>LR738713.1:572118542-572140794 GCA_902687465.1 Secale cereale | reverse complement strand
ACAGTCGGGCGTCTGAGCGACACCACATAAAGGGTTTATAAAAGAAATAGCAAGCATGCCACAGTCGGGCGTCTGAGCGACACCACATAAAGGGCTTATAAAAGATATAGCAAGCATGCCACAGTCGGGCGTCTGAGCGACACCACATAAAGGGCTTATAAAAGAAAATAAATAGCAGTGAATATCTAGGAGGTAGAACCATCCTAGGGATACTCAATAACTCAAATACATAACTGGTTTGTCCATAACAATAATAATAGAAACAGTCATCAAAGGTCACAAGTCATGATCCATGTTCTGTTTTAGTAGTTCCTCCTCCGAAGACTGACACTAAGACTGACACTTGACCCATCCCAGACTGTAGCCCTAACCCAGGGACACGGCTATTCGAATAGATTTAATCTCTGCAGAGGGTGTACTCTTTACCCACGAATAATGGATTCCTTTAGTCCATCGGGACTAATTCCGTCTACGGTCTTTTAATTTGAAAACACACCTGACCGCATACACCAGCCTAACTTACCGGTGTCGGGAATCACCCACGACACTCGTTAAGCCAAACTCTAAGTGGGTAGGCTGCAACCTCGACTAGCATGGGATCACAAAATTTATAACGCGCGCAAACTGGGGAAGCTACCCGTTTCGGCTCCAACCTAAAACACCCATGCCCCCGGACCAGGTGGCATGCCTACCGGATGCAGCCGGTATCTTCCACCATGGCCTCTCTGTACGGTGTGTGCTAGAACAGGGGTCGACAATTTACTGAACCGTACCCTACTTGTGGCAGGGACAAGTGGTAGTATGGAACGAGTATGGGGGTTACTGGAGCAAGACTCGATCTACGGTCGACTCAGGAGGTTCAAGCATCACTTGTATGATTAGTATAACCAATATATTCCATAGCAACAGTCGGAATCACCACCCGTCATGCCTCACCAAGCCATACCGGACTCCACCGTCCTGACGAGGAGCTAGTGACAAGCTCGTGTCTACACAAGACAACGACTTTCACGACTTTCTTCCGTTAGGCATGGAAGGCCTACGAGGGGGATCACCCTCATGCATATTAATTTTTTACATCAAGGAGTCTACATCATGCACTCATGGGTATTATCATATCATCACATATGAAGAAGAAATGAATGCATCCATATCGAGGTGACGTTGTAATCGTATCCTCAACACTCACAAGTATTGTGCCAGGGTTCAAAATGCTTGCCTTCAAGTAGTGTAGAGGTAAAGTGCATTCCAAAACTTATAAAAGTTTTCTCCCTCTTCAAAATCCTATTTGAAGGAATATGAAATCAATACATAGCTTATAAACAGCAGAAAAAATTGTCTGGAAAATTTTCAAATAAACTAGACCAAATTTGAGGAACAACAGAAAAAGAATCAGGTCATTTGGACTTATATTTAAAAAGTAGTAGCCAGTCAAAGTTCTGTTTTAAAAAAAACCAGAAAAGAAAACGTTTCGGGGCAGAATACGTGTTCAATGCGGGGGAAACGTACTTTGGTGTTTACGCTACCACTTAAGCCAGCGCGGGTCAGCGCTGGGTCACTGACAGTGGGTCCCTTGGGCCCACTGGTCAGGTTTGACCAGTCACCGCGCCTTCTTCCTCCTCTGCTTCGATCGGGGTGGGGCTCCGGCGATCGCCGTCGACGAGCCACGGCTCCTTGAGGGGTTCCGAGGGCGGGGATGGATCCGCAAGACTGGGGAGGAACCCCCGGTAGTCACTAGGTCGGCGGGGGTGGAAGGAGTCGCCGGCCGTGAGCTCCGCGGCGGAGGTGGCCTCGGGTGGAATTGGGGGTCTCAGCTACAGTGGTTTTTGGTCGCATTTCAGGGCATGGGCAGCTCCGCACGAGCAAGGGGAGTCCGACGGTGGTGCTGGATGAGCGAGGGAGGGTCTGCTTGCGACGCACGGCACCGGAGCATGGCGGCGGCTGAACTGATCGGATTCGAGGAAGAAAGCCTCCTTCTGTCGATTGCTGGCCGTGGGGGCTCTAGAGGGATGGCCTGAGGCTGCCTGGGGATTTGGATGAGCTCGGGGGTCTCCATTTATAACGCAACTAGGTCGGTTCCGCGGCCGTGGATAAGGACGCCGGCGAACCACCGTTCTGTAGCAAGGGGGGTGCGCGGCGATGGCTGGCGGGGTCCGGCAGGTCGAGTGGATGAGGACGGGCTGATCCAGGGGCAGATGGCGCGCTGGGGTGGCTTGGGCGGCGCCGTCCATGTCATAGGCTCACTGTGGCCGCCGGCGTGCCGCCAAAGGGCTCTGACGGCGGCATTGTAGGGCGCCAGAGAGGCTTGGAGGCTTCCGGCAAGTGGACGTGAGCGAGATGTGGCTCTGCGGACGAGCGGAGGCCAGGGGAGCGGGACGCGGCGGCTCGGTGCGCGCGCGTGAAAAACATGCGCTCTGGGCGCGCCCAGAGCACGCACGCTAGGTGCTCGACGTAATGCCAGCGCATGCTAGAGGGCTTGGATGAGGTTGAGAATTAATAGGGTGGGGTTATAGGCTAGGTTATTGCCATGAGACATGCTGGTTAGGCCAATGGAGTAACTTCCTAATGTAGGTTTAACAATGTGCCAAAACTGACCATGCTCCTAACCTGTTTGATGAAATGCCAGAGGCATCTAGGCAACTCTTGGGTTGGTCAAATTTTCCAGATCATAGCCTCTTTAGGTGTATGTGATGATTGCAGGGTTCGTTGGGCAAAACTAGAAACTTGCAAGTGTAAGCTTTTGAGAAAATCAGTTCTGGACAGAAACTAGAAGGCATTATTGCATGGACCAAAAATGATCCAAATGCTCCAATCTCCTGGACTTAAGGGTTTTGTAGGAAGGACTACAAGCAGGGGAAAACTCATGGTTAAAAGAGCAAGCTACCATAGGGCTGCAGTAGAAAGTGTCAATCTACACTAGAGAGCAAAGGAGGGTGTTTTGCTCAACTTTTTCAAAGAACACCAAAGGGTTTTTGCATACAAGTGATGTAGGGACTTCACATGACTTCCCCAAATTTTGGTGGAATTTTTGAATAAATCTATCAAAGGGTTGTAGTGCAAAAAGAGCTTTAAAACTAATGAAAAATCACTTTAAGTGATAAAGCTTAGGGGAAAATAATATTGTAAATGGACCCACTTCTAGAAGAATTGTTTTTCTTGGGTAGGGCAAACAAGTCCAAAAAACATACCTGAAAAGTTTTCACTAGGGCAAAACTCCATAAATTCAAAAGGAAGAGTGGTTCTAAAACCAAAGAAAACCCAGAGAATGAAAGTTTTAAACTCCTCGTAATTTTTTTTTGATTTATAGATCAAGGTCAAATTTTTTGGGGTGTTACAGTTATACTCACGATGAGTGGACTCCGCTCATCATTCATGAGAAAATGGCTGGTAATCGGGATGCCCAGTCCCATGCTCAAATTATAATAATTAAACGAAACTCCCCCAGGGCTGTTGTTGGTATGGACAGTACCTGTTGTTTCGGGCCATCCATGGAGTGTGCTTGTTGGTGGTTGGGGGAGTATAAACTTTACCATTATGTTTGGGAACCGCTTATAATGTGTGTAGCATGGAAGATATCGAGAACTCTTGGTTGTTATGTTGACAATGAAAGTATACCGCTCAAAATGTTATTCATCTCTATTTCAAAATCAAGCTCTGACATCTCTACAAATCACTGCTTCCCTTTGTGAAGGGCCTATCTATTTACTTTTACGTTGAGTCATCATCCTCTTATTAAAAAGCACCAGTTGAAGAGCACCGTTGTCATTTGCATGCATTGCTATTAATTTACATTGAGTATGATTGTGACTGGATCTCTTTTACCATGAATTACAATGTCTAGTCAGTCCTTGATCTTCAGAGGTGCTCTGCATTTATGTTTTGTGGTCTCAGAAAGGGATAGCGAGATACCATCTTGTTATATCATATTATGATTGTTTTGAGGAAGTGTTGTCATCCGAGGTTTATTATTATTGCTCGCTAGTTGATTATGTCATTGATATGAGTAAACATGAGACCTAAAAGTTATTGTGAATGTGGTTAGTTCATAATCGTTGCTGAAAACTTGAATGTTGGCTTTACATATTTGCAACCACAAGAGCAAACAGAGTTTGTCAAAGTTTTTCTTTATCACTTTCAGTTTATCAACTGAATTGCTTGAGGACAAGCAAATGTTTAAGCTTGGGGGAGTTGATACGTCTCCAACGTATCTACTTTTCCATACACTTTTGCCCTTGTTTTGGAGTCTAACTTGCATGATTTGAATGGAACTAACCCGGACTGACGTTGTTCTCAGCAGAACTGTCGTGGTGTTATTTTTGTGCAGAAATAAAAGTTCTTGGAATGACCTGAAAATCAACGGAGAATTATTTTGGAATATATAAAAAATACCGGCGGAAGAATCCAGGCCAGGGGGCCCACACCCTGTCCACGAGGGTGGGGGGCGCGCCCCTTGCCTCGTGGGCCCCTTGAGGCTCCACCGTCATTAGCTCTGACTCCATATATTCACGTTCGGGGAGAAAAAAATCAGAGAGAAGGATTCATCGCGTTTTACGATACGGAGCCACCGCCAAGCCCTAATCTCTCTCAGGAGGGCCGATCTGGAGTCCGTTTGGGGCTCCGCAGAGTGGAGATCGTCGCCGTCGTCATCATCAACCTTCCTCCATCACCAATTCCATGATGCTCACCGCCGTGCGTGAGTAATCCAGTCGTAGGCTTGCTGTACGGTGATGGGTTGGATGAGATTTACCATGTAATCGAGTTAGTTTTGTTAGGGTTTGATCCCTAGTATCCATTATGTTCTAAGATTGATGTTGCCAGGACTTTGCTATGCTTAATGCTTGTCACTAGGGACCGAGTGCCATGATTTCAGATCTGAACCTATTATGTTTTCATGAATATATGTGAGTTCTTGATCCTATCTTGCAAGTCAATAGTCACCTACTGTGTGGTATGATCCAGCAACCCCGAAGTGACAATAATCAGGACCACTCCCAGTGATGACCGTAGTTTGAGGAGTTTGTGTATTCACTAAGTGTTAATGCTTTGGTCCTGTACTCTATTAAAAGGAGGCCTGAATATTCCTTAGTTTCCAATAGGACCCCACTGCCGCGGGAGGGTAGGACAAAAGATGTCATGCAAGTTCTTTTCCATAAGCACGTATGACTATATTCGGAATGCATGCCTACATTACATTGATGAACTGGAGCTAGTTATGTGTCACCTTATGTTTTAACTATTACATGAGGAATCGCATCCGACATAATTATCCATCACTGATCCAATGCCTACGAGCTTTTCGCATATTGCTTGCTGCTTATTTACTTTTCCGCTGCTACTGTTACAATCACTACAAAACTACTATCGCTATTTTTGCCACTGTTACCGTTACTACCATATTACTTTGCTACTAAATACTTTGCTGCAGATATTAAGTCTTTTCCAGGTGTGGTTGAATTGACAACTCAACTGCTAATACTTGAGGGTTTTCTTTGGCTCCCCTTGTGTTGAATCAATAAATTTGCGTTGAATACTCTACGCTCGAAAACTGTTGCGATCCCCTACACTTGTGGGTTATCACATCACGATGGTCATCCATGGCATCTTCAAAAGCCGTATTTGTCAAATATTTCTTTTTAATGATAAATGGCAGGAGCTCTGCTAGATTTCATATAAACAGGGGAAAGTATAAAATTGTACGGAAGATATTTACAAGACTAAAAGTGCCCTAGAAATTACATGCCATTTGCCATATCTAAACCCAACTAGACAATGTCCTCCCTAGCAAGGTAAGAAACATCTAACACCTGCAAAGAGACATTTTGGAAAAGTATTCGGTTCCTCTCATTCCATACATGCCACAACACATAAATGAGCATCTTGCCAAAATGCTTCCGCCTCAATGAGTCCAAAGCCTCAATATTTCTATTCCAGCAGTCATCAAGCATGGGAAAACCCGGGGCCGAGCTTGCAATGATCGGGGACCATCCAACAACGACACCCCAAATGATCCGAACAAAAAGGCACCCCCAAGAGACATACTCGTTTGTTTCAAATTCAGTGTTGCATAGACTGCAAATCTTCTCGTGAGGCCAACCATGTCGGAGTATTCTCGCGACAGCTGCCATGGGATGGCTTATCATGGATGGGGATAGGAGTACGTCGTCAGGCCATGGAAGCGGGAATCGGCGAGAGCTCAATCTCACATGAGACTTACCCAGGTTCGAGGCTCTCCGTGGAGATAACACCCCTAGTCCTGCTCTGCGGGGTCTCCGCATGATGACTATGATCAAATGGTGGCTACAAGGTTGCTCCTTGAGCTGTGTGCTAGATGGAGAAGAAGGGCAAGGCTACCTCTCTTGCTTCTCCTAGCTATTGGGTATGTGGGTAGAATAATGGCTGAACCCCTTGCATGGGTGAACCTGGGGGCTTATATAGGCTTGTCCCCTAGGGGTACAATGGTAATACGGCCGAGTGTAGGACTGGGACGTCAGTGTCTAGGGTGGCCGGGTTCTATGCCGGCTGCGGTGGGCCCCGCCGGCTGCCGAGAATCTAGTCGACTGGTGGGGCCCGCCGCCTGTTGGCCACGTTGATTGCTTTTTGCTGTAGCGTTGTACTTGATGACGGAAGCCTCGTCAGGATTTGTATGGCTACAGTCCCGCCGCTTGGTTAGCGCACACTGTAGCCACGCTCCGTCTTGTCATAGTGGTTGAACGCAGACTCCGAGGGAGAGGAGGGCCGGCTGCTGGGAGCCGGCCCGCCCCTTCAAGGGATACACCGTCTTCTAGTAACTCACGTACATGTAGGGCCCGCCGCTTGCTGGCCATACCGTCCCTTGCAGACGAGGGCCGTGTCGTGGGCCGCATGGCTACTGTCCTGCGCCGGACGGGCAGGTGGACGCTGGGTGAGTCCGCACTGTAGCCATGCCCCTCCGGGATTCAGGGGGTTGGTGGTCCTATAGCCATGCCCCATCTCATCAGAGCAGATGAGTGTAAACTTTGAGGGAAGGATGGGCCAACTGCTGGAGGCCGGCCCATCCCCGATGTCGTCTCCTAGGAGCCGACCGCTTGGTTCGGACTGCCTTCTAAAGGGGCGCCGTCTTGTGGAAGTCGGCTGTCTGGTCTTCAGGCTCGTGGGGCTATGCTAGCCCAAATGTATTAAAATGCTAAAGGGTGCAGATGAGGCTACCCGGGGTACATAACCCCAACAAACCACATACAATAAGACGATCCGGCGGTTAGTGCTTTTCGGTGAAGGAGGACCCAAACTAAAAACTTGCACTTTGTCTCAATTTTGGCCCCGCAAATATTGTGCGCCTGAAAGGAATCGATGAACCTTCAAATTGCAACCTATAGCTTGAAGCCGCGGAGTAGATACCATTTGTAGAAGCCGTCCATGTGATGGCATCAAGATTAGCCGGGTCAAGATGCACATCATGAAGAGAGATCCATAGCCCAACAAACTCACAAATTCGATCAGTCAGAAAGAAATTTCCAAAGGTCCGAATCCAATGATTATCGTGAAAAGCTTCAAAAACCATGAGAAGTTTGCGCCGAGCAATAGAAAATAGGAGGGAGAATCTCTTTAGGGGCGCAACCATGCAACCAACGATCAAACTAGAAACTTGTCTTCATCCCATCGCCCACTTCAATCTTTGTTGCCACAGGAAAAAGGTCCATGTCAATGGCATCACAAGGAAGCATGGAACCATGCCAAGCCCGGTCTAGGGCAGTCCACTGTAACAATGGCCAGGAAAGACCATGGGCTCTCTTAAAATGCTCGAAACCAAGGATGCTCAGGCCACCCAAATCCTTACCTCAGCACACGACCTCCCAAGTAACAAGGGAATGACCACATGCAGCATTACCATCCCCATTTCCCGTCCAAATGAACGATCTCTACAGTCGGCGGAGCTTGTTTTTCACCCATTTTTGGAGAGGGAATATAGTCATGTGAAACACGTCGATGGAGGTGAGGACCGACTTGGTGAGCTCAACTCTTCTCACACGATTGAAAAGCTTACCCCTCCAACCTTTAAGCCTCGACCCTCCTTATCAATGAGAGGCTGGAAAACCACCTTTTAAAGTTTTCGATAATGCAGAGGCAACCCCAAATACTTACATGGGAAAGTTCCAACCTTGGCTGGGAGGTGGTGAAGGACGTGAGTTAAATACACATCATCACGATGGATAGGAAACAAAATCAGTTTCCCCATTTTACATAGGTGCCCACTTGCATCGCCAAAGCATTTGAGGACCCCATCAATCACTTGCAGCTCCCCCTTGTCTGGGTTTGCAAAGATTGCAACATCATCAACGCACGGGGAAAGGCAAAGGGATACATTACAAGCACAAATATGCTGAAGTAAACCACCCTCTGTGGCTCTCATGAATAATGTCTCGAGAGGATCAATGTCCATGATGAATAGCATGGGGGACAAAGGATCCCCTTGACGGAGCCCCCGAGCGTGGCCAAAAGCCGTTCCCAGCCGGCCATTGAGGAGCACACGCAAGGACGTGGAATCCAGAGAAAAGCTCAACCACCCACAAAAACGTTGGCCAAAACCGAGGGCTGAGAAGACCTCCAGCATATAGGGCCCAACTAACTTATCCTAATGTAATACTGATGGCTTCTCGCCCCTCATTGGTTACCCCAAGTGGAAGGTTTGAGATGTAGCATAGCGGCAAATTTCCCTTGGCAAAGATACCAAGGATCGAATCCCGTGAGACTCCGAGGGTCGACAAGAAGGTGTCAATGGCGCCAGAAAATTTTGCTTGACAGGACCTGCACACAGATACAAATAACTTTGCTCCCAACGAGTACAAAGAGGTTGTCCATCCCTCCGGCCTTGTCGTTTACAAAGGATCAAACGCAAGAGATAATAGTGATAGGTATGACTGCAACTAGGAAATAGAACAGGAAGTAAATAGCGGGTGTGATCAGTGATGGTAATATGGACCGGGGTCCCATGATGTTCACTAGTGATGTCTCTCTCCCAGAAGACGATAAAACAGCTAAGCGAGGTAAACAAATTACAGCTGGGCAATTGACAGGATTATGTGCGCAAACCAATGCTAACTATGCTGTAAAGAAAGGTAGAGGCTCAAAAGCATGGGCGGTACGCCAAGGCAAGTAGACCGAAATCCATCTGCATCTACTACTAATCATCCACCTTGAGATATCTATCCAGAACATCTCGCTGGTATTAAGTTTCGAGTCCCACCCAAAGTGTAAACTCAAAGCAACAGACAACTGCATTAAAAGAACTTTGCGTAAAGTAAACAATCCTTGCACCCGCGAGTACAAGCACCATTGTTTTCCCCCTTGTGGCAACAGCACATCCCCTAGACTCATGTTTCTGTCACTCAAGCTAGTCATCGAGGGGCATGAACCCACAATCAAGCATAACGTTCCCTCTTGGAGTTACTACCTACTACTCGGCCAAAGCAATAAATAGCAACGGAGAACATGCAAGAATTACTCAAGAACATAAATATATAAGAGGTGAATCAAATATATTACTCACACACAATCTCAACATAATCTCATAATCCAGCGGATCCCAGCAAACTCAGCATAGCAACAGCAGAAAGATTACATATGTGCCTCGATCATGTAGGGCAGCTCATGAGGTCTAATCCATGAAGAACAAAGAGGGGAGGAGAACATCACATAGCTACTGGTCATGGACCCATGGTCCAAGGGGGACTACTCACAACTCATCCGGGAAGCGTCCATGGTGGTGGAGAAGCTCCCGGTGGTGGTTCTCCCCTCCGGCAGGGTGCCGGGAAGAGTTCTCCTGGTGTTCCCGATCTTGGAAGCGCGGCGGCGGCGGAACAGAGATGAGATCGCGAAAAAGGGTTCCGTCCTCGAGGGTTTCGGGACGCGAGCAATATATATGCAAAAGGGGGTCACCAGAGGCGGAGGTGGGGCCCCAGGCGCCCCCTGGCGCGGCCAGGGGTGGGGCCGCGCCGGGTGGCCGCCTGGGCCACCCCAGGCTCCCCTCTGGCCCTGCCTTGGTTTTTCTGGAAGCTCCCGATACGCTGATTTTTCCTGTATTTTTTCCCGGAATTTTTAGGGCACTTTTAATATGGGGGAAACCTGAAATAGAAAAACAGCAGAAAACAGGAACTGGCACTGTGGTGCACTGAGTTAATAGGTTAGTCCAAATATGATCAAAAGTGTATGGAAGTGCATAAATATCATAGCAATATCACACAAAAGAGGCATGGAGCAAGCAGAAATTATAGATACGTTTTGGACGTATCAACATCTCCAAGCTTAATTCCTGCTCGTCCTCGAGTAGGTAAATGATAACAAGCTTAATTTCTGTGGTGACATGCTATCAACCATATAAGAACTTTTAAGTAGAGCAATCAAGGCATGTAATCCAATTCAAGTCATAACAAGCAAGAGTCTATATTAGCATTGTAACAAGTAACATAAGAACATAAAGGTGCAAGAGCTCTCGCTGTCCGTGACTCGAATGTCTCCAAATGGTGTTTGCGTGCAAGAAAGGGGATAGGGATATATGAGAGAGTAAAACATAGTTTTTGTATTGTTGAGAACTTAATCTACTAAAGTTTCACACTTGGTCTTCTTTGGAATCTTATCTTGACTCATCCCCAGACCGTCAGCCAGGTACAAGTCAAAATGATCCACTCCCTTTCGATATTTTGAGCACTCATGCAATGGATGAGCGTAAGCAAGAAAGTCGACACTTAGGATGGCAAAGAGAGAAAAATGATAGAGGGGGAAGACAAAAAGGTGTGAAAGGCTGACATCAATGAGGACAATTGTCAGGACCCCGATCCTAAGTCACACAGGTCTAGCCTGTAACACATCATATCACTTTGCGGCCTCACGCACGGTATTCCCACGAGTGCCACCTTACCTGGCCCGGGACCGTTTGCGCATTTTGGCACACGTATATGATAGTGTTGCTAGCATCCATATGACAGAGAACCCGGGCCGACATGACTAGTTATAAACCAAAAGTGGCACTAAATTACAGAGACAGGCATACATGACCCAGCAACGAACGTGTCGGTCATCAACGTATGAACCCAAGTCGTAGCGAGCTACAAGGACTTAAAGGAACAACGCGTGACATTTCCCCTAAGGGACAGACACAGGAACGAAGAAGGACACATGCCGGCCAGCCTAAGTGTTCCGGAGCAGTAGCAAGCTACCAAGGCTCAGTGGAAGCACTAGGAGACATTTCCCTGTAAGATAGGCTACCAAGGGTAAACAACTAGGTGTCGGATCCCACACATAACAATACACATTACACGTACGCATAACATGCAAGTATGTGCTGTACAACATGGCATCACAACATAACTCAACAACTCATATAGATAAAGGCCCAGAAGAGCCATCATAGCATTTATTAAAACAGAGGTCACACGACCCAACATACAGAGCATACAGGCAACGGAAGCATAACATGTCTGAGTATAGACAACTACAAATGAAAAAGGCTGAGAAGCCTGACTATCTACCAGACCCTCCCAAGGGTACAAGATCGTAGCTGAGGTAACAAGCTAAACGTCGAAGTCCACGCGGAACCACTAGCGAGACTGAAGTCTCTCTGCAAAAACATAAATTAAGCAAACGTGAGTACAAAGGTACTCAGCAAGACTTACATCAGAACTAGCTACATATGCATCAGTATCAAGAAAGGGGGTGGTGGTGTTTGACTGCAGCAAGCCAGCTTTGACTCGGTGGCTATCCTAAACTACAACTGCAAGTAACTCTTTTGAGGTGGCGCACACGAGTCCACACATTCACCAATCAATACACCACTATGGATCCGCTCCCGTCTCCCTATGAGAAGGCCATCCATAGCACTCACGCTTATCTTGCGCGTTTTAGAGTATCCACTTTCACTTGTCTATGAACTGTAATAGGCAACCCAGAAGTCCATTTCCGCGGACACGGCTATTCGAATAGATTATATTTAACCCTGCAGGGGTGTACTTCTTCACACATGTTTCCACCACTTAGCGTCTGCACACGACATGTGCTCGGCAGACTTCAAGCGAAAGCCGACGTGGGTGTAGACCACGACCTAACCAACCACTCAAGTCTCTCGTCCAGGTTTATCGCCTATTTGGGTTCCATCCGTGGGGAGATCCGGCCGGGGTGTCGCTCACGGCCCCAAACGATGTGTACAGGGTTCCCGCATCACCAAACGGGCGACCGGTACACCGTGCCACGTACCTGCCGTGTCACAGCCCACCCCGAGGGTCAGCACTGCGCACGACCTCCAGTAAACTACAAACACAAGAAACTAGTTGCAACTCCTGGACAGAGAACAAGGGCAGCCAATAAGTTGAGCGGGGTCATATTTCAGGGCCCAATGTGTGGTAGTAGCTGTTTCATGGATCAACCAACACAGAACTCAGTTCCTGAGGATGGTTTCAATGAGACAACCCACCATGTACTCCTACATGGCCTCTCATCGCTACCTTTACCAAATCGTGTTCACACACTTAGCTCACACACAGTAGGACATGTTCATCTCATTCCAATTCATCCCCGATGAATCAGACCTGTCACAACTCTAAGCAATAGCAGGCATAACCAGAAAGCATCAATGAGTAGGCACAACATGGCTCAAACAACTCCTACTCATACTAGCGGGTTTCAACTATTTACTATGACAATGACGGGTCATGCAGTGGAAAGGGGTTCAACTACCGCAGCAGGTAACAATTGAAGCGTTGTTGTCCTAATGCAGTAAAAGAGAGCAAGAGCGAGAGAGTGGGATTGTATCGGAATGCTCAATGGGGTTTTTCTTGCCTGGCACTTCTGAAGATAACATTGAGTCTTCATCGGTGTCATCGATCACATGGTTGGAACACGTCTACTGAAAGGGGACAAGCACCGGTAAACAAGAGAGAACACAATCAATGCAATGCGACAATATGATGCATGATAATGACATGGCAATATGCTGTTGATTGAGCTAATGCAACTAGCAACACAATTAAATGAAGTTGGTTTGAACCAGAGGTTCAAATTCAAACTTCATATGTGATTATTCAAATGCCATTTAATTGATTTGACCTGATTAACAGGTTTAACTTGTTCAAACATGCATTAAAATGACATAAACAGATTCCTTGAATTTTTCTGATCAATTTTCATATATAACTTATTTTCATCTGAGTTATGGATTAATTTCTATGATTTTTAGAAGTTTTGGCTATTTTCTGAAATAAATAAATCATTTAGATTTATATAAAATTCCAGAGAAGGCTTTAATGCATCAGCATGACGTCTGTGTGACGTCAGCAAGTCAACAGGGGCTGTTCGGGTCAAACCTGACCAATGGGGCCCACTGGTCAGTGACCCACTAGCTAACAGAGTTAGTTAGTTTTTAAACTAACACTAATTAAACTGCTGGTGGGGCCTGGGCCCACATGTCAGTCTCTCAGGGCCTAATTAAGTTTAGTTTTAAATAAACTAATTTAACAGGGGTTGGCCCCACGTGTCAGTGACTCATAGAGCTAAGCACAGAGATTAGTACCTAATTAAAACCTAACTAAAACTAATCAACGGCCGGCCCCACATGTCATGGACACAGGGGGGCGGTCCAGCCGGAGTCAAACGGGGTCAAAACCACCGGCGGCTCGACGCCGGCGAGGCCAAACGTGGCGGCGGTGCTCGAGATTCGCCCTCCGGCGACCATTTGGACGGCGGCTTGGTGCTACGCGTAGCTGGGGAGCTCGCGCATCTAATGGGGGCAACAGGAGGACACGGGGACGGCGGAGCTCGTCGGAACGGAGCTCGCGGCGGCGCCGGAGTTCGGGCTCCGTCGAGCTAGGCGCTGCGGGGCTCGGGGAGATGAGCGAGGAGGTGCTACGGGCTTCTACGGGTGCGGTGAAGACGATGCCGTGCTTGGAATCAGGCCAACGTGGCTGTGGCCACGACGGCGACGTGCGGTGGCGGCGGCGGGTACGGTATGAAAGGGGGCGACGGCTACGGCGAGTTGCAGGCTACGGGGACAGGGGGAAACGGCGGGGAAGCTCACTGCGAGGTCGAAGCGCAGCTCGGCGGCTCGGGGGAGGCTCTGGAGGCGTCGGAGAGATGACGGCGATCTCGGACGGCCGCGGTTGAAGACGACGGTGGCGAGGGCGTTCGGGGGCGTCCGGCGTCGCGTAGGTACTTAGGGGGGGTGTAGAAGACGGAGGCGGAGCTCGAGGATGAGTCGGAGAGGCTCGGGGGTCACGGTGGCTACGGCTACGGCAACGACGGCGACGGTGGCGCTCGGCCAAGGTGAAGAACGGCGAGGGAGAGAGCCAGGGGAAAAAATTGAGGCGAGGGAGAGAGAGAGGGGGACTAGTGAGTCCCTGGACGTCTCCAGGCGCGAGGAGAAGCAGGAGGTGGCAAGCAGGAGCTGGCCAGGGCAAGCGCGCGTGCGACAGCGAGCTGCTCCGACTGGCAGGAGGAAGACGACGCGGTGGGGGTGGGCTGGGTCGCTACAGTGCTGGGCCGCACAGGTAAGTGGCTCAGGTGGGCTTCCTCTTTCTCTGTTTTTCTATTTAGTTTCTGTTATTCTATTTTGTTAATTTATTCTGGGCTTTATTTAAAATACTTAGGCACTTTCAATAATCACCAAACTGCTCTTGCCCACTGTTTAGCATATAACCAACATGGAACATTTCAGTTTAGGATTATTTGAGCATTTAAAATAATATATAAAATTTAAATGCCCAAATGCAAGTAGGATATGATTTAATTCAAAAATCCAGAATGGTCCTAGAAATATGTGCAACATTTTTGGCAGAGGTTTTTAATCAATCCAAAAATGATGAACTTTTCCCAAGGGCATTTTGGGTTCATTGAAAAAGATTTAAATTTAACCCTAGTTAAATTCATTTAGTGCTAGGGTTTGAGCATCCCCATTTCAGGTTTCTGAGAAATTGAAACATGATGCAACAGGCAAATGCTATCTTAGGGCAAGGTGAAATTGGGGATGTGACAACTCACCCCCACTAAACAAGAATCTCGTCCCGAGATTCAAGACGTGAGATAAGAAATAAGAGGGGACACTAACTAACACAATCTTCTCGATCCAGTTTTCCTCCTCGAAATTGTTGATTCATTGCATCATGTAGATCTTGAAACCCTTGCTTTTGAGGTATTTGTCCAACACGGTGACGACGAAAGAAACTCCGCAATAGTTGATCTTGTGAAAGATCGGGCAACTCAAGATCAATTCTTGGAGTGAGACGTTGAAACATCTCTTGAGATGAGACACGAAGTACACCTCCAAGGGGATGGAGTGAGAAAAACGATGAAGGTTCACCTAGTGGCAATAATTCCACACCTAAGAAGATGGTGATTGATACCACCAGACGGGGCACCTTAGAGAAGGTGACTCGTAGAGTTATTCCTTTAAGTGGCAAAAAGAATTACTTTTGATATAGAGATCATTGGAACTCTCTATACCAGCCTAAGGCAAACACAATCAATCGTTTGACGGAGTCCGAAGAAATGACATTCTCGGCCAGAATGGATGATGTGGACTACCTTGTAAAGGACAAAGCCAAGGTTGATTTTTCTTATCACCGGAAATGGATGGGATCCATGGTAAAATGGCACATTGGCGGTGCAAGTTGGGAACAAAATGCAAATGCGGGAATGATTCTGGTAACGGGGAAGAATCCCAATAGTAGAGAGTAAATCTACTCTTGAGGGGTTATAGTATAACCAAGAGCACTGGGAGCAATCCCGGTTGGTGTCGAGGATAACACCTAGTGCTTGTGCGTGCTCTCAAGAACTTGAGTATTCCCATATTCATCAAGGTTTTACCAATAACCGTGTCAAGGATCCCGGCAACATCACATACTACCATGATGAATAATGATGGATGATGCAGATGCAAAGGAAGATAACATTTCTCAGATTTCACCTTGGCGAGGCCAAGGGGACGAAATCTGGATGATCGACCGAGAGACATTTAGCACTTCGCTTCTAATGTTCTCCTTGATGTGTTAGCGTAAGCCATTCATAGATATGTTTGGCATCTCGAACATCAAATAAAGGTCGGACTTCGGGAGCACAAGAATCCATAAGGAACAACTAGAGAGTAAATCCTACGGAGTCCTTATGGGGAGGTGGCCAACTTCTTCAATCAAGATTCTACAACAATAGGTCTTCCGGCTGGGTGTGTTGGCCACGACATCCACTTTACCGGTTATCGAGAGACCAATATTATAGTTCTTGGGAAAAGCTCCAACCATCATATCTGCTTGAGATTCAGTTCTGGTTGGTGTCAGGATATTCCAGACTCATCGAGTCTAGAAGAAAAAATGAAAGTTTACAACACAAATCGACGAGATGGCGTTGCGAGATTCTCGGGAGTGAACTACGATAGCAAGCTCCAAAACATGAGCTGGTTCTGCTACACACATGTGAACACGTTGTCCAAGACAAACATGACCACGTAGTGGTCTTACAATGAAACACTACCAAGTTCGGGTTGGGGAACCATCATCGAGGATAACGAAGTCCTTGCATAAGTCCAGATCTTAAGAAGGAACTTCTTCTCCTAGGACAATCAATCAGTGGCTTGGTGTGCTAGGAATACATATAGAGTGAAGGTTGCAAGTCTCCAAACCATAGAATACTTCGCACGTATGCATGACTGACTTGGGATGATTCTAGAGGAACAATATTGACTTTCTCGAATTCACAGCGGCAACTTGCATCAAATGCACGTGAATTAGGGAAAGTCTCTTCTCTCATCCAACATATACCTCATGAACGGGACACGAAGGCAATACTTACAAAGTTTCCAACACTAGCTTAATGTCCTACAAAATCATGGAGAAGATAGCAGTGTTGCTGATGGGCTCAACAACAATTCATCCAGGTTTCCATGGAGATGGAATTCCATAATTATGTGAACAAGTGATAGTATTGGTCAGACCAATAGATGTAATGGTGTATGCTCGAGGGATCAACCACGAGTAAGACAACATTAAGAACATCGTTGGTTCTGATTTGATTTGATGATAGCCCACACTCAAATCAAAGTTTTAGTAAGACAATAGATCCAACAATTGATCACGAGGATCAATCGATCAAGATATCATCTTTCTTCAACACACACACAAAAGATATCCTTGGAAGGAACTAAGTCAGGCAAGCTTTTATCTTCCAACTCTCCAAGTTGTCGTTTAGCTTAACCGGCTAGCTCAGGGTATCCATCACAGATTCTTGGAGAAGTGGTGGTTTATAAGGAACTAGCTTGATCACGAACTTAACATAGCGGTCAGGTGACAACCTGGTAATACTTCCGAGAAGATATTCAGAAAATCACGAACCACCGATATGTTACTAAGCTCGAGAACAATCTTGCTTTTCAAGGCAACACGATATGATCAAATGAGCGAGGACTTAACAAAATCCTAACTCATCAATCAAGGAGTGCACCAAGAAAGTGGACTAGGTAGCACGGTCAATCTTAGGATGATGATTCGGTAACCATCATGCTAAGAATGAGATTATCGTCCATTAACTACCAAGCAACGAAGTTGCTAGGAGTATTGATTTCACACATCACAATTCACTTGTCGGTATTCCGGTTATAACAACGCGGAGACCGAGGAATGGACGACGATGGTGAGAAGTATTACTGTATCAAGTGTTCATAGAATGATGGTGCAATTCCCATGACATTCTTGACATAAAGATGGTAATATTCCAAGATAGAACAGATTAGAAGCTGGATTAACATTCTTCATCTGCGGAGTACAATTTCTTTGACCTAATCCTGGATATGGATAAGGTACTGGAGTTTGGTTCTCCTAGTCATTCCAGAATAGAATGGCTTGACAGACCACAAGAGTAAAAGGCATCGTTGAACACGAGTGCACAACTACTCCTGACTATCAACTGATAGATGAGGGTCATAATACAACTAAAAGGGGCAACTCAAAGGAACATATATCTTTCTGAGTTGTGGATGCATAGATTAGTATGTCGAACGAGTTCAACATATTTCTTCCGGATAACCCATGCAGAAAATAGAATTGGCAGAGTCACAATATGAATGGAGTACTACTCAGGAGCACTCTGGTTGTGATCTTTTGGTTCAGAAGAACTTCTGCCATGATGGTTCATGGTATTTGGAAGAAAGATATACCACGGACCTCGAGGACTATCACAAGGTTACTAATATCCTAAAGGAACGAGCAATACTATCAACATGAAGTAAGTAGAGTGAATCTTGGGTTCAAGAACCCAGGAATAGAATACCTACCATCTAAATGGCATCACGGGATGCTTTCGAGGATAATGGCCAGAATCATCACACTGGAATATAAAACATTGCTGGATACTGGGTGATCTTCTAAGATACTTAGGGTCATAAAAATAAGTCCAACATATATGTCGAGGTAACAGAGTGCCTCAACACACCGACTAGTGTGGTTAATCTGGCCTAAAAGGAACATTGGGAACAGGAAGAAAGGATTTGCAAATGCATCAAATTATTTAGAAACCTGGGATGACTCGGACAGCATAACGACTGTAATTGCTCGAAAATACTTTGAGATCCAAGCAAAAGAGTATCATATCCACTTAACATCATAATGTCAAGGTTCTGAGACCAACAGTTGAACAAACAGAGGTAGAAGAAACTGAACATGAGGGTTGAATTCACAATAACATGATCCTGATAAATAGAATGAGAATCCTAGTTCTTAATCCCCGTAGAAAAGAGAAGATGACTCAGATCAGAAGGTCATAGGGTAAAGGAGTAAAAAGAGCCTTACGTTCCCTTCCACAATCAATTCCCTTATATAACTAAAGAGTTTCTAGACACGACTTCGACCAGTTTGGCTTGCTAATCCTACAGGCAGTCAGGCTCTGATACCAAAGCTGTCAGGACCCCGATCGTAAGTCACACAGGTCTAGCCTGTAACACATCATATCACTTTGCGGCCTCACGCACGGTATTCCCACGGGTGCCACCTTACCTGGCCCGGGACTGTTTGCGCATTTTGGCACACGTATATGATAGTGTTGCTAGCATCCATATGACAGAGAACCCGGGCCGACATGACTAGTTATAAACCAAAAGTGGCACTAAATTACAAAGACAGGCATACATGACCCAACAACGAACGTGTCGGTCATCAACGTATGAACCCAAGTCGTAGCGAGCTACAAGGACTTAAAGGAACAACGCGTGACATTTCCCCTAAGGGACAGACACATGAACGAAGAAGGACACATGCCGGCCAGCCTAAGTGTTCCGGAGCAGTAGCAAGCTACCAAGGCTCAGTGGAAGCACTAGGAGACATTTCCCTGAAAGATAGGCTACCAAGGGTAAACAACTAGGTGTCGGATCCCACACATAACAATACACATTACACGTACGCATAACATGCAAGTATGTGCTGTACAACATGGCATCACAACATAACTCAACAACTCATATAGATAAAGGCCCAGAAGAGCCATCATAGCATTTATTAAAACAGAGGTCACATGACCCAACATACAGAGCATACAGGCAACGGAAGCATAACATGTCTGAGTACAGACAACTACAAATGAAAAAGGCTGAGAAGCCTGACTATCTACCAGACCCTCCCAAGGGTACAAGATCGTAGCTGAGGTAACAAGTTAAACGTCGAAGTCCACGCGAAACCACTAGCGAGACTGAAGTCTCTCTGCAAAAACATAAATTAAGCAAACGTGAGTACAAAGGTACTCAGCAAGACTTACATCAGAACTAGCTACATATGCATCAGTATCAACAAAGGGGGTGGTGGTGTTTGACTGCAGCAAGCCAGCTTTGACTCGGTGGCTATCCTAAACTACATCTGCAAGTAACTCTTTTGAGGTGGCGCACACGAGTCCACATATTCAACAATCAATACACCACTATGGATCCGCTCCCGTCTCCCTACGAGAAGGCCATCCATAGCACTCACGCTTATCTTGCGCGTTTTAGAGTATCCACTTTCACTTGTCTATGAACTGTAATAGGCAACCCAGAAGTCCATTTCCGCGGACACGGCTATTCGAATAGATTATATTTAACCCTGCAGGGGTGTACTTCTTCACACATGTTTCCACCACTTAGCGTCCGCACACGACATGTGCTCGGCAAACTTCAAGCGAAAGCCGACGTGGGTGTAGACCACGACCTAACCAACCACTCAAGTCTCTCGTCCAGGTTTATCGCCTATTTGGGTTCCATCCGTGTTGAGATCCAGCCGGGGTGTCGCTCACGGCCCCAAACGATGTGTACAGGGTTCCCGCGTCACCAAACGGGCGACCGGTACACCATGCCACGTACCTGCCGTGTCACAGCCCACCCCGAGGGTCAGCACTGTGCACGACCTCCAGTAAACTACAAACACCAGAAACTAGTTGCAACTCCTGGACAGAGAACAAGGGCAGTCAATAAGTCGAGCGGGGTCATATTTCAGGGCCCAATGTGTGGTAGTAGCTGTTTCATGGATCAACCAACACAGAACTCAGTTCCTGAGGACGGTTTCAATGAGACAACCCACCATGACAACACACAGTAGGACATGTTCATCTCATTCCAATTCATCCCCGATGAATCAGACCTGACACAACTCTAAGCAATAGCAGGCATAACCAGAAAGCATCAATGAGTAGGCACAACATGGCTCAAACAACTCCTACTCATACTAGTTGGTTTCAACTATTTACTGTTACAATGACGGGTCATGCAGTGGAAAGGGGTTCAACTACCGCAGCAGGTAACAATTGAAGCGTTGTTGTCCTAATGCAGTAAAAGAGAGCAAGAGCGAGAGAGTGGGATTGTATCGGAATGCTCAATGGGGTTTTGCTTGCCTGGCACTTCTGAAGATAACATTGAGTCTTCATCGGTGTCATCGATCACATCGTCGGAACACGTCTACTGAAAGGGGACAAGCACCGGCAAACAAGAGAGAACACGATCAATGCAATGCGACAATATGATGCATGATCATGACATGGCAATATGTTGTTGATTGAGCTAATGCAACTAGCAACACAATTAAATGAAGTTGGTTTGAACCAGAGGTTCAAATTCAAACTTCATATGTGATTATTCAAATGCCATTTAATTGATTTGACCTGATCAGCAGGTTTAACTTGTTCAAACATGCATGAAAATGCCATAAACAGATTCCTTGAATTTTTCTGATCAATTTTCGTATATAAATTATTTTCATCTGAGTTATGGATTAATTTCTATGACTTTTAGAAGTTTTGGCTATTTTCTGAAATAAATAAATCATTTAGATTTATATAAAATTCCAGAGAAGGCTTTAATGCATCAGCATGACGTCTGTGTGATGTCAGCAAGTCAACAGGGCTGTTCGGGTCAAACCTGACCAGTGGGGCCCACTGGTCAGTGACCCACTAGCTAACAGAGTTAGTTAGTTTTTAAACTAACACTAATTAAACTGCTGGTGGGGCCTTGGCCCACATGTCAGTCTCTCAGGGCCTAATTAAGTTTAGTTTTAACTAAACTAATTTAACAGGGGTTGGCCCCACGTGTCAGTGACTCATAGAGCTAAGCACAGAGATTAGTACCTAATTAAAACCTAACTAAAACTAATCAACGGCCGGCCCCACATGTCATGGACACAGGGGGGGTCCAGCCGGAGTCAAACGGGGTCAAAACCACCGGCGGCTCGACGCCGGCGAGGCCAAACATGGCGGCGGTGCTTGGGATTCGCCCTCCAGCGACCATTTGGACGGCGGCTTGGTGCTACGCGTAGCTGGGGAGCTCGCGCATCTAATGGGGGCAACGGGAGGACACGGGGACGGCGGAGCTCGTCGGAACGGAGCTCGCGGCGGCGCCGGAGTTCGGGCTCCGTCGAGCTAGGCACTGCGGGGCTCGGGGAGATGAGCGAGGAGGTGCTACGGGCTTCTACGGGTGCGGTGAAGACGATGTCGTGCTTGGAATCAGGCCAACGTGGTTGTGGCCACGACGGCGACGTGCGGTGGCGGCGGCGGGTACGGCATGAAAGGGGGCGACGGCTATGGCGAGTTGCAGGCTACGGGGACAGGGGGAAACGGCGGGGAAGCTCACTGCGAGGTCGAAGCGCAGCTCGGCGGCTCGGGGGAGGCTCTGGAGGCGACGGAGAGACGACGGCGATCTCGGACGGCCGCGGTTGAAGACGACGGTGGCGAGGGCGTTCGGGGGCGTCCGGCGTCGCGTAGGTACTTAGGGGGGGTGTAGAAGACGGAGGCGGAGCTC
>LR738713.1:572095116-572118532 GCA_902687465.1 Secale cereale | reverse complement strand
GTAAGTGGCTCAGGTGGGCTTCCTCTTTCTCTGTTTTTCTATTTAGTTTCTGTTATTCTATTTTGTTAATTTGTTCTGGGCTTTATTTAAAATACTTAGGCACTTTCAAAAATCACCAAACTGCTCTTGCCCACTGTTTAGCATATAACCAACATGGAACATTTCAGTTTAGGATTATTTGAGCATTTAAAATAATATATAAAATTTAAATGCCCAAATGCAAGTAGGATATGATTTAATTCAAAAATCCAGAATGGTCCTAGAAATATGTGCAACATTTTTGGCAGAGGTTTTTAATCAATCCAAAAATGATGAACTTTTCCCAAGGGCATTTTGGGTTCATTGAAAAAGATTTAAATTTAACCCTAGTTAAATTCATTTAGTGCTAGGGTTTGAGCATCCCCATTTCAGGTTTCTGAGAAATTGAAACATGATGCAACAGGCAAATGCTATCTTAGGGCAAGGTGAAATTCGGGATGTGACAACAATCATCGGCGAGAGAAAGCCAAATGATAGATATGATGTGAGGAGTAGGGATTTCCATGCAACAGATGCACATATGAGCTAAGGTAAGCTCTCCTATGGAACTAGTGGGGGTGCATCCAACTTGCTTGCTCAAGAAGACCTAGAGCTCTTTTGAGGAGGCTCATCATTGGAATATACAAGCCAAGTTCTATAGTGTAAAGGTCCCCACATAGCTATATGCATAAATGATAATCTCTACGGAGTACAAGGTATAAGATGGAGTACGAGTGTGGATCTCTCAAAAGGAAATAGTAGTGTGCCCCCTTCTCTCTTTTTATATCTTTTTCTCTTTTTTTCAATTTTTTTATTTTTTTGTGGCCTCAATGGCTCTTTCTATTTATCTCTCATTTGTCCTCTTTGGGATCTTTTGATTTTGTCCTCTTTGGGATCTTTTGATTTGTCCTCTTTGGGATCTTTTCCTCACTTTAGGGGCAACACTCTATGTATCACAAGAAGTATAGAAGATCTTTCACACTTTACAAAAGTACTCAACATAAAGAAAATGAAACTGTCATGATGTATGCAAATGTATGCCTCTGCCAGTGTAGCACGATATGCAATGATACTAGCGCGTCATGTAGGAATGATTAGGCAAGGCCCAACTAGCATGCGGCTCATCGATCAAGCAAAAAGCATGTATGACATGAAGATCAAGTCATGAGAAGATGGATGTTGCATGGCAATGTATCTCGGAAAGGCTATGGAAATGCCTTAATAGGTAGGTATGGTGGCTGTTTTGAGGAAGGATATAATGAGGCTTATGATGACAGAGCGTATCATGCCAAGGATTTGGATGCACCGGCGAAGTATGCGCCAACTCTCGAGGTGAGAAAGGGCAATGCACGGTACCGAAGAGGCTAGAAAAATATGGTTAGGTGGAAGTGTCAACCTTCGAATACTCACATTAGTCCGAAGAACTCATGCACTTATTATCGGTAACTCTCAATCTAATTAGGAGGTTCTCAAAGAGACAAGTACCCCGAGGAGGTGTGTATGGGGGTTCGGTTACCCTTGCGCATCCTCGACCCATGGTACGTGAGTGTACTCTAATATTCGATCCCTCCAAAGATTAGTGATCCATTTAGTAGCTAAAGTTCTCAACTATTTTGTAGGTTTTCGAAAATAAACACGGATTGCCCAAAATACGACATCTATCACTAATAGGCTAAAGCTCTTGACACCAAAAGTTCAGACATTACTCATGGCAACACCTCAAAACTATTGCAAGTTACTACTAAAATTAAACAGCAACCTCAATTACCTACTTTAAGTTAAGACACACAACTCAGTGCAACAGGCAAACTCTCTTAACAAGATAAGCATGAAAACTGAAGAGAGTTCAGCAACTAACTAAACAAAAGCTCTTTAAAAAGGAAAGCATGAAAACTAAGAGCTAAACATGACAGCAGCTATTGAAAGACAAAGAACACACACAACAAAGATAAGCATGAGAATCCTATGTTGTGTTATAGGTTGAAGTGGAGCGTGTTTCTCTCCCACACAAAGAAAGCTGGGTTCTAACTTGTTATGAACAGCAAGCAAAGCTAAATAAAACTAAAAAGGAAACTAAAAGCAAGACGCTCCAAGCATAGCACATAACGCATGAAGTGATTAAAATATAGTGGAATGAAAGACGAACTGATAATTGTTGATGGAGAAGGGGATGCATGGGGGCATCCCCAAGCTTAGACGCTTGAGTCTTCTTGAATATTTCTTGGTGGTGCACGGGGGCATCCCCAAGCTTGAGCGTTTGACCCTCCTGCATCTTTTTATCATCTTCCCTCGCACACTTGAAAACTCCCTTCATACATAACTCATCATAATCTGATTAGCGAGGTTAGTACCCATAACAAAATAATTTTTCCTTGCTGGAAATAAAGATAATCTTGAAGAGCTACTGTTTCTCAAGATTGCCAAAAGGTTTTTGCAAAGAAAAGCAAGCTCAAGGTTTGCAAAACGAAGAAAAGGCAAAACAGGACAGAATCTGTGAAAAACAGACCAGCGGGTAGTAAATAATTTTTTCGGGGCACTTCTGCAACTCAAATCAAAAAACTCAGAACAGATGCCCGAAAGACCATTGTATAGAGAACGCTGTCAAAAAAATTCAGATCAAAAAGATGATCTGGTGATTTTATACGAATTTTTCTGTCCAAGGACAGAATCTGTTTTCTGGACTGCACGTCACAACTTTTGAACTTTCTTGCAATCGGAGTCTAAACTTGGCACAAAGCTGAAAAGAAAAGATACAATGATGATGCTACTGTAGTAACAATCATGAAGACACAACAAAAGCAAAATAAAACCTAATTCGTTGTGGGCTGCCTCCCAATAGCGCTTTCTTTTATGCCTTTAAGCTAGGCATGATGCAAAAAGATCAAGTTGTATCAATTGAACCATCATCAAGATCATCAAAATGCTCTTCAATAGTACAACTAGTCTTAAGAGGACTTTCAAATAAGGGCCTAGTAAAGATACTTCTAGGGAGAAAACTAAAAGGTGGAAAGTCAATGGGAGATTCATTTATAAATTTATCAAAGAGAGGTATTTCTTCCAAAGTCTTCACAGTTTCAACCCCTTTGGCAATAGATGGATTACTTTTGGAACGAGGAGCCTTTGGAACGTAAACGAACTTAGGTTCCTTCTTTGTCAGAGTTTCTACCTTTTTGGCTTTGATTGAGGAGAAGGTAGTTCCTAAAGTGTCAATGATTTCCTCAATCTTGTCTATCCTAGAAGAATCCAAGTCATGGGATTTGATGGTCCCCAAAGTTTTGAGAATTTTATGCATGGAGCTATCAAGCCTATTCAAATTCCCTTGGATCTTATGGTCCAACTCATTTATCTTATTAATTCTTGGCATCTCTAGCTCTATCTTTTCAAGTTTTTTCATAATGTGAGCTAGGGTAATGTCCTCTTGAATCCTAACGACAGGGGGATTTCCAACAAGATTTTCCATAATACTAAGAGATTCCCAAACTGGGGCTTCTAGGAAATTTCCATTGATAGCAGAATCTAGAATAAACCTATTCCAAGAAGTAATTCCAACATAAAAATTTCTAAGCAGGATAGTAGTAGATTGCTTCTTGGTGGCTCTTTTTTGAGAATCATTAATTCTATACCAAGCATCTTTTAGACTCTCACCACCTCTTTGTTTAAAGGTGAGCACTTCTACCTCACCAAAGGCAAAAGGACTAGACATAATGCCAACTAAAAGCAAGATAACTATTTTTGTGATTTTTGGTAAGGGACACTAAAGCAAAAACTGAAAGGTAAACTAACAAGACTAAAAAGCAAAGATAAAAGATAGCGTGCAACTCCCCTATCTTGAAGAGTGGAGTCCCCGGCAACGGCGCCAGAAACTTGCTTGATGGCTTCTCGCCCCTCGTTGGTTACCCCAAGTGGAAGGTTTGAGATGTAGCATACACTACTAGGAAAAGGCCTATTAATGGCGCACCTAATTTGGCCATTAATGGCGCATTAGTGGTGCGCCATTACTAGCACGCCATTAGTATTTGATACTAATGGCGCACCTCTGGTGCGCCATTAGTATCTGGTATACTAATGGCGCACCACTGATGCGCCATTAGTGTGCACCGTAGTGCGCCATTAGTATGCCTCCCAGGGGCCAGGTGCTATGGCATACTAATGGCGCACTAAGTATGATGCGCCATTAGTAGTGTCCGCATAGTAATGGCGCACTGTCTGATAATGCGCCATTACTATGCTTTGGCATACTAATGGCGCACTTTTCTCTGATGCGCCATTAGTATGAATATTAGGTTTTTTTTAATATTATTTTTCTGTTTTTTTGCACAGATTACAAAATGTATAATTGCACAGAATATAGACAGCACACATCAACAACACATTCATCGAATACAATAGAAGATTAATCTCTGAATACAATTCATCATATTAGCCTCCGAATACAATTCATCATATTAGTCTCCGAATTGAAAAGACCGAACAAAGATAGAACAATATATTACAAGTCTCGAGACCGCGAGTAGCGAGTTTGTCTTGACATTACAAGTCGATATCGATCATCTAAACTACCATCACATAGAAGAGAGCTGCGGTCGTCACGATGAGCATCATCACGATGAAACTCGTTTTCATCCGGTTCCTCCAACGCTCCCTCCCCTCTCCCGCTAGATAGCGGGCGTATCTAGATTCGGCCTCGGCCCTAGTGGTGTACCCTTTGTAACTGTTACCGCTGAATCGGTGAACCTATTCCGACACTCCTCCCAGTCGTCGTAGACTCCGGGAACCATACCCTTGTACACGACATACGACGGCATCGCTATATATATGCACTAGCCAAACGAAACGTTAGTATCAATTCACAGACAATTCATAAGCAATATATAAGTATGCAACAGAACGATCGAAAGGGAAAAGCAAGACATTAATAGCATCGATTACATCTAAGTTGAACGACTCTCAAAACCAAAGAGACATACTACAAGTTCATTAAAGTTTAATTACAACAAGAGCCAATCGATGTTTCAGAACTAGACACAGCATCACTGCTTTCGACTCGACTCAATGCACTGGAGCGTGGATGAAGCCGCCGTCTATCGTGGGAGTCATGAAATCACGGGCGTTGTCAGCCTGCATTTGTAGCATTGTGTCGATGTCACTGTTCGACGGTTGATATCTGAGGTAGAACTGCCCCGAGGTACGAAGGACATCTTGATGGATGATTTCCGCAAACTCCAACTGGATGCGAAAGAAATCTTGTCTGATGTCCGCGTCCTGGATTGCCGACATGCGCGCGGCCCAATCTTTGAGCTTACACGGTAGCAGAAGTTGATGATGGTCCCGTACGATCGCCCGCTTGTGATGGATGGCGTAGTAGGCACCCTTCTGACCGCCAGGCGGCTGCTTGACGCAGCAGAACGTCGTGTTGTGGGAGAACACGTGCTTGCCGTACTTACGAGTTGTCCTGGTGAAGGTGCCTCCAGATTTGGCGTAGCCGGCGAGAACATCATCAAGAACCTTCTTGACATTTGTGTAGTCTACAGCCGACTTACGGTCCGGGTCGAAATACGTGGCCATGGAATATTTGGGGCTTAGTAGGATGAGTGTGCACTGTGTGTCACTGCAGAAAACACGGAATGTTAAAAGAAGAACGATCGAAATCTAAGAATTCATATGTTACGGGGCGGTTGAGGCGGAGGACTTACTCGGGCAAGTAAGGCACGAGGAAGTTATCCTTATCTCGGTTTGCCAGAATGACGCCTTGGAGGTAAGAACTCGCGACTTGCCGGTCCCTAGCGCTGCCCAAGATCTTGGCACGCATGTAGATGGGGTCGACTATCACGATGTCCGGGGTCTTGTCGCGAATGATCCGCATCTCCATACTCAGCGAAAATAGCCGAACAAAGGTGTAGTGCAGCGGATGAAGGTTCAACATAGCGTGGATGTCATCAAACCGCAGCACGATCGTATTCCCGATGGAGTTAGCCACAAAGCCCTTGCCCTCCGGCACCTTGGCCGCGAAAACCGGGTACGCCACATCCTTCTCTGTGAGACGCCGCTTCTCCAAAGAAAGAACACTGTCATGCAGACTCCGCATGGCACCGGTTGCAGCATCGAGCATATTTGTCGGTAGCATCGGCCTACCCGCCACATGCACCCTCCTCATTACATCCTCAGGTGAAGGTGGCCCGTCCTGAGCACGGGTCGTACTCGGTGCCGGCTGGCTCGCACCCTTGTTAGTTTTTCTTTTGCGTGCCTTCTTCTTGATCTCCTGAATTGGGACCGAGTTCTGCTCAGAGACCGCCTTCTTTAGTGTGTTGGGGCTGATCATATTTCGCACCTCGCCTATCTGAGGCTCGGTGAAGTCAGCAGCTGGAGGCGTCTCCTGAGAGCTGAACGGCAGACGACGCCTGTTGCAACTTGGCTTCTTCGCGGTACCGGCTTGATCGCGCACGTCTTTTGTTGGGTTGGGTTCTTGAGAAGGAGCCCCCATGAAGTCGTCACCGTACCCATGATCGGCAAAGTACTGATCGACTTTGGCAAATGTATCGTCGTCATCGTTCTGATCCTGTGCCATATGCATGTTTGGATCCAGTGGCATAGGGATGTTCGGCACCGTTGCGGCGGACTTGCCATGGGGACGACTTGGCGCCGGCACGACTGGCGGTGTTGTCTTTGGTGTGGTTTCCCCCGCCCCCAAACGAATCTAGCTCTTCGGCCAAAGTAGGGGCCAGCTCAGGCAGGCGCTGAGGGTCATGACGTCATCATCGTCGGCCCCGACGGGTCGAATCGGAGGTAACACCTCGTCGCAGCCTAGCAGCACCCGAACCAGTTGAACCCTAAACAAGTTGGGTGGCATCTGGGTACCGTGGAACAAGGTCTGGCCCGGTTGAACGATTTTGCCCTTGGCGACATCGACCAACTCGTTGTTC
Source organism: Secale cereale (assembly GCA_902687465.1). NCBI lineage: Eukaryota > Viridiplantae > Streptophyta > Magnoliopsida > Poales > Poaceae > Secale > Secale cereale. Next base: position 572,111,594 of record LR738713.1, on the reverse strand, counting down.
ACGAAGTGCAGGAGAGTGCACGGAACGTCGGCGGCGCCCTGCGAAAACATGTAGGGCGTCAGGGATGCCTAGTCAAAGGCAAGGAGATGAAGTCCTCTGCCGAGAGAGGCTTAATTAGTTACCGTGATGATGGCGTCGAGCTCGGCTAATGTCGAGGCACCGCCAACGGCGGGCATGCAGTTGACGGAGGGGCCGCTTGCTGCAGAGGTGCCGGCCGGCGTACACACGGGTGCATTAAGCTCCCGTGCCGGCGTCGGAGACACCAATGCCGCCTCCGCCGGAGACGCCAATGGCCCAGCCATCGCGTTCTGCGAGTTGCTGGCCGTGAAGCTGGGAATCGGGGGCGGCCCCTGTTGGCCGCCAGCAATCCACGCCTGCAACCCCTCGATCAAGCTAGGCACAATGGCGGTGATCGTCGCTCCGATCTGTTGTTGCACTTGCTCTTGGACAATCTCCGGAATCCGCGCCACCTGTGCCTTGAGTTCTTGAACCTCGCGCGCCTGGCTTTCCGAGCTGGTCTTTTTCTCCTTTTGCCCACCAGCGTTATAGTATGACGACCATTTTGTCGACAAGCCTTTGCCGGCCACACGACCAGCTGACGTCAGCTTCTCGAGCTTATCCTTGTTCTTCATTACATTCAACGCCCTATTTAGAGTCGTGTCCCAAGGGCCGCTCTTAGTCGACCCCGCGCTACTGCTTTCAGTTGCCTGCGGAAGGAATGTGAATCGTTTATAAATTTGGCTTCATTAATTAGAATGCAACCATATGGAGCTAATTACGCGGGGGTGTATTCCTTACCAGAACAAGCTCAAGCGCCCTGGTCTTCGAATCCGTGGTCAGCTCCTTTGTTTTCGGGTCCTTCTTGTACCGGGCCCTGATAAAGTTCCTGGTCTGCTTGTCACCGTATTTATCGAAGAGGGGCGGTAGGCCTTGCTCGGGACGGTCCGCCTCCTCCTTGTCCCATTTAGGCTCCGCCACTCTGTAACCGCCGGGACCGAGTGTGTGTTCCCCTAAGTTGAGCTCCCGCATTTCTTTCCCCCACTGACTTGATTCGGAGTGTGCGGCGCTCAAGCAAGTGATCTTGAATTCGTTGTAGTCATCTTCGGTGATCGAAGGATGTTTCTTCTTGATCGTCTCATAACTCTCACCTTTCTTGATCATTATCTTCACATTGGTTTTCCAAGTAGACAGGGCCTTGCTCATCTTCGTGAGGGCAGCATTGTTCACTTTATTCCCTTTGAGGCTTGTGTTATCAAATTGAGCGGGGAACTTGTATCGTTCGTGCAGCTTCGTGAAGAGGAGGTTGCGGTAATTCCCGTTGTCAGGATGCCTCAGGTTCTCGCTGTTGATCGAGACGGTGCTCCGGAGAAAGCACCCGAGCTGAAGCGAGTACCCCTTGACTACTCGTTCGGGCGCCGTTGGATTCACGTCGTCGTCCACTTCAGTAACTTCCTCCTTGAGGGTGCGGAGCACGGTCGGGCACCGGTCCTTCCGTTGCCTCTTCGGTTGGCTGCCATCTGTGCGTGCGCCGCCATCATCAGTGGTGGCATTCTCGGCGGCACCATCAGTGGTGGCATCAGTGGGGTCATCCTCCGCGGTACCATCAGTGGTCTCAGGATCGGTGTGGAAGGCGGCGTCCTCATACAAGTGAGGTTGTTCCTCCATCTCCTGGGACAACTCCCAGAATGCCTTCCCTCCCGAACCGCCGGCCTCATCGTTGTTGGCCATGTTTCTCTCTAAATAGGAACAAAGTTTGGTCAAAAAGTTGGTTATTGTCAAGGAACAAGATCATGGTCTCATCATTTAGGGTTTGTCAACACCGAGGCATCCTAAAAGCTAAGCTTTTATAATTGACGGTTTTTCGACGCCCAGGCACCCTAAAAGCCTAAGCTTTCATCATTTCGGTTTTTATCGACACCGAGGCACGCTAAAAGCCAAGGTTTCATAATTTATGGTTTGTCGACACCGAGGCATCCTAAAAGCTAAGCTAGGAAGGAGAATTGTAAGTTGGGCCTAATCACTTGGCTCTATTGCCGCCTATGGTTTCATGCAGCTAGAATAAAGGGGCACTTGATCCTACCTAATTAACCACTAAGATACCCCGGCCCATGCATTAGTCACAAGTACCCTATATGTCCTATTTTTAGCAAAGTCATGCTAAAATTTCACGGAAAATTTCAGCATGACCTTTGCTGAAAATAGGACATATGGAGTACCCGAATTTGCCGGAACGGAAGTTAATCAACATTCCAGCAAACTCAAGGGCCTCTCGGGGTACCTGCAAAACTATCACAATGTGATCACAAGTCTTTCTCAATGTGATCATCATCTTTACAAGTCTTTCTCAATGTGATCACAAGCATCACAAGGCATTAGTAGTTCAGTACATGAACATGTTTTACGACAAAAGCTGTAAGCCAGAGTTGGCAAACTTAAAACACATGTTGTAGAAAAATTTAAACTATGGCTTAGCAGAAAAATTAGTCTAACTAGTGTAACTAGTCTAACTACTGAAACTAGTCTAACTAGTCTAACTACTGAAACTACTGAAACTAGTCTAACTAGTCTAACTACTGAAACTACTGAAACTAGTCTAACTAGTCTAACTACTGAAACTACTGAAACTAGTCTAACTAGTCTAACTACTGAAACTACTGAAACTAGTCTAACTAGTCTAACCTAAGAATGTACTTTGGTTCGTCCAATTAGTCATTAAAAAATATCCATAGCAAAACATGTTCCAACTCCTGTAGCGGCACCCTCGCTGGGCCGTAAATTTTTTGATAGGCAAACATTCTTCTGATAATTTCTTATAGAAAGAAAAACATCACCAGTGTACAATGTTGAATTGAGAGAGTATAAAGTAAATAAAAAATGACAATTGCCTGCATATGTTTGCTTGACGCCATCAGGACCAAAGGCGGCGGCCAAGGGAAGGGCCAGAAAGGGAAGGCGAAGCAAAAGAAGAAAGAACCAGCCCAGGCAGCACCCGTCAAGGAACGCAAGTCTACGGTAGCTGTTGTACCAGACCTAGGGGGCCTGTGCATATGAACACACGTCAATGTCCAGCACACTCCATTGAGTCATAGGCCTGCGCTTGCCTTGCCTTTCCTTGCCTGAATCTTGAGGCGTGGACCAACGGGGTTGCGATGATCGAGCGAATGCCAGTCGTTGTTGACTGACAATTTGCTCCTGTGATCCTAGATCCTAGCAGTAGGATGTATAGGGGCGACGATGATGTCTGCAAATGGGCGACATTCACATACGACATTGATTTCCATTGGTGAAACCTCATTTGTGATCAATGAGTATGTATTATTGTCATTGTGATTCAGTTGTGATCAATGCTATATTGATGCGGATGAATGTGTCATAAGTAGTCTTTTGATCAATGCTGTACAATGGGTTACCCACCCCCACTTCGCCGTTTAACCTATGTGGTACTCTCAGGATAGCGACATTGTACCTTACAAGATGTTTGAACATGTATTGATGTCCATCCAAAAAAACATATTTTGTAAATTTTACAGGATGTTAGAAATTATTGCATCTTGTTTAGGTGTATTTGAGCTTTGTTCAGTATAAAGAGGAGAATCTTGACTTCGTGGCAAACTTCCATTAACCTCAACCATCAGAAATCATTGAGGGACTTTAAGCAATTTATATGAATGAATAAGAGCACCACCAAATTGTGGTTGGAGTACAATATACATCACAAAAAGATTTTTTGTCAAAAACAACCATCATCAGTTAAATTTTGCTCCAGCCGCGTGGTCCGGGTGATGTCTGCTCTAGATGCATAGTCCCCGGGTGATGTAAACTTTGCTCTGGAGCATCAAGTGATGAGAATCTGCATCACTTGTTGCATCCACATCATTATACGCCCTCTAACGATGTAAAAAAGCGACCCCAAGCTTAGCGTTTGGTGTCTATGTTTCGGTGTACTAAGGTAGGGGTACCTCAGTACCCCAACTTGTGCACGGGCAGTAGCAGCTTCCCGCGGCAGGGCCTACCACGTGCTCGCCGGAGACCTTCCTGCTTCATATAAAACCATTCAAAAACAAAGTATACAAGACAGAAGATCGAGACCCCGGCAAGTGGAGCTTGCCGGGAAGGCCGTTCCAGGCTCAAGATTACCTCACTCACGCAAGGCCCTGGCAAGAGGAGTTTGCCAGGAAGACTAGAAGATTATATTATAGAAGACATGCCTCGGCGCTATACGCGCCCCGGCAGGGCCCGGGGAGCGACAAGCTTCAGAGGCCGACAAGCTCCCGGGCCCGGCAAGGTCAAGACCCCGGCAAGGCGCTTGCCGGGGAGAGTTGCGCTGTGTGCCCGCGCTCCAGCTCATCGGTCCACGCGTCGCCCTGGGGCCTCTCCTGGGACACGTGGCGGACGGCTGTGCAGCCTGGGGGACACGGTGGCACTCCACGGTGGTAAAGCCATCGCCGTGGCAAACGGAGACGCAAGGGCGGGCGCTTTTGGGGTCGACGGCGACGGGCATTAAATGCTCTTGTCCCCCACTGTCAAAGTAGGTAGCGACCACTGTTCATCCACTGTAGCTCCACTATTCCCGCACTGTTACAACTACCACCTCTTTTACATTTTTACCCTTTCTCCTACGTTGACACCTGTCGGTGACCCCTTGCACTATAAAAGGAGGCCCATGCACAACGTAGAAAGGGTTCGGAACCTTGATCGCTCACACGCTCGGTGTAGCTAGTTCTTCAAGCTCCCGAGCTCTCCAACTCAATACAAACTAAGCAGGAGTAGGGTTTTACGCGTCCATCGCGGCCCGAACCTGGGTAAACTGCCTGCGTGATATCCACGATCTGCTCTTCGTGCTCCCCCCGCCCTCCTACCGCACAAACAAGGGGCTCCGGTCCCATAGGTGTTCGTGGCGGACAGTTTCCCCCGACATCTTTGGCGCGCCAGGTAGGGGGCGTCGAGGTTGTGCGAACCTGATCCGGCGTTCACGCGGGCGTACTCTTCATCAACCTCTCCAGTGTCATCAGCAACTTCATCAGCAACAGCACCATGGCCCCGAGAAGAAGCCTTCGGAGGTCGCAGGCCCGTCTGCGTCTCATCCGCCGCCACCAGAGCCAACGGTGGGCGGGGGAGACGCCGTCGGAAGGGTGGTCGCCGGCGAGGACACTCGCGGCGCCACCAAATCCAAGGACAGGACGGACGACCGAGCCTCGGTCTCCGTGGACGCGTCGTGTCCATCTCAACAAACGACAACCCAGCAGCGCCATGCCACAGGAGGTGGCATCCGCCTGCTGGGCCAAGGGCAAACCGGAGGTTCGGGGGACGCTCCGGGCCATCGTCCTGGCACGAGCAAGGCGCGGTCGCCGGGGCGGGACCCTGCTCCTTCTAACGCTGTTAGGAGTCCAAGCATATCTCGCTCCTCGCACCGCTCGCCCCAGCTCCCCTCCACTCCAGCAGAAGCGCTCGCAAGGGCGCAACTACTCCTCGACTTCCCTCCAGCGGCAGACAAGGCCGAAGACTGGAGGGCCACTATCCAGAGCCTGATCGCCTTCGCCAACAACGATACGCCGCAGCAGCCGGAGACCTCGCGGCCACGGCAAGTCGAGAAGACGAAGGCCGACGGCGACAAGACCGCCGGGGGTGCAACCACCGTGCACTCCCCGCCGCGGAAGCAGAAGACACCGCCCCGCCGGAACAACGCCGACGACGGCTCCACGGCATCGTCGGATCCGCGGGCTCGTCGGGACCAGCGCCAGGTCCTTGACGACTGGCGACAAGAAAGATGCGCTTGTCTGCGCCGACAAGATCTACCGGGACGCAGCAGCCGCAGCAGAAAAGGATACACTTGCCGCTGAAGCTCCCGGGGGGAAGAAGACGAATACCAAGTCCGGCAAGTGCTCTGGGGCCCACTCCGGCAACCGCACCTCTTCGGAGTGTTGCGCTGCCGTCGAGGACGTTCCATCGAGCTCCACCGGCAAGTGTAGAAAGGGGATGGCCGCTCCTCCGGCAACCAAGAAGGTGTCCGCCAAGGAGGACGGCACTGGTGGTACCTTCACCATCAGTGCCACGCTTGACAGCAAATAGGAAAGCGCGCTCGTTGCCTTCCTGCGGGCGAATGTCGATGTGTTTGCCTGGCAACCATCTGACATCCCCGGTGTTCCCAGGAAGGTAATTGAGCACAAGCTTGCTGTTTGTCCTCATGCGCGGCCCGTCAAGCAGAAAGTGAGGAAGCAAGCCGTGGAGCGCCAAGAATTCATTGCTGAAGAAATCAAGAAGCTAGAGGCAGCAGGCCTAGTTAGAGGTGTGATCCATCCGACGTGGTTAGCAAACCCAGTCGTCGTGCGCAAGGCCAATGGGAAGTGGAGACTGTGTATAGACTTCACCGATGTGAATAAAGCATGTCCCAAAGATCCATTCCCTTTGCCGCGCATCGACCAGATTGTTGACTCCACTGCCGGATGTGAGCTACTCTCTTTTCTTGATGCATATTCAGGCTACCATCAGATTTTTATGGCCAAAGAAGATGAAGAGAAGACCGCATTTATCACTCCATGTGGCACTTATTGCTTCATACGCATGCCATTTGGACTGAAGAATGCAAGATCAACATTTGCAAGGGTAGTGCACACTGCTTTCGAGCCACAGATCCACAGAAATGTAGAGGCTTACATGGATGACATCGTGGTGAAGAGCAAGAGCAAGGAAACCCTGGTCCAAGATTTGGAAGAGACATTTCAGAACCTGCGCAAGATACAGCTCAAGTTGAACCCTGAGAAGTGCGTCTTTGGAGTCCCCTCCGGCAAGCTTCTCGGGTCCTTTGTGTCACAGAGGGGGATTGAGGCTAACCCCGACAAGATTAAAGCCATCGAGCAGATCGAGGCCCCGAAGCGCGTCAAGGATGTCAGAAGGCTTGCAGGTTGTGTGGCTGCCCTCAGTAGGTTCATTTCGAAGTCTGCAGAATGCGCCCTACCTTTCTTCAAAATCTTGAAAAAGGCAGGTCCCATGAAGTGGACTCCGGAAGCGGAGGCAGCGCTGCAAGATTTGAAACGGTACCTATCCTCCACTCCAATACTTGTCGCACCTAGACCACAGGAAAAGTTGCTGCTGTACCTAGCGGCAACCAACCAGGTGGTTAGTGCTGCGTTAGTAGCGGAGAGGGAGGCCGACGAGGAGTCTGCACCACCGGCAAGCGAGTCCAGCGACAAGCAGGGGGCTGCTCCGACAAGCTCTGGCCCCGACAAGGACAACTCTGCGCAGGAACAGGAAGAAGTGCGGAAGAAGATGGTGCAGCGCCCGGTGTATTTTGTGAGTTCCCTCTTGCAGGGGGCTAGATCAAGATACTCCGGGGTGCAAATGTTGCTTTTCGGCCTCCTCATGGCCTCGAGAAAGCTGCGCCATTACTTCCAGGCACATGAGATAACGGTGGTCACTCGCTTTCCGCTGAAGAGGATATTACACAATCCAGAAGCAACAGGCAGGATCGTTGAGTGGGCACTGGAGCTGTCAAGCTTTGGACTCAAGTTTGAAAGTACCTCAACCATACAGAGTCGAGCTTTGGCAGAATTCATAGCTGAGTGGACCCCGACGCCCGATGAAGAAGTCCAAGAAACAAGTGCACCCGTACAAGAAGCGACAAGTGAATGGGTAATGTATTTTGATGGTGCCTTCTCGCTGCAAGGCGCCGGTGCTGGCGTGGTACTCATCGCGCCCACCGGAGAGCACCTCAAGTATGTTATCCAGATGCACTTTCCCAGGGAGCAAGCGACAAACAACACTGCTGAATATGAAGGTTTGCTCGCCGGCCTCAGGATTGCGGCCGAACTTGGGATCAGAAAACTAATTGTGCGGGGAGATTCTCAGTTGGTGGTCCGGCAAGTTAACAAGAGTTACCAGAGCCCTTTGATGGAAGCTTATGTAGATGAAGTGAGGAAGCTTGAAGAGCACTTTGAAGGTCTACAAATGGAGCACGTCCCGAGAGCTCAGAACGAAATTGCAGATGGCCTTTCAAAGTGTGCTTCGATGAAGTTACCTGTGGAACCAGGGACCTTTTTGCTCAAGCTAACTCAACCATCCGTTACACCATCAATTGGGCAGTCCAAGAAGAGAAAGTTAGTCTCCGGCGACTACTTGCCGGCGGATCCTCCTGAAACCGCCGCCAAGGTCCCCAAGATCAACGACCAGAGCGCTGAGGAACAGTCTGCTCCTGCAGATCCGAGGATCTGTGCAGTTGAAGCAAGTGTTCCCGACAAGCCTCGCCCCGGCGAGCTTGCCGGGGGACCATCAGCTCCGGCGGAACCAGAGGTTCTTGCCGTAGAAGCTGATGTCCCCGCAGCGGCCCTCATGCCTTTAGTCCTTGCCGTTGAGCCTCGGGCTCCGGCATGGGCGCAGCAGATCGTCCGTTTTCTGCAGACTGGAGAACTTCCCGACGACCCAGAAGAAATAGAGAAGATAACCAGGCAGTCAAGTATGTACCAGTTCGAGGATAACGAGCTGTACAGAAGAAGGCTCAATGGAGTCAGGTTGAAGTGCATCTCCAGGGAAGATGGACAGAAGCTGTTCGCAGAAATACACGGAGGCATATGCGGCCACCACATTGGCGCAAGGGCGCTTGCCGGAAAAGCTTTCCGGCAAGGGTTCTTCTGGCAAGAAGCCCTCCAAGATGCAACTGCACTAGTAACCAAGTGTGAAGCGTGCCAGTTCCATGCAAAACAGATCCATCAGCCAGCTCAAGCTCTCCAAACAATTCCTTTGTCCTGGCCTTTCTCGGTCTGGGGGCTCGATATCCTCGGCCCCTTCCCTCGAGCCGTCGGGGGCTTTGAGTACTTGTACGTTGCAATCGACAAGTTCGCAAAGTGGCCAGAAGTGGAACCAGTGAGAAAGGTGACAGCACAGTCAGCGGTCAGGTTCTTCAGGTCGATTGTTTGCCGTTTCGGAATCCCTAACAGGATCATCACCGACAACGGTACACAATTCACTAGTCGCACCTTCATGCAGTACGTCCAAGACCTTGGCGCCAAGGTCTGTTTCGCTTCTGTTGCTCATCCGAGGAGCAACGGTCAAGCGGAGAGGGCCAATGCTGAAGTGCTGCGCGGACTCAAGACAAGGACCTTTGACAGGATGCGCAAGTGCGGAAGAAACTGGATAGAGGAGCTACCGGCGGCTCTTTGGTCGATCAGAACGACACCAAGTCGAGCCACCGGACAGACACCCTTTGCTCTAGTCTATGGAGCAGAGGCAGTTCTCCCCACGGAACTCGTATACGGATCTCCTCGAGTGCTCGCTTATGATGAGCTCGAGCAAGAGCAACTGCGGCAAGATGATGCATTGCTCCTCGAGGAGGGACGTCTCCAGGCTGCTGTACGAGCTGCTCGGTACCAGCAAGCCTTGCGCCGCTATCATAGCCGCAAGGTCAAGGCCAGGAGTCTCGAGGAAGGCGACCTTGTTCTTCGGCGTGTTCAGTCCGCCAAGAATTCCAACAAGTTGACGCCGAAGTGGGAAGGCCCTTATCGGGTGAGACAAGTCACGAGGCCCGGCGCTGTCCGCCTCGAGACCGAAGAAGGCTTACCGGTGAGCAACTCCTGGAACATAGAGCATCTTCGCAAGTTTCACCCATAAGGCGCGGTTGCCGTGATCCGCTCCGGCAACCACCTTTTGTACAAGCTTTGCCGTTGTTGCATGTAACCCTTTGTACAAAGCCGGACGTAGACCCCGTGCATCAGTAAAGTTTTTGTGTTTTGCGCTATTTGCCTTTTACATGCTTTTCTTCGCTATTTACATGTGTTATTGGGCACCTTGTGCAACATACACATCCGGTAAGCATTAGCACGCCGAAAGGCCATATACTTGTTTCCCTCTTCTTTTTCCTTGCCTCTTAAGCAGAAGGAACGTTCCTCGCGCACAAGTTTGCCGGGAGGGAAGGAGATGGAAGGGGAACCAAGTGCTGTTCAAGAAAGAGAAGCCTTACCAAGAAGCAAACAATATATAAAAGCTAAGTTATTGGAATTTGAGCAGTTCAAATTTTTAAATTTTTAGCTGTCTTCCTTGAACAATCACACTTTGTATGGAAAACCTGTGCGCGGAGGAACCTACCCGTAGCTAGCCGCACCCTTATCTTGTTTTCGAGTACGCTCAACGACTCAAGTGAGCTGCGACAAGTGTCGCGCCCTTGGTTCGTTTTCGAGTTCACTCAACAAGCTGAGTGCGTCGCGACTAGCCGCGGCAAGGTTGCTTGCCGGTGAGACCTTGGCCAGCAGGCTGCTCAGAGTCCAGCACTTAGCGCTCGCGGCAAGGGACCCTTGCCGGCAAGCTCCCTGGAAGCGTAGGGTGAAAAACATACAAAGTAGATGACCAAGACAAGGAAGATAACATTGCACTGATTGATTAAAATAAGATAGATATCTTACAAAGGATAACTTGTCGCAATGATTAATGAGTTCATAACACCCTATGCAGCAACAAAAGAGATAAAGAAAAAGGAGGCCTAATCCACGCGGTCGCCCTCGATCCTGGAGATCTTGTTCACTTTGGCGATGATATGGGCGACCTGCTCCTTCAGCGCCTCCGTGTTCGCGTCGGCCGGCAAGCTGCGGAGAACGTTGGTGAGGTTTATGCCGGGATTGCGGTATACAATCTTCGTCAGGACGCGCTCCAAGGTTCCCGCGCAGAGCTGGCGCGACTCCTCGGCCAGTTGCGCGGGGAGCTTCTTCCGAAGATCTGCAAGGGCCGGCGCGATCCCTCTGAAGAAGAGGCTGAGCTTGGCGCTGTGAGGGAGGTTTGGATCCGGAGAGTAGATGAGATGCTCAACCTTCAGCGCCAGCAGCTCTTGATCGATGTTGGATGCAGAAGACACCAGGTCGTCGGTCCACACCTCGACGGTCCGGCGGAAGTTCTCGGCCGCAGTGTTGGCGCTCTCCACCAAGCCTCGCTCCCTGCGGAGCTCCTCCTTCAGCTTGGTTTCCCGGTCCCGGACGGCGTCGAGCGAGTCCTTCAACGTGGAAACCTTCAGCTCCAGATCCTCAATGGAGTCCTTGGCGGCCTTCAGCTCGTCGCCCTGCTTGGAGAGGCGCACCTGGAGTTCGGAGTTGGTGTGGGCGTCCTTCTCGCGCTCCGTGTTGAGCGCGGTGACCCTCTCCACACCCGCCTTCAACGACTCCTCCAGTTGCGCAACCTTGGCCGCGAGCTCCTCCTTGGCGGTCTCCGCGGCAGCCGCGGCGGCTTTCGCCTCCTTCAGCTCTCCGCCAAGGGCCTGCAACCGAGCGGCAAGGTCTTCCTCGTGGGAGTCGAGGTTGACCTTCCGCTGGGCGAGCTCTCCTTCTCGCCGGGACAGCTCCACCCCGGCAAGTCGCTGCTGCTCTTCGGCTTCAGCCTTCTCCAGCAGCCATTCCTGGTACTCCCCGGCGAGCCTCTCGCGCTCCTCCGCCACGTCGCGGAGGGCAGCCTGGTTGGCGGCGCGGAGCTCCGCCGCGCGCTTCTCCATCTCAACGGCGGCCTTGGCGGCAAGGGCCTCCCGGGAAGCAAGCTTCGCCTGCCTGGCCCGGTAAAGGGCCAGGAGCTGATGAAGCAGCTTCTCCTCCTCGGGCCCTTCGCTTCCGCCGGGCGCCTCGACGATCTTCAGACCCGCGGAGGCGAGGACCTCTCCATCAAAGGCCTCGCCCTCCGCGGGGGCTCGCGAAGAAGAACCCCACGGCACCTGGATGTAAACGCCATTGGGGGCCTCAAGGTAATAGGCTGATGGCTCCTTCTCGGTGGAGGGGTCGGCGGCCGGCGCAGCGCTCGACGCTCCTGCCGCCTCCGGGCCGGCAGTATGGTCGCCGTCCCCCTCCCCGGCCGCCGCGTCTGCGGCCGGAGCGGTCTCCTCCGCAGCCGGCTCGACGGCTCCCGCCGTGTCCTCAGCGACAGGGGCGTCGCCGCCGCCGCCCTGCGCGCCCTCCTCCTCGATGACGATGACTTCCGTCTCCATCTGCTCGGGGGGAGGAGGGTCTAGAAGAAGAAGAAAAAGTAAAAGAAGTTCAAGCAAATATCCAAAAAGAGACGAATCCAAGAAGACAAAGTTACGGGATTTACCTTGACGGACGTCATCAGCGGCGGGCTCCCTCGCCGGGGAGCTCTGCCTTGGCGGAGTGGCCGCCCTCGCCGGGCTGCTCGCCCTTGGCGGGGTACTCGCCCTTGGCGGAGTACCCGCCCTTGGCGGAGTGCTCTCCCTTGCCGGGGAGTTCGGCCTTGGCGGGGACGTCGGGGCCTGCGGCTCCTCGGGAGCGACCTCCGGATGCTCCTGCGTTTGTGGCTCCGCCTCTGCACAAGACAATCAAGACAAGACGAAAACATCAAGATACCAGCACAAGACAAAATTCTCAAGCGCACCCGACAAGTGGAAGTTTAGAACCCAGACTTACGCTGGGGGCTGCGCTGGGGGCTGCTCCTCGGAGCAGCGCTAGGGTCCGGCAGGCTCGCCTCCGCCGCGTCTCCAGTCGCCGCGACGGGCGAGTCGTCCGCGACCTCGACCACGGGCACCTTGGCCTTCTTCGCCACTCGCTGGGCCAAGGTCCTGAGATCAAAACAGAGAGCAAAATCAGCATCAGCAAAAATCAAGACGAAGTTAAAGAAGACGCAAAACCTCAAATTCTTACTCCTGTTCCTCGTCGTCGTCGTCGTCGCTCAAGGCGGAGAAGTCAAACGCCACTTGAGGCGCGTCCGCGCGAGGAGCAGGAGGCGAAGACTCCCTCGGGCGCTTGGCGGTCCCCGGGGCTGGGGGCTGCGAAGACCCGGCCCCTGTGGTAGCCGAGGCCCGGGGAGCGGGCGGAGCGGCCGCTCCGCTCTGCGAAGACCCTCCTCCGCTTGGCGCTGCCGTGCGGGGGGCCTCCGCCGTGGCCTGTGTGCGGGTCGCCCCTGCCGTGGCCTGCGTGCGGGTCGCCCCCGCCGTGGTTGGTGCGCCGGGCGCCCCCGTCGCAGCTTGGCTCCCCCGGGTAGCTCGCGCCGCCCGGCGAGCTGGTTGTTGCCGGGGCGCCTGCGCCCTCGTCCCTGTCGCCGTCTTGCGGAGACGCTTCAGCGGAGAGCGCCTAGGGCTTGCCCGAGGCGGAGAGGTCTCCGATGACGAGGAGAGGTCGTCGGCGTAGAGCCCCAGGGATCCGTCGGAGTCTTCGTCGGCCCCGACGTCCTCCTCCTCCTCCTCCTCCTCGGCAGGCCTGCTGGGCCCAGCGCCCTCCACTGTGGCCGCTCTCCCTCCGGCGCCCCCGCTCCCTGCGGCGCCTCCGCTCCCTGCGGCGCCTCTGTTTCCTCCGGCGGCGCTGCCTCTCGCCGCGGCCTCGGTCAGGATTCCGGGGATCCCGGAGTGCCTCAAGGAAGGGACCCCGGCGAGCGCGTCGGGAGGAAGTTGCAGCAGTCTGCGGATCTCCGCCTCCTCCGCTTGGCAGGACGCATCCGCAGCCTCTGCCTCATCGGGCGAGAAGCCGAATTCTCCTGCCGCTGCCGTTGCAGCGGCCTCTTCAACCCGAGAAGCTATGTACGCTATCTCCTGGTCGGTGGTGTCCCGTGTCAACCCCTTGATCTCGTCCTTGTTCTTCGCCACCTCCACCAGGTTGTCGTAGAAGTTCAAGATGACGTCTGGCTTGGGCGGAATCCACGTGCGGTCGATACCGTGCGAGTCACACGCAGGCATCATGGCGCGAAGGGAATCCCGGGCCGTGCTGTTGCAGAGGGGCACCACTCCCCGGGGAGCTCTGAACCATTCTGGGTGGGCCTGGTCATGTTTAAAGAGTTCCCGGACCATCCCCTTCAGCTCGAGCGCCGTGAAGTTGAAGTTTAGCCCTGGGCGCAGCCTCATTATATCCGCTGCGTTGCCGTACTCCCATGCCGGCCTCTTCCTGTCCTGTAGAGGGGCAATGCGGCGGCGGAGGAAATATGTGCCTACTTCTCCGACAGACAACTTCGCTACCCGGAGACGAAGAATTCTGATGAGGGCGACGTTGAGCTTGCCGTCGTCCGAATCCAGCTCGCTCCAGTCCCTGCCGCGCACGATGGGTGTTGTGCTCGGCGCGGTGAAGGGTTGCGGCTCGTCCTCGACTATCCAACACCAGTCTGCACGCCACTCCTCCCACTTGCCGCGGAGCTCCCTCGGCAAGTAGGACTCCTTCTTGTTTAAGCGGAAGACCCAAGATATTCCTCCGGAGAGGGCGGCGCCGGCCTCTGCTCTAGGGGTGAAGAAGTGCCTGAACAGCGCTACGTTTGGGTATATCCCAATATAGTTTTCGCACATATGTGCGAAAACCGCCATCGTGAGGATGGCGTTGGCGGTGAAGTCAAGGAGATGGAGGCCGTAGGTGTGCATTATATCACAGAAAAAGTCGGAAAAAGGGGGACAGAGGCCGCAATGGAAGAAAGCTGCGAAGAAGAAGTACCCGCCGGGGTAGCTGTCCTTGGCGGCGGCCGGATAGGCTCGGGTGCGGGGGTGCGCCTTGGTCTCCCCGGCCCAGAACAAGTAGTACTTGTTCCAGAGTTCCCGCGCGCTGAGCCGCGGCGAGAAGACGACGTTCCGCTTCCGCAACAAGGTGAGCCTCGCCGCTTGCTCCGATTTCTCCTTCTTGGTCTTCTCCGCCTTCGCCTTCTCGGTCTTCGGGGCCATGGCGGAGGCGGCGAGGGAAGGGGGACGAAGAGTCCGGCGGCGCCGCAGATGCGGAAGGCAGCGGAGGAGGTGTGGAGGCGGAGCGCAAGAGGGGATCTCTGGAGATGGAAGAAGATGCAATGAAGGCGTAGGAGGGGAACCGCTCCTGCTTCCTCTGCTTTTATGGGGAAGTGGGGGGCGTTTCGCTTTTTCCATTAAAAGAACGTGGCCACATCCCATCCCACGACGCCGCAATCGACGCGTGCCGTTACGGAGGGACGCGGCGGATACGGAAGTGGATTCGGCGTGCCGTGGGCCGCGCGTGCCCGTGCACTGTTTTGGGCCTGGCCCAACAGCGCTCGGCACAGTGTGTGGCCCAGGCCCGGGGGCTCCTGTCGGTGTACTAAGGTAGGGGTACCTCAGTACCCCAACTTGTGCACGGGCAGTAGCAGCTTCCCGCGGCAGGGCCTACCACGTGCTGGCCGGAGACCTTCCTGCTTCATATAAAACCATTCAAAAACAAAGTATACAAGACAGAAGATTGAGACCCCGGCAAGTGGAGCTTGCCGGGAAGGCCGTTCCAGGCTCAAGATTACATCACTCACGCAAGGCCCTGGCAAGAGGAGTTTGCCAGGAAGACTAGAAGATTATATTACAGAAGACATGCCTCGGCGCTATACGCGCCCCGGCAGGGCCCGGGGAGCGACAAGCTTCAGAGCCCGACAAGCTCCCGGGCCCGGCAAGGTCAAGACCCTGGCAAGGCGCTTGCCGGGGAGAGTTGCGCTGTGTGCCCGCGCTCCAGCTCATCGGTCCACGCGTCGCCCTGGGGCCTCTCCTGGGACGCGTGGCGGACGGCTGTGCAGCCTGGGGGACACGGTGGCACTCCACGGTGGTAAAGCCATCGCCGTGGCAAACGGAGACGCAAGGGCGGGCGCTTTTGGGGTCGACGGCGACGGGCATTAAATGCTCTTGTCCCCCACTGTCAAAGTAGGTAGCGACCACTGTTCATCCACTGTAGCTCCACTATTCCCGCACTGTTACAACTACCACCTCTTTTACATTTTTACCCTTTCTCCTACGTTGACACCTGTCGGTGACCCCTTGCACTATAAAAGGAGGCCCATGCACAACGTAGAAAGGGTTCGGAACCTAGATCGCTCACACGCTCGGTGTAGCTAGTTCTTCAAGCTCCCGAGCTCTCCAACTCAATACAAACTAAGCAGGAGTAGGGTTTTACGCGTCCATCGCGGCCCGAACCTGGGTAAACTGCCTGCGTGATCTCCACGATCTGCTCTTCGTGCTCCCCCCGCCCTCCTACCGCACAAACAAGGGGCTCCGGTCCCATAGGTGTTCGTGGCGGACAGTTTCCCCCGACACTATGCTTCTTAGTTTATGATCATGTATCAGATGATGGATTTGCGTACCTGCAAATGCCAGCGATTTTTGAAGCCATCGTGTTTGAACAGATACATGAAGGCCAGCACTTGTGAGACAAGGAGACGACATATGGCCCAAAAGAAAAAACATGATTGATTGCTAAGACTATATATAATGCTAGACCAAACACAGCAGGTGAAGAACAGGGCAGAACAAAGCATCACACTGTCGCACACGAGCAAGACAGATGCATGTGCAGCATGGATACAACAACTGAACCTTCGCAAATCAACAACCAAACATCAACGGAGAGATATGCTTCCGCCAACCGAGCTAAATGTTGTAAACCCTATTATTGACTCATCTTATTGTTGGCGCATGCCCTCTAACCTTGCAACGGATTCGATTCGCAAATTTCTCGTGATTGAAGGAAGGGGGGAGGAGACGGAGTGGTTACCTAGCGGCGGCGAGGTTGAAGCGGGGGCGGCGGCGTCGGGGGCGGCGGCGTCGGGGGCGTCGT
>LR738713.1:572075642-572090766 GCA_902687465.1 Secale cereale | reverse complement strand
GGGGGGGGGGAAAGTGAGTGTGGTAGGCTGTCCAAAATATCTTGTTGCTGCCCGCATATTAATGGCGCACCAACTACAAATGCGCCATTAGTAATTAAGGTTACTAATGGCGCATTTATAGTTGGTGCGCCATTACAAGTTTTGCAAAAAAAGGACATACTAATGGCGCACTGTTGCATAGTGCGCCATTACTAGTTCAAACTAGTAATGGCGCACTCTGGGACAGTGCGCCATTAGTAGTTTTGTAAAAAAAAGAATAAAAAATATCATAAAAAAAGAGCATTAATGGCGCACTTTACTGCAGGTGCGCCATTACTGTTTACAACTAGTAATGGCGCACTATGCAAGCATGCGCCATTAGTATGTTTGGACAGGCGCGCTAGTTAAAAAAAACTTCTTGATACTAATGGCGCACTTCGGGCATGGTGCGCCATTAGTACTTCGAACTCTAATGGCGTATCAGTTACTGGTGCGCCATTACTATGTACTAATGGCGCACTGCCTGCCTGGTGCGCCATTAGTATCAATTCCATCTATAGCCCTTTTCCTAGTAGTGATAGGGGCAAATTTCCCTTGGCAAAGATACCAAGGATCGAATCTCGTGAGACTCCGAGGGTCGACAAGAAGGTGTCAATGGCGCCAGAAACTTTTGCTTGACAGGACCTGCACACAGATACAAATAACTTTGCTCCCAACGAGTACAGAGAGGTTGTCAATCCCTCCGGCCTTGTCGTTTACAAAGGATCAAACGCAAGAGATAATAGTGATAGGTATGACTGCAACTAGGAAATAGAACAGGAAGTAAATAGCGGGTGTGATCAGTGATGGTAATATGGAACGGGGTCCCATTATGTTCACTAGTGATGTCTCTCTCCCAAAAGACGATAAAACAGCTAAGCGAGGTAAACAAATTACAGCTGGGCAATTGACAGGATTATGTGCGCAAACCAATGCTAACTATGATGTAAAGAAAGGTAGAGGCTCAAAAGCATGGGCGGTACGCCAAGGCAAGTAGACCGAAATCCATCTGCATCTACTACTAATCATCCACCTTGAGATATCTATCCAGAACATCTCGCTGGTATTAAGTTTCGAGTCCCACCCAAAGTGTAAACTCAAAGCAACAGACAACTGCATTAAAAGAACTTTGCGTAAAGTAAACAATCCTTGCACCCGCAAGTACAAGCACCGTTGTTTTCCCCCTTGTGGCAACAGCACATCCCCTAGACTCATGTTTCTGTCACTCAAGCTAGTCATCGAGGGGCATGAACCCACAATCAAGCATAACGTTCCCTCTTGGAGTGACTACCTACTACTCGGCCAAAGCAATAAATAGCAACGGAGAACATGCAAGAATTACTCAAGAACATAAATATAAAAGAGGTGAATCAAATATATTACTCACACACAATCTAAACATAATCTCATAATCCATCGGATTCCAGCAAACTCAGCATAGCAACAGCAGAAAGATTACATATGTGCCTCGATCATGTAGGGCAGCTCATGAGGTCTAATCCATGAAGAACAAAGAGGGGAGGAGAACATCACATAGCTATTGGTCATGGACCCATGGTCCAAGGGGGACTACTCACAACTCATCCAGGAAGCGTCCATGGTGGTGGAGAAGCTCCCGGTGGTGGTTCTCCCCTCCGGCAGGGTGCCGGGAAGAGTTCTCCTGGTGCTCCCGATCTTGGAAGCGCGGCGGTGGCGGAACATAGATGAGATCGCGAAAAAGGGTTCCGTCCTCGAGGGTTTCGGGACGCGAGCAATATATATGCAAAAGGGGGTCACCAGAGGCGGAGGTGGGGCCCCAGGCGCCCCCCTGGCGCGGCCAGGGGTGGGGCCGCGCCGGGTGGCCGCCTGGGCCACCCCAGGCTCCCCTCTGGCCCTGCCTTGGTTTTTCTAGAAGCTCCCGATACGCTGATTTTTCCTGTATTTTTCCCGGAATTTTTAGGGCACTTTTAATATGGGGGAAACCTGAAATAGAAAAACAGCAGAAAACAGGAACTGGCACTGTGGTGCACTTAGTTAATAGGTTAGTCCAAATATGATCAAAAGTGTATGGAAGTGCATAAATATCATAGCAATATCATACAAAAGAGGCATGGAGCAAGCAGAAATTATAGATATGTTTTGGACGTATCAAATACTCAAGCCTAAGAGATTTCCTGCTTGTCCTTTTCAGTTGTACATCTTAAGTTTAGCGTGAAGTGATGCAAGTACTTTGCAATCGTGAGATATTTCTAATGAAGAGAACACTATTCCTTATTCTTCATTGAGATGCCTCTAGAACAGTTGTTCACTCTTATGCAAAGCTTCCTTGATTTCATTGTATGTGATTTTTGCGTGAGTCATTCCACCATTTCAAAGCAGGGCCTTCCATCTTATCTCAGGGGAGAAAAACCCCTCTCATGTCTAAAAATTTAAAATACTTAGTGATGTATAGCTTCTTCCTCCCAACCTTGAGCTTTTACGGGAGGAAAGGCAGCTTAGACTTGGGGTCCATCAGACCCTTTTCTGGCTTCACACGGAGCTTGCTATGTTATGGCGGTGAATTGTTGATCTTGCCGCCTCCCCCCTCCCGCGCCGCCAACCCTAGGCGACACAGGGGTGATCCGCCACCACCGGCCCTAGGCCCCCTCCCTCGTCTCCTCCCTCCTACCGTCACCAGAGGCCACACCGGTGAAGCCCTGACATATGACGGCGGCGGCAGGTACTTCCCCCTCGCACGGTGGTGGCAACATCCCCTGGCGGCGGGGTCAACCAACGGCATAGGGCGGCGGGTTCTCGGTGGCGTGCGTGGTGCAGCGACATCAAAGGTGCAACCTTCGCACGATAGGGGAGCACCTGTGGCGGTGCACGAGATCTCAAATCTACATGCCGCCATAGGTGCTCCTAGTGGATGTCTTGACCAGATGGGCTTGGGCGGGTCGACGATCCTAGTGGACGTCTACATGCTGGCATGGCGGGCCTGACTGAAGGAAATATGCCCTAGAGGCAATAATAAAGTTGTTATTTATATTTCCTTATATCATGATAAATGTTTATTATTCATGCTAGAATTGTATTAACCGGAAACTTAGTACAAGTGTGAATACATAGACAAAACAGAGTGTCCCTAGTATGCCTCTACTAGACTAGCTCGTTAATCAAAGATGGTTATGGTTCCTGACCATAGACATGTGTTGTCATTTGATGAACATGATCACCTCATTAGAGAATGATGTGATGGACAAGACCCATCCGTTAGCTTAGCACTTTGATCGTTTAGTTTTACTGCTATTTCTTTCTTCATGACTTATACATGTTCCTCTGACTATGAGATTATGCAACTCCCGAATACCGGAGGAACACCTTGTGTGCTATCAAACGTCACAACGTAACTGGGTTATTATAAAGATGCTCTACAGGTGTCTCCAAAGGTGTTTGTGGTGTTGGCATAGCTCGAGAATAGGATTCGTCACTCCAAGTGTCACAGAGGTATCTCTGGGCCCTCTCGGTAATACACATCGTAATAAGCTTTGCAAGCAAATGACTAATGAGTTAGTAACGAGATGATGTGTTACGGAACGAGTAAAGAGACTTGCCTGTAACGAGATTGAACTAGGTATGATGATACTGACGATCGAATCTCGGGAAAGTAACATACACATGACAAAGGGAACAACGTATGTTGTTATGCGGCTCGACCAATAAAGATCTTCGTAGAATATGTAGGAACCAATATGAGCATCCAGATTCCGCTATTCGTTATTGACCGGAGATGAGTCTCGGTCATGTCTACATAGTTCTCGAACCAGTAGGGTCCGCACGCTTAATGTTCGATGATGATTGGTATTATGAGTTTATGTGTTTTGATGTACCGAAGGTTGTTTGGAGTCCTGGATGTTATCACGGACATGACGAGGAGTCTCGAAATGGCCGAGACATAAAGTTTGATATATTGGAAGGTTATATTCGAACACCGTAAAGGTTCCGGGGTCACCGGATAAATACCGGAGTACCGGGGAGTTACCGGAACCCCTCGGGGGCTTAATGGGCCTACATGGGCTTTAGTGGAAGAGAGAGGAGGCGGCCAAGAGGTGGGCGCGCCCCCCAAGCCCAATTCGAATTGGGAAGGGGCCGCCCCCCTTTCCTTCTTCTCCTATTCCCCTTCCTTTCCCCTCCTAGTTTGACTAGGAAAGGGGGGAAACCTACTCATAGTAGGAGTAGGAATCCCCTCTTGGGGCGCGCCATAGGAGGCCGACCGGCCTCTTCCTCCACTCCTTTATATACGTGGCCAGGGAGCACCCCATAGACACACAAGTTGATTTCTTAGCCGTGTGCGGTGCCCCCTCCATAGTTACACACCTCGGTCATATTGTCGCAGTGCTTAGGTGAAGCCCTGTGTCGGTAAATTCATCAACACCATCATCACGCCGTCGTGCTGACGAAACTCTCCCTCAGCCTCAACTGGATCAAGAGTTCGAGGGACGTCACCGAGCTGAACGTGAGCAGATCGCGGAGGTGTCGTGCGTTCGGTACTTGATCGGTTGGATCACGAAGACGTTCGACTACATCAACCGTGTTACTAAACGCTTCTGCTTTCGGTCTATGAGGGTACGTGGACACACTCTCCCCGCTCGTTGCTATGCTTCTCCTAGATAGATCTTGCATGATCGTAGGATTTTTTTGATACTACGTTCCTGAACAGTGGCATCATGATCCAGGTCTATGTGTAGATGATATGCATGAGTATAACACAATGAGTTGTGGGCGATACTAGTCATACTACTTACCAGCATGTCATACTTTGATTCGGCGGTATTGTGAGATGAAGCGGCCCGGACCGACATTACGCGTACGCTTACGCGAGCCTGGTTTCACCGTTACGAGAACTCATTGCTTAATGGTGACCGGCGGGTGTCTGTCTCTCTCACTTTAGTTGAATCGAGTGTGACTACGCCCGGTCCATGTTGAAGGTTAAAACAACACACTTGACGAAAAATCGTTGTGGTTTTGATGCGTAGGTAAGAATGGTTCTTGCTAAGCCCGTAGAAGTCACGTAGAACTTGCAACAACAAAGTAAAGGACGTCTAACTTGTTTTGGTAGGGCATGTTGTGATGTGATATGGTCAAGACGTGATGAGTTATATGTTATTGTATGAGATGATCATGTTCTGTAAATTATCGGAAACCGACAGGAGCCTTATGGTTGTCTATTTATTGTATGAATTGCGAAAGCCATGTAATTGCTTTACTTTATCACTATGAGTTAGCGATAGTAGTAGTAGCAATAGTTGGCGAGACGACCACGACACTACAATGAAGATCATGGTGTCAGGCCAGTGAAGATGGAGATCATGACGATGCTTTGGAGATGGAGATCAAAAGCACAAGATGATGATGGCCATATCATGTCACATTTTTTTTATTGCATGTGATGTTTATCTTATTAAGCTTCTTATTTTTCTTAGTATGGTGGTAGCATTATAAGATGACCCCTTACAAAATTTCAAGGTATAATTGTTCTCCCTGAGTATGCACCGTTGCGAAAGTTTATCGTGCCGAGACACCACGTGATGATCGGGTGTGATAAGCTGTACGTTCAAATACAATGGGTGTAAGACAGTTTTCCACATGCAGAATACTCGGGTTAAACTTGATGAGCCTAGCATGTACATACATGGCATCGGAACACTGGAGAACTAAAGGTCAAGCGTGAATCATATAGTAGATATGACCAACATAAGATGTTCACCATTAAAAACTACTCCATCTCACGTGATGATCGGACATGGTTTAGTTGATATGGATCACATAATCATTTAGATGACTTGAGGGATATTTATCTAAGTGGGATTTCTTAAGTAATATGATTAATTAAACTTTAATTTATCATGAAATTAGTCCTGATAGTATTTGCAAATTATGTTGTAGATCAATAGCTCGCGTTATAGCTCCCTTATGTTTTTGATATGTTTCTAGAGAAAACTAAGTTGAAAGATGTTAGTAGCAATGATGCAGACTAGGTCAGTGATCTGAGGATTATCCTCATTGCTGCACAGAAGTATTATGTCCTTGATGCACCGCTAGGTGACAAACCTATTGCAGGAGCAGATGCAGACATTATGAACGTTTGACAATCTCGGTATGAAGACTACTTGATAAGTTTAGTGTGCCATGCTTTATGGATTATAACCGGGACTTCAAAAACATTTTGAATGCCACGGAGCATATGAGATGTTCCAAGAGTTGAAAAATAGTATTTCAGACTCATGCCCGTGTCGAGAGGTATGAGACCTCTGACAAGTATTTCGCGAGCTACTGACTTATTGGAAATAATACATACTGATGTATGCGGACCAGTGAGTGTTGATGCTCGCGGCGGGTATCATTATTTTCTCACCTTCACTGATGATTTGAGCAGATATGGGTATATCTACTTGATGAAGCGCAAGTCTGAAACATTTGAAAAGTTCAAAGAATTTTAGAGTGAAGTAGAGAATCATCGTAACAAGAAAATAAAGTTTCTACGATCTGATCGTGGAGGCGAATATTTGAGTTATGAGTTTGGTCTTCATTTGAAACAATGTGGAATAGTTTCACAGCTCACGCCACCTGGAACACCACAGCGTAATGGTGTGTCTGAACATCGTAACCGTACTTTATTAGATATGATGCGATCTATGATGTCTCTTACCGATTTACCATTATTGTTTTGAGATTATGCTTTAGAGACAGCTGCATTCATATTAAATAGGACACCATCTAAATCCGTTGAGACGGCGCCTTATGAACTGTGGTTTGGCAAGAAACCCAAGTTGTCGTTTCTTAAAGTTTGGGCTGCGATGTGATACTTCTCCGTTGTATCTATAATTTTTGATTGTTCCATGCCAATATTATACAACTTTCATATACTTTTGGCAACTTTTTATACTATTTTTGGGACTAACATATTGATCCAGTGCGCAGTGTCAGTTCCTGTTTGTTGCATGTTTTTTGTTTCACAGAATATCCATATCAAACGGAGTCCAAACGGGATAAAAACGCACGGAGATTTTTGTTGGAATATATGTGATTTTTGGGAAGAAGAATCAACGCGAGACGATTCCCGAGGGGGCCACGAGGCAGGGGGCGCGCCCCCTGACCCTTGTGGCCACCCCGTAAGGCGGTTGGTGCCCTTCTTTCGCCTCAAGAAAGACAATACCCGGATACAAATCGTGTCAAAAATTCAGCCCAATCACAGTTACGGATCTCTGGGAATATAAGAAACGGTGAAAGGCCAGAATCGGGAACGCAGAAACAGAGATACAGATCCAATCTCGGAAGGGCTCTCGCCCCTCCGCCGCCATGGAGGCCATGGACCAGAGGGGAAATGATGTCTACACACGCTTCTACTCTTGTAGACTATGTTGGGCCTCCAAGCGTAGAGGTTTGTAGGACAGCAGCAATTTCCCTCAAGTGGATGACCTAAGGTTTATCGAACTCACGGAAGTAGAGGTTGAAGATGGTCTCTCTCAAGCAACCCTGCAACTAAGATACAAGAAGTCTCTTGTGTCCCCAACACACCTAATACACTTGTTAGATGTATAGGTGCACTAGTTCGGCGAAGAGATGTTAAATGGCAAGTGATATGGATGGCAAAACAAAGTAATATAAATCTGTAATAAAAAGTGCAGCAAGCAAACAAGTGGTAAACGTGAGCACAAATGGTATTGCAATGGTGGAAACAAGGCCTAGGGATCATACTTTCACTAGTGTCAACTCCCAACAACATTAACATAATCGAATCACATGATATTTCCCAAAAAACATGCAATGGAGACGCACCCGGAGGTCATTCCTTCGTGGTCAAGAGAGGACGAGAATTATGTAGGGCTACAAAAGCACACCTCAAAGTTCGTAGTTCTCAATCTAAGAATTTCCCAATGTCACCGCGGCCATCCAAAGAGAGTCCCACAATCACCACCACATATCTAAAGGATAGTCAAAGACAAGCACCAAGAGACTCTCAATCTTCAATCAACACACAAGAGAGGAAATCATTCATGAAAATATTTTTCTAATCCATGTCCAATAGACCGCTGTCACCTTGGTCTCGGGGATTATACTAGATAAAGACAAGTGAGTACATCAATCCAATACATAAAGGAAGGGAAAATATCATGGAATCACCCTAGATTAACATAGCTTATGATCACAACGAAGATCACATCATGGGAGAGAGAGATAACCACATAGCTACACGTACGAGCCCTCGGCCCCGGAGAAGACTACTCACACATGGACATGGTGAGGAGGAGGTTGATGATGGTGTTGATGGAGAGGTGCAGCCCCGCGAGGAGGCGGCGGCCGGCGGCGGCCACGGAGGCGGCGGCGGCGAGGAGGAGACGGCGGCGGCCCTAGGGGGCGGCGGCGGCCCTTGGGGGCGGCGGCGGCCCTAGGGGCAGCGGCTCCTTGGCCCCCCTTCTTCCTTGTGGATGGTGTTGCAATGGTGCTGGTCCTCCCCTCCAAGACGGCGGCTTGGGAGGAGGAAAATTCGTGGTCCTTGGTGACCTAGGTTTCCTCTCTTTATATAGACTCTCGGATTCCCGTCATCAGATTTTGGGCCTCTGTAAAATGGGCTTTACTCGGCCGTCCGGACTCCGATTTGGACGAATTTTATATCCAGAAGCATCGCCTCGAAATTCCCCACAACTTTCGCAACTAGACTTTTTCCGTTTGACGTCGTCTTCGGGCCAGAACGTGATCATCTTTAAAAAACGTTCTCAGACAGATTTCAGGAAAGTCAGAGTCCTACTCCAATACGACTCCTTTTGCGTTTTTGTCAATTTCCAAGTAATTCCTACACAATAAAGTGTAAAACAAGAACATTGTGCACTTTTGCAACCATTAGTAGGTTAGTCCAAATATGATCAAAAGTGTATGGAATTGCATAAATATCATAGCAATATCACACAAAAAGGGCATGGAGCAAGCAGAAATTATAGATACGTTTTGGACGTATCAGGAAACACTTCTCCAGTGATGGTAGAAGGTCAAGGAAGAAGAAGAAGGAGGGGGATCTCTCCCACTCTCTCCCGGTGGCACCGAAACGCCGCCGGGGCCATCATCGAGTGACGTCGATCTACACCAACACCTTCGTCATCTTCACCAACATCTTCATCACCTTCCCCCATCTATCTACATCAGTCCACTCTCCCGCAACCCGCTATACCCTCTACTTGAACATGGTGCTTTATGCTTCATATTGTTATCCAATGATGTGTTGCCATCCTATGATGTCTGAGTAGATTTTCGTTGTCCTATCGGTAATTGGTGAATTGCTATGATTGGTTTAATTTGCTTGTGGTTATATTGTTGTCCTTTGGTGCCCAACATATGAGCGCACGTGTGGATCACACCATAGGGTTAGTTGTATGTTGATAGGACTATGTATTGAAGGGCAAGAGTGACAGAAGCTTCAACCTAGCATAGAAATTGATGCATACGGGATTGAAGGGGGACCAATATATCTTAAAGCTATGTTTGGGTTTTACCTTAATGAACGTTAGTAGTTGCTGATGCTTGCTAATTGTTCCAATCATAAGTGCATAGAATTCCAAGTCAGGGATGACATGCTAGCAGTGGCCTCTCCCACATAAAACTTGCTATCGGTCTAGTAACGTAGTCAATTGCTTAGGGACAATTTCGCAACTCCTACCACCACTTTTACACACTCGCTATGAAGGAAATATGCCCTAGAGGCAATAATAAAGTTGTTATTTATATTTCCTTATATCATGATAAATGTTTATTATTCATGCTAGAATTGTATTAACCGGAAACTTAGTACATGTGTGAATACATAGACAAAACAGAGTGTCCCTAGTATGCCTCTACTAGACTAGCTCATTGATCAAAGATGGTTATGTTTCCTAACCATAGATATGAGTTGTCATTTGATCAACGGGATCACATCATTAGGAGAATGATGTGATGGACAAGACCCATCTGTTAGCATAGCACTATGATCGTTTAGTTTTTACTGTTGTTGCTTTTTTCATGACTTATACATGTTCCTATGACTATGAGATTATGCAACTCCCGAATACCATAGGATCACCTTGTGTGCTATCAAACGTCACAACGTAACTGGGTGATCATAAAGATGCTCTACAGGTGTCTCCGAAAGTATTCGTGGTGTTGGCACAGATCAACATTAGGATTTGTCACTCCGAGTGTCGGATAGGTATCTCTGGGCCCTCTCGGTAATGCACATCATAATAAGCCTTGCAAGCAAATGACTAATGAGTTAGTCACGAGATGATGTATTACGGAACGAGTAAAGATACTTTCCGGTAACGAGATTGAACTAGGTATAGAGATACCGACGATCGAATCTCGGGCAAGTAACATACCAATGACAAAAGGAACAACGTATGTTGTTATGCGGTTTGACCGATAAAGATCTTCGTAGAATATGTAGGAGCCAATATGAGCATCTAGGTTCCGCTATTGGTTATTAACCGGAGATGAGTCTCGGTCATGTCTACATAGTTCTCGAACCCATAGGGTCCGCACGCTTAACGTTTGATGACGATTGGTATTATGAGTTTATGAGTTTTGATGTACCGAAGGTAGTTCGGAGTTTCGGATGAGATCACGGACATGACGAGGAGTCTCGGAATGTCTAAGACATAAAGATAGATATATTGGACGACTATATTCGGACACCGGAAGTGTTCTGGAAAGTTTCGGAATTTACCGGAGTGCCGGAGGGGTTACCGGAACCCCCCGGGGGAATGGTGGGCCCTAGTGGGCCATAGGGGAGAGAGAGGGCAGCAGCCAGGAGGTGGCGCGCCCCCTCCCTAGGAGGAGTCCGAATAGGACAAGGGGAGGGGGGCGCGGCCCCTCTTTCCCTCTCCCTCTCCCTCTCTTTCCTTCCCCACTAGTAGGAAAAGTCCTACTAATGGCGCACCTAATTTGGCCATTAATGGCGCATTAGTGGTGCGCCATTACTAGCACGCCATTAGTATTTGATACTAATGGCGCACCTCTGGTGCGCCATTAGTATCTGGTATACTAATGGCGCACCGCAGATGTGCCATTAGTGTGCACAGTAGTGCGCCATTAGTATGCCTCCCAGGGGCCACGTGTACCCAGGTGCTTTGGCATACTAATGGCGCACTCAGGCAGGATACGCCATTAGTAATGTCCGCATAGTAATGGCGCACTGGCTGATAATGCGCCATTAGTATGCTTTGGCATACTAATGGCGCACTGTGCTGTGATGCGCCATTAGTATGAATATTTGGTTTTTTTTAATATTATTTTTCTGTTTTTTTGCACAGATTACAAAATGTATAATTGCACAGAATATAGACAGCACACATCAACAACAAATTCATCGAATACAATAGAAGATTAATCTCTGAATACAATTCATCATATTAGTCTCCGAATACAATTCATCATATTAGTCTCCGAATTGAAAAGACCGAACAAAGATAGAACAATATATTACAAGTCTCGAGACCGCGAGTAGCGAGTTTGTCTTCACATTACAAGTCGATATCAATCATCTAAACTACCATGACATAGAAGAGAGCTGCGGTCATCACGATGAGCATCATCACGATGAAACTCGTCTTCATCCGGTTCCTCCAACGCTCCCTCCCCTCTCCCGCTAGATAGCGGGCGTATCTAGATTCGGCCTCGGCCCTAGTGGTGTACCCTTTGTAACTGTTACCGCTGAATCGGTGAACCTATCTCCGACACTCCTCCCAGTCGTCGTAGACTCCGGGAACCTTACCCTTGTACACGACATACGACGGCATCGCTATATATGCACTAGCCAAACGAAACGTTAGTACCAATTCACAGACAATTCATAAGCAATATATAAGTATGCAACAGAACGATCGAAAGAGAAAAGTAAGACATTAATAGCATCGATTACATCTAAGTTGAACGATTCTCGAAACCAAAGAGACATACTACAAGTTCATTAAAGTTTAATTAGAACATGAGCCAATCGATGTTTCAGAACTAGACACAGGATCACTGCTTTCGACTCGACTCAATGCACCGGAGCGTGGATGAAGGCGCCGTCTATCGTGGGAGTCATGAAATCACGGGCGTTGTCAGCCTGCATTTGTAGCATTGTGTCGATGTCACTGTTCGATGGTTGATTTCTGAGGTAGAACCGCCCCGAGGTACGAAGGACATCTTGATGGATGATTTCCGCAAACTCCGACTGGATGCGAAAGAAATCTTGTCTGATGTCCGCGTCCTGGATTGCCGACACACGCGTGGTCCAATCTTTGAGCTTTCTCGGTAGCAGAAGTTGATGATGGTCCCGTACGATCGCCCGCTTGTGATGGATGGCGTAGTAGGCACCCTTCTGACCACCAGGCGGCTGCTTGACGCAGCAGAACGTCGTGTTGTGGGAGAACACGTGCTTGCCGTACTTACGAGCTGTCCTGGTGAAGTTGCCTCCAGATTTGGCGTAGCC
The DNA here is from genome assembly GCA_902687465.1 of Secale cereale. Classification (NCBI taxonomy): domain Eukaryota; kingdom Viridiplantae; phylum Streptophyta; class Magnoliopsida; order Poales; family Poaceae; genus Secale; species Secale cereale. The sequence goes on along the minus strand of LR738713.1, from coordinate 572,078,285 downwards.
GGGGAGAACATCATCAAGAACCTTCTTGACATTTGTGTAGTCTACAGCCGACTGACGGTCCGGGTCGAAGTACGTGGCCATGGAATATTTGGGGCTTAGTAGGATGAGCGTGCACTGTGTGTCACTGCAGAAAACACGGAATGCTAAAAGAAGAACGATCGAAATCTAAGAATTCATATGTTACGGGGCGGTTGAGGCGGAGGACTTACTCGGGAAAGTAAGGCACGAGGAAGTTATCCTTATCTCGGTTTGCCAGAATGACGCCTTCGAGGTAAGAACTCGCGACTTGCCGGTCCCCAGCGCTGCCCAAGAACTTGGCACGCATGTAGAAGGGGTCGACTATCACGATGTCCGGGGTCTTGTCGCGAATGATCCGCATCTCCATACTCAGCGAAAATAGCCGAACGAAGGTGTAGTGTAGCGGAAGAAGGTTCAACATAGCGTGGATGTCATCAAACCGCAGGACGATCGTACCCCCGATGGAGTTATCCACAAAGCCCTTGCCCTCCGGCACCTTGGCCGCGAAAACCGGGTATGCCACATCCTTCTCTCTGAGACGCCGCTTCTCCAAAGAAAGAACACTGTCATGCAGACTCCGCATAGCACCGGTTGCAGCATCGAGCATATTTGTCGGTAGCATCGGCCTACCCGCCACATGCACCCTCCTCATTACATCCTCAGGTGAAGGTGGCCCGTCCTGAGCACGGATCGTACTCGGTGCCGGCTGGCTCGCACCCTTGTTAGTTTTTCTTTTGCGTGCCTTCTTCTTGATCTCCTGAATTGGGACCGAGTTCTGCTCAGAGACCGCCTTCTTTAGTGTGTTGGGGCTGATCATATTTCGCACCTCGCCTATCTGAGGCTCGGTGAAGTCGGCAACTGGAGGCGTCTCCTGAGAGCGGAACGGCAGACGACGCCTGTTGCAACTTGGCTTCTCCGCGGTACCGGCTTGATCGCGCACGTCTTTTGTTGGGTTGGGTTCTTGAGAAGGAGGCCCCATGAAGTCATCACCGTACCCATGATCGGCAAAGTACTGATCGACGTTGGCAAATGTATCGTCGTCGTCGTCGTTCTGATCATGTGCCATATGCACGTTTGGATCCAGTGGCATAGGGATGTCCGGCACCGTTGCGGCGGACTTGCCATGGGGACGACTTGGCGCCGGCACGACTGACGGTGTTGTCTTTGGGGTGGTTTCCCCCGCCCCCAAACGAATCTGGCTCTTCAGCCAAAGTAGGGGCCAGCTCAGGCAGGCGCTGAGGGTCATGACATCATCATCGTCGGCCTCGACGGGTCGAATCAGAGGTAACACCTCGTCGCAGCCTGGCAGCACCCGAACCAGTTGAACCCTAAACAAGTTGGGTGGCATCTGGGTACCGTGGAACAAGGGCTGGCCCGGTTGAACGATTTTGCCCTTGGCGACATCGACCAACTCGTTGTTCACGAAGTGCAGGAGAGTGCACGGAACGTCGGCGGCGCCCTGCGAAAACATGTAGGGCGTCAGGGATGCCCAGTCAAAGGCAAGGAGATGAAGTCCTCGGCCGAGAGAGGCTTAATTAGTGGCGTCGAGCTCGGCTAATGTCGAGGCACCGCCAACGGCGGGCGTGCAGTTGACGGAGGGGCCGCTTGCTGCAGAGGTGCCGGCCGGCGTACACACGGGTTCATTAAGCTCCCGTGCTGGCGTCGGAGACACCAATGCCGCCTCCGCCGGAGACACCAATGGCCCCGCCATCGCGTTCTGCGAGTTGCTGGCCGTGAAGCTGGGAATCGGGGGCGGCCCCTGTTGGCCGCCCGCAATCCACGCCTGCAACCCCTCGATCAAGCTAGGCACAATGGCAGTGATCGTCGCTCCGAGCTGTTGTTGCACTTGCTCTTGGACAATCTCCGGAATCCACGCCACCTGTGCCTTGAGTTCTTGAACCTCGCGTGCCTGGCTTTCCGAGCTGGTCTTTTTCTCCTTTCGCCCACCAGCGTTATAGTATGACGACCATTTTGTCGACAAGCCTTTGCCGGCCACACGACCAGCTGACGTCGGCTTCTCGAGCTTATCCTTGTTCTTCATTACATTCAACGCCCTATTTAGAGTCGTGCCCCAAGGGCCGCTCTTAGTCGACCCCGCGCTACTGCTTTCAGTCGCCTGCGGAAGGAATGTGAATCATTTAGAAATTTGGCTTCATTAATTAGAATGCAACCATATGGAGCTAATTACGCGGGGGTGTATTCCTTACCAGAACAGCCTCAAGCGCCCTGGTCTTCGGATCCGTGGTCAGCTCCTTTGTTTTCGGGTCCTTCTTGTACCGGGCCCTGATAAAGTTCCTGGTCTGCTTGTCACCGTATTTATCGAAGAGGGGCGGTAGGCCTTGCTCGGCACGGTCCGCCTCCTCCTTGTCCCATATAGGCTCCGCCACTCTGTAACCGCCGGGACCGAGTGTGTGTTCCCCTAAGTTGAGCTCCCGCATTTCTTTCCCCCACTAACTTGATTCGGAGTGTGCGGTGCTCGAGCAATTGATCTTGAAGTCGTTGTAGTCATCTTCGGTGATCGAAGGATGTTTCTCCTTGATCTTCTCATAACTCTCACCTTTCTCGATCATTCTCTTCACATTGGTTTTCCAAGTAGACAGGGCCTTGCTCATCTTCGTGAGGGCA
>LR738713.1:572047910-572075130 GCA_902687465.1 Secale cereale | reverse complement strand
GTTGAGTAGGGGGAGGGGTGCGGGGGTGGTCGGCGGCGACGGTTGAGTAGGGGAGGGGTACGGGGTGTCGGCGGCGGCGGTTGAGTAGGGGTCGGCGGCGGCTGCCAGTGGACCGGGGGGTGCTCTCGGCGACGAGGGGGATCGAGATCGAGTGTCCATGAAATTTAAAAATATTCATGATAGTTCAAAAAGTGCCCATGAAATACAATCAAGAAATGAAGGCTACGATTTAAATACAAACGATCTTAGCTAGCTAGCTATTTGTTCGCAATCTTCTTGCCCTTCTTTTTCGCAAATGGAGTTCTTCTTTGGAACGGACGTCCTTTAGGTAGGGTGGTCCTACTTCTTCTTGTGGTGTATGTTGCTACTTCATCATCGTCGTCATGTTCGATCCTCGGCTCGCCGTACTTGTCGAAGTCTTGCTCATTGGCTACTCCATCCATTCTGATGATCTTCCTTTTGCATCTCCTCACGACAACACGACTGGGCTTTGACGGGTCGGTAATGAAGAAGCATTGGTCAACTTGGGAAGCCAGTACCCATGGATCATTTTTCGCGGTGACGTTTGCGCCCGCGGTCTTGGATTTGGCTTCGGGTATAACCATGGTGGTGAAATACCGGTCTTCTTTTAGGACGCTCTTGGCCCATCTGACACGGAACATCGGGACCTTCTCTCCAGCGTAGCTCAGCTCCCAGATCTCCTCGATCCTTCTGTAGTATCTGTCCTTGTCATTACCGGTGTAGGTTTCCATCGTTACCCCGGAGTTCTGATAACCATCGCTCTTCATGTCCTTGGCCTCAGTGTAGAATGTGTAGCCATTGATATCGTACGCCTCATAGGTCATCAGGTTGTGCTCGGCGCCCTGTGACAAGGCGAATATGAGTTGTTCTTCCGCGGAAGAATCATCATGTAAAGGGTACGACAGAAGCTTCTGCTTGAACCAACGCGTGAAACATGAGTTGTGCTCTTTGATTATATCTCCGTCCGTCCTCTGTTGGCCTCGGTCATTGTATGTCTTCTCAATAAAGGTTTTGTGCTGAACCACCCAAGGATCGACCACGTCTATGTGTTGTAGCGCGACTAGGTTTGCTCTTTCAAAGTCGGCGAGTCGACCCTCGAAGTCGACATGCATTTTGCGGCGACCCTCACGGTGACCCCATCCAGCGAGCCTGTCGAGGTGCTTGTTGACGGGCAGACCAACGGGGTTCTCGATGCCTAGATAATTCGTGCAGTAGGAGATGCACTCTTCGGTCAGAAAGCCCCTGGCTATGCTTCCCTCTGGACGTGAAATGTTGTGAACGTATCCTTTGATGACACCATTCATCCTTTCGAACGGCATCATGCTGTGCAGGAACGTCGGCCCGAGTTGGATGATATCGTCCACGATATGGACCAGCAGATGCACCATAACGTTGAAGAATGCGGGCGGGAAGTACATCTCAAGCTCGCATAGTATCACCACGATCTCTTCCTGTAGCCTTCTGAGTTGCCTCACGCCAACAGACTTCCGAGAGATGATGTCGAAAAAATTGCATAGGCCAAATAGGGTTTCACGGACGTGCGCGTCCATGATACCACGGATTGCAACTGGAAGTATCTGCGTCATCAGCACGTGACAGTCGTGAGACTTCATCCCGCTGAACTTCAGCTTCGCCCGGTCTAGGTATCTGCTTATCTTCCCCGCGTAACCGTAAGGAAGTTGTACTCCTACGAGGCAGGTGAAAAACTGCTCGATCTCCTCCTGACTTAGAGTGAAGCACGCGGGAGGGTAGTAATTTCCGGTCTTCTTGGCCTTTTTGCCTTTGCGATGACTTTCCGTGTCCTGCTTCGCCTCATCATCATCATCATCATGATCATCATATATAGCGTGAAGCTCCTGCCTGATGCCCATTGATTTCAAGTCTGCCCTTGCTTTCGGCCCATCTTTGGTCCTCTCTGGCATGTTGAGCAGGGTACCAAGCAGACTCTCGCACACGTTCTTCGTGATATGCATTACATCAAGGCTGTGAGGCACACGGTGGATCGTCCAGTACGGCAAGTCCCAGAAAACAGACCTCGTTTTCCATACCTTCAGCAGCGGCTCTGGCGCCTTTCGCTTCTTTCCCGGCTCTGGCGCCTTTTGCTTCTTTCCCGGCAGTGGGCAATCTTTCCAATTTTTCAACAGCTCGTCTATTTCCTCGCCGCTCCTAGTACGCGGGCGTCCTCGGGGTTCGGTTTCACCATCGAACAGATCCTTGCGTTTTCTCCACAGGTCATCGTCGCGAAGCCACCTTCGATGTCCCATGAACACGGTTTTCGAAGACCCGGGATCTCTATCTAGCTGGCGATACGTTGTGTCATCCATGCACCTGACGCATCCAGGAAATCCGTGGACCACCTGCCCCGCGACATATCCATAACCGAGATAGTCGTGCACCGTCGTGAGCAGCGCGACTCTCATAGGGAAATATTCTTTCTTTGCGGCGTCCCACGTATTGGCTGGCGTTTTCCACAGCGTGTCTAGCTCCTCTTTTAGCAGCCCCAGATACAGATTGATGTCGTTCCCTGGTTGTTTCGGTCCTTCAATTAGCATACTCATGTGAATGTACTTCCTCTTCATGCACAACCAGGGGGGAAGGTTGTACATCCACACAAACACAGGCCAGGTGCTATGTGTGCTTCTCTGACTGCCAAACGGATTGACTCCATCGGTGCTCGCGCCCAGCACGATGTTCCTTGGATCGTTCCCAAATTCTAGGTCTTCGAAGTTCAACGCTTGCCACTGGCTCGCATCCTTAGATTGACTCAGCATCTTGTCTTTTTTATCTATCTCCGGATCATTTGCGTCATCTTCTCGCTTCTTCTCCTCCCTATCCGTGTGCCAACGCAGGAGCTTTGCTACCTTACGGTCCGCGAAATACCACTGCAGACGAGGAGTGATCGGAAAGTACCACACCACTTTTCGAGGAGCTTTCTTCCTCTTCTTGTATCGAGTGACGCCGCACACCGGACATATGGTAGACTCCGCGTGCTCGTCCCGATAAATGATGCAATTGTTCATGCACACATGGTATTTCACGTGCGGTAAATCCAGAGGACACACGATTTTCTTCGCCTCCTCCAAACTGGTGGGGCACTTGTTCCCCTTGGGAAGACGTTCGTGCCAGAATGACATGTTCTCGTCGAAGCATGCGTCGGTCATTTTGTGTTTTACCTTCATCTCTAGAGCCATGAGCGTTACTTTCAGGCGGGTATCCTCGGACCTGCATCCTTCATACAATGGAGTAACCGCGTCTAACTCAAGTTGATCCATCTTGGCTTTCTCTCGGGCGGCAGCTCTTGCGTTACCGGTCTACTTGAGAAGCAGCTCTTGAATATGAGGGTCCTGCACCCAGCCCATCGATGGTTCAGCGTCGTCTGCTCCGCCGGCATCATCATCTTCATGATCATGCCCGTCGTCTGCTCCGGCATCTTCCTCATCATCATGTCCTACATCTTCTACATGATGACTGTGTACAGCATCACCATCGTGATCATCTCCTGGGGATTCTTCGTCTTCTCGCCAGCCCGAGCCGCGGTGGTTGTCTTGCTGCCCTTCCTCATTTCTTGCCCGACCCCCATGGACGACTTCGTAGTCATCTTCATCACCTTGCCACCGATAGCCATCCATGAAACCACACAATAGCAGGTGGTCCCGCACCTGCCCGGAATCCGGGTCCGCAATAAGGCTCTTCAGCTTGCATCTTCGACACGGACATCTTATCTCTGTCTCGTTCTTTTGAAGCATCTCGGCCTTCACGGACCTCAAAAACCTATTCACGATGCCTTCGGTCATCGTGCGCACCATGGTCGCCTGCGGGGTAGAGCAAAACGATATTTTAGAACCAAGAAAAAATTTGCCATGACTTTCCCTAAAAATAGGACAAAAATGAATGCTTAATGCCAAAATTCTCACCGAAACGGAAATGAATCAACATTCCGGGAAAATATTGGCAACTATCGCATTTCAAATACCGGTACACCTCCAAACACAAACACATATGCAACACAACAAACATATGCAACACCACAAACATACATATATCTAGCTAGGCCATAAAAAGTGCATGTGCACATTGTTGTATGGAGAACAAAAATATAGCTTCCCCCCTTACTTACCTATCAAAACAAGGTAATTTAACCACTTAATTGGAATGAATATATGGTGGAAATGAGGTGAAAAAGAGGAGGGACCCGAGATGAGAGGAGGTGGAGAGAATGAAGAAGTGGGGGCGGGGGGGAAGTGAGTGTGGTAGGAGAGGCTGTCCAAAAATATCTTGTTGCTGCCCGCTTACTAATGACGCACCAACTATAAATGCGCCATTAGTAACCAAGGTTACTAATGGCGCATTTATAGCAGGTGCGCCATTACTAGTTTTGCAAAAAAAAAATAACATACTAATGGCGCACTGTCGCACAGTGCGCCATTACTAGTTTAAACTAGTAATGGCGCACTCTGGGACAGTGCGCCATTAGTAGTTTTGTAAAAAAAGAATAAAAAATATCATAAAAAAAGAGAGCATTAATGGCGCACTTTACTGCTGGTGCGCCATTACTAGTTGTAACTAGTAATGGCGCACTTTGTCTGGATGCGCCATTAGTATGTTTGGACAGGCGCGCTAGTTCAAAAAAAAACTTCTTGATACTAATGGCGCACTCTGGGCATGGTGTGCCATTAGTAGTTCGAACTCTAATGGCGTATCTGTTGCTGGTGCGCCATTACTATATACTAATGGCGCACTGCTTGTCTGGTGCGCCATTAGTATCAATTCCATCTATAGCCCTTTTCCTAGTAGTGCCCCCTTCTTCCTTCTTTGGTAGTTCCTACTAGGAATAGGATTGCAATCCTATTCCTAGTAGGATTGCAGCCCTAGCCGCACCATAGGAGGGCCGGCCGGCCTCCCCCCTTGCTCCTTTATATACGGGGGCAAGGGGGCACCCAAAGACACACAAGTTGAATTGTTCTAGCCGTGTGCGGTGCCCCCCTCGACAGAAACACACCTCGGTCATACCGTCACAGTGCTTAGGCGAAGCCCTGCGCTGGTAGATACATCATATACGTCACCACGTCGTCGTGCTAACGAAACTCTCCCGTGAAGCTCAACTGGATCAAGAGCTCGTGGGACGTCATCAAGCTGAACGTGTGCTGAACGCGGAGGTGCCGTACGTTCGGTGCTTGATCGGTTGGATCGCGAAGGAGTTCGACTACATCAACCGCGTCACTTGACGCTTCCGCTTCCGGTCTACGAGGGTACGCAGACACACTCTTCCCTCTCGTTGCTATGCATCTGGTAGATAGATCTTGCGTGATCGTAGGAAAATTTTAAAATACTACGTTCCCCAACAGTGGCATCAGAGCTAGGTCTATGCGTAGATGATATGCACGAGTAGAACACAATGAGTTGTGGGCGATACTAGTCATAATGCTTACCAGCATGTCATACTTTGCTTCGGCGGTATTGTGAGATGAAGCGGCCCGGACCGACATTACGCGTACGCTTACGCGAGACTGGTTTCACCGTTATGAGCACTCGTTGCTTAAAGGTGACTGGCGGGTGTCTGTCTCTCTCATTTTAGCTGAATCAAGTGTGGCTACGCCCGGTCCTTGTGAAGGTTAAAACAGCACATACTTGACGAAACATCGTTGTGGTTTTGTATGCGTAGGTAAGAACGGTTCTTGCTAAGCCCGTAGCAGCCACGTAAAACTTGCAACAACCAAGTAGAGGACGTCTAACTTGTTTTTGCAGGGCATGTTGTGATGTGATATGGTCAAGACATGATGCGATATACGGTTTTGTATGAGATGATCATGTTTTGTAAAGTTATCGGCAACTGGCAGGAGCCATATGGTTGTCGCTTTATTGTATGAAATGCAATCGCCATGTAATTGCTTTACTTTATCACTAAGTGGTAGCGATAGTCGTAGAAGCAATAGTTGGCGAGACGACAACGATGCTACGATGGAGATCAAGGTGTCGCGCCGGTGACGAAGGTGATCATGACGGTGCTTTGGAGATGGAGATCAAAAGCACAAGATGATGATGGCCATATCATGTCACATATTTTGATTTGCATGTGATGTTTATCTTATTATGCTTCTTATTTTGCTTAGAACGACGGTAGCATTATAAGATGATCCCTTATAAAATTTCAAGGTACAAGTGTTCTCCCTGAGTATGCACCGTTGCGGAAGTTCTTCGTGCTGAGACACCACGTGATGATCGGGTGTGATAAGCTCTACGTACAAATACAACGGGTGTAAGCCAGTTTTTGCACACGCAGAATACTCGGGTTAAACTTGACGAGCCTAGCATATGCAGATATGGCCTCGGAACACTAGAGACCGAAAGGTCGAGCGTGAATCATATGGTAGATATGATCAACATAAGATGTTCACCATTGAAACTACTCCATCTCACGTGATGATCGGACATGGTTTAGTTGATTTGGATCACGTGATCATTTAGATGACTAGAGGGATGTCTATCTAAGTGGGAGTTCTTAAGTAATATGATTAAATTGAACTTTAATTTATCATGAACTTAGTCCTCGTAGTATTAGCATATCTATGTTGTAGATCAATAGCTCGTGATGTTGCTCCACGTTTATTTTTTATATGTTCCTAGAGAAAACTAAGTTGAAAGATGTTAGTAGCAATGATGCGGAATTGTTCCGTGATCTGAGAATTATCCTCATTACTGCACAGAAGAATTATGTCCTTGATGCACCGCTCGGTGACAGACCTATTGCAGGAGCAGATACAGACGTTATGAACGTTTTGACAAAAGCTCGGTATGATGACTACTTGATAGTTTAAGTGCACCATGCTTTACGGCTTAGAACCGGGACTTCAAAAACGTTTTGAACGCTACGGAGCATATAAGATGTTCCAAGAGTTGAAATTAGTATTTCATACTCATGCCCGTGTCGAGAGGTATAAGACCTCTGACAGTACTTTGCCTACAAGATAGAGGAGAATAGCTCAACCAGTGAGCATGTGCTCAGATTGTCTGGGTACTACAATTACTTGAATCAAGTGGGAGTTAATCTTCCAGATAAGATAGTAATTGACAAAGTTCTCTAGTCACTATCACCAAGTTAGTAGAACTTCGTGATGAACTATAATATGTAAGGGATGACGAAGGTAATTCCCGAGCTCTTCGCAATGCTGAAATCGGCGAAGGTAGAAATCAAGAAAGAGCATCAAGTGTTGATGGTTAATAAGACCACTTGTTTCAAGTAAAGGGCAAAGGGATAGAAGGGGAACTTCAAGAACAATGACAAGCAAGTTGTCACTCCCATGAAGAAACCCAAAGCTAAACTCAAGCCTGAAACTAAGTGCTTCTACTGCAAAGGAAATGGTCACTGGAAGTGGAACTGCCCTAGATATTTGGCAGATAAGAAGGAATGGCAAAGTGAACAAAGGTATATTTGATATACAGATTATTGATGTGTATTTTACTAGTGTTCATAGCAACCCCTCGGTATTTGATACTGGTTCAGTTGTTAAAGAGTAGTAACTCGAAATGGGAGTTCCATAATGAACAGAAACTAGTTAAAGGATGAAGTGACGATGTGTATTGGAAGTAGTTCCAAGATTGATATGATCATCATCGCACACTCCCTATACTTTTGGGATTAGTGTTGAACCTAAATAAGTGTTATTTGGTGTTTGTGTTGAGCATGAATATGATTTGATCATGTTTATTACAATACGGTTATTCATGTAAGTTAGAGAATAATTGTTGTTCTGTTTACATGAATAAAACCTTCTATGGTCATACACCCAATGAAAATGGTTTACTAGATCTCGATTGTAGTGATACACATATTCATAATATTGAAACCAAAAGATGCAAGGTTAATAATGATAGTGCAACTTATTTGTGGCACTACCGTTTAGGTCATATTGGTGTAAAGCGCATGAAGAAACTCCATAGTGATGGATTTTTGGAATCACTTGATTATGAATCACTTGGTGCTTGCGAACCATGCCTCATGGGAAAGATGACTAAAACTCCGTTCTCCGGAACCATGGAGCGAGCAACAGATTTGTTGGATATCATACATACTGATGTATGTGGGCCAATGAGTGTTGAGGCTCGCGGCGGGTATCGTTATTTTCTGACCTTTACTGATGATTTAAGCAGATATGGGTATATCTACTTAATGAAGCACAAGTCTGAAACATTTGAAAAGTTCAAAGAATTTCACAGTGAAGTGGAGAATCATTGTAACAAGAAAATAAGAGTTTCTACGAAATGATCGTAGAGGTAAAATATTTGAGTTAGCGAGTTTGGCCTTCAGCAAAAAGAATATGAAATAGTTTCACTACTCACGCCACCTGGAACACCACAGTGAAATGGTGTGTCCGAATGTCATAACCGTACTTTATTAGATATGGTGCGATTGATGATGTCTCTTACCGATCTACCACTATCGCTTTTGGGCTTATGCATTAGAGACAGCTGCATTCACGTTAAATAGGGCACCATCTAAATCCGTTGATACGACACCTTATGAACTGTGGTTTGGCAAGAAACCAAAATTGTCGTTTCTTAAAGTTTGGGGCTGCGATGCTTATGTGAAAAAGCTTCAACCTGATAAGCTCGAACCCAAGTCAGAGAAATGTGTCTTCATAGGATACCCAAAAGAGCCTGTTGGGTACACCTTCTATCACAGATCCAAAGGCAAGATATTCGTTGCTAAGAATGGATCCTTTCTAGAGAAGGAGTTTCTCTCGAAAGAAGTGAGTGGGAGGAAAGTAGAACTTGATGAGGTAATTGTACCTTCTCTTGAATTGGAAAGTAGTACATCACAGAAAATTGTTCCAGTGATTCCTACACCAATCAGTGAGGAACCTAATGATGATGATCATGAAACTTCGGATCAAGTTTCTGCTGAACGTCGTAGATCAACCAGAGTACGTTCCGCACCAGAGTGGTACGGCAACCCAGTTCCGGAAGTCATCTTACTAGACCATGATGAGCCTACGAACTATGAGGAAGCGATGATGAGCCCAGATTCCGCGAAATGGCTTGAGGCCATGAAATCTGAGATGGGATCCATGTTTGAGAACAAAGTATGGACTTTGGTTGACTTGCCCGATGATCGGCAAGCCATCGAAAATAAATGGATCTTCAAGAGGAAGACCGACGCAGACGGTAATGTTACTGTTTACAAAGCTCGACTTGTTGCGAAAGGGTTTCGACAAGTTCAAGGAGTTTACTACGATGAGACTTTCTCACCTGTAGCGATGCTTAAGTCTGTCTGAATCATGTTAGCAATTGCCGCATTTTATGATTATGAAATCTGGCAAATGGATCTCAAAACTGCATTCCTGAATGGATATCTCAAAGAAGAGTTGTATATGATGCAACCAGAAGGTTTTGTCGATCCAAAAAGTGCTAACAAAGTATGCAAGCTCCAGCGATCCATCTATGGACTGGTGCAAGCATCTCGGAGTTGGAATATACGCTTTGATGAGGTGATCAAAGCATATAGATTTGTACAGACTTGCGGTGAAGCCTGTATTTACAAGAAGTGAGTGGGAGCACTACAACCTTTCTGATAAGTATATGTGAATGATATATTATCGATCGGAAATGATGTAGAATTTTCTGGAAAGCATAAAGGAGTGTTTGAAAGGAGTTTTTCAAAGAAAGACCTTGGTGAAGCTGCTTACATATTGGGCATCAAGAGCTATAGAGATAGATCAAGACGCTTGATAAGACTTTCGATGAGTACATACCTTGATAAGATTTTGAAGTAGTTCAAAATGGATCAGTCAAAGAAGGAGTTCTTGCCTGACTTGTAAGGTGTGAAGTTGAGTAAGACTCAAAGACAGACCACGGCAGAAAAATATAGAGAGAATGAAAGTCATTCCCTATGCCTCAGCCATAGGTTCTATAAAATATGCCATGCTGTGTACCAAACATGTTGTGTACCTTGCCATGAGTTTGTCAAGGGGGTACAATAGTGATCCAGGAGTAGATCACTATACAGCGGTCAAAATTATCCTTAGTAACTGGATGACTAAGGAAATGTTCCTCGATTATGGAGGTGATAAAGAGTTCGTCGTAAAGGGTTACGCCGATGCAAGCTTTGACACTAAATCCAGATGACTCTAAGTATCAAGCTGGATGCGTATTGAAAGTGGGAGCAATTAGCTAGAGTAGCTATATGCCGAGCATTGTAGACATAGAAATTTGCAAAATACATACGGATCTGAATGTGACAGACCCGTTGACTAAACTTCTCTCACAAGCAAAACATGATCACACCTTATTACTCTTGGGTATTAATCACATAGCGATGTGAACTAGATTATTGACTCTAGTAAACCCTTTGGGTGTTGGTCACATGGCGATGTGAACTATGGGTGTTATTCACATAACGATGTGAACTATCGGTATTAAATCACATGGCGATGTGAGCTAGATTATTGACTCTAGTGCAAGTGGGAGACTGAAGGAAATATGCCCTAGAGGCAATAATAAAGTTGTTATTTATATTTCCTTATATCATGATAAATGTTTATTATTCATGCTAGAATTGTATTAACCGGAAACTTAGTACATGTGTGAATACATAGACAACAGAGTGTCCCTAGTATGCCTCTACTAGACTAGCTCATTGATCAAAGATGGTTATGTTTCCTAACCATAGACATGAGTTGTCATTTGATCAACGGGATCACATCATTAGGAGAATGATGTGATGGACAAGACCCATTCGTTAGCATAGCACTATGATCGTTTAGTTTTTACTGCTATTGCTTTCTTCATGACTTATACATGTTCCTATGACTATGAGATTATGCAACTCCCGAATACCGTAGGATCACCTTGTGTGCTATCAAACATCACAACGTAACTGGTTGATCATAAAGATGCTCTACAGGTGTCTCCGAAAGTATTCGTGGTGTTGGCATAGATCAACATTAGGATTTGTCACTCCGAGTGTCGAAGAGGTATCTCTGGGCCCTCTCGGTAATGCACATCATAATAAGCCTTGCAAGCAAATGACTAATGAGTTAGTCACGAGATGATGTATTACGGAACGAGTAAAGAGACTTGCCGGTAACGAGATTGAACTAGGTATAGAGATACCGACGATCGAATCTCGGGCAAGTAACATACCGATGACAAAAGGAACAACGTATGTTGTTATGCGGTTTGACCAATAAAGATCTTCGTAGAATATGTAGGAGCCAATATGAGCATCCAGGTTCCGCTATCGGTTATTGACCGGAGATGAGTCTCGGTCATGTCTACATAGTTCTCAACCCGTAGGGTCCGCACGCTTAACGTTTGATGACGATTGGTATTATGAGTTTATGAGTTTTGATGTACCGAAGGTAGTTCGGAGTCCTGGATGAGATCACGGACATGACGAGGAGTCTCGGAATGTCTAAGACATAAAGATTGATATATTGGACGACTATATTCGGACACCGGAAGTGTTCTGGAAAGTTTCGGAATTTACCGGAGTGCCGGAGGGGTTACCGGAACCCCCCGGGGGAATGGTGGGCCCTGGTGGGCCATAGGGGAGAGAGAGGGCAGCAGCCAGGAGGTGGCGCGCCCCCTCCCTAGGAGGAGTCCGAATAGGACAAGGGGAGGGGGGCGCGGCCCCTCTTTCCCTCTCCCTCTCCCTCTCTTTCCTTCCCCCTTCTTCCTTCTTTCGTAGTTCCTACTACGAATAGGATTGCAATCCTATTCCTAGTAGGATTGCAGCCCTAGCGCACCATAGGAGGGCCGGCCGGCCTCCCCCCTTGCTCCTTTATATACGGGGGCAGGGGGCACCCAAAGACACACAAGTTGAATTGTTCTAGCCGTGTGCGGTGCCCCCCTCCACAGAAACACACCTCGGTCATACCGTCACAGTGCTTAGGCGAAGCCCTGCGCCGGTAGATACATCATATCCGTCACCACGCCGTCGTGCTGGCGAAACTCTCCCGTGAAGCTCAACTGGATCAAGAGCTCGTGGGACGTCATCAAGCTGAATGTGTGCTGAACGCGGAGGTGCCGTACGTTCGGTGCTTGATCGGTTGGATTGCGAAGGAGTTCGACTACATCAACCGCGTCACTTCACGCTTCCGCTTCCGGTCTACGAGGGTACGTAGACACACTCTTCCCTCTCATTGCTATGCATCTGGTAGATAGATCTTGCGTGATCGTAGGAAATTTTTAAAATACTACGTTCCCCAACACGCTATACTAACTTTATTGCTTCTTTACCTAAACAGCCCCTAGTTTTTATTTACGTGCTCTTTATATTCTTGCAAACCTATCCCGTTATACCTACAAACTACTTCTAGTTTTATACTTGTTCTAGGTAAAGTAAACGTTAAGCGTGCGTAGAGTTCTATCGATGGTCGATAGAACTTGAGGGAATATTTATTCTAACTTTAGCTCCTTGTTGGGTTCGACAGTCTTACTTATCGAAAGAGGCTACAACTAATCCCCTATACTTGTGGGTTATCAAGACCTTTTCCTCGCGCCGTTTCCGGGGAGAAACAACTAATCCCCTATACTTGTTGGTTATCAAGACCTTTTCCTGGCGCCGTTTCCGGGGAGAAATAGCGTGGGGTGAATATTCTCGTGTGTGCTTGTTTGCTTCATCACTAAGTAGATATTATTTGCTGCTCTAAGTTGTTCTCTATCTTTAGTTATGGATATGGAACATGAAATACCAAAAAAGTTAGGTGTACTTGCTACTCAGATGGGGAACCTCCTAAAACCCTTGAAGCTCAATGTGTGAAAAATATTATGTACTACTTTGATAATCCCGAGAAAACCCCATTCAACTATATAATGGGAGTAACGTTGGATCAACGTGAATACTTTAGGGATTATCGCTTGAAACAAAATGGGAAACCATTATGGGATCAAATTTATATGTTGCATTGGTATGCTCGGCAACTATGCTTGAGATATGATTATACTTGTTGCTCTAGGATGAAGGCTCCACACCTACCCTTTTCGTGCAGATTTAATGATAATGAAACCTTGGCATCTTATGCTAATGGTATATATGATTACTATGATGTCGAACAAATAGAAGAATTTGTTGCTTTTAAGGGTGCTTATGAAATAAAAAGTATGAAGCTTTTCATGATGATGTTTATAGGCCTGAAAATCTTGCTATACTTAAATATTTCTATTTAAATTATGAATACAATGCCAATATTGATGAGTTTACTGGGAAGGTCTCCGCTGTCCAAGAAGAGACTAATATTTTGCAGGAAACTACGGAAGAAGAAATTGATGACACTGTGAGCTCATTAGATGAAAAAGATGACGAGGAGAGCGAAGAACAAAAGGAGGAAGAGCAGATTAGCTACCCGTGCCCACCTTCTAATGAGAGTAACTCTTCAACTCATACATTTTTTAATTTCCCTTCGTGCTTACCGAAGGATGAATGCTATGATAATTGCTATGATCCCTATGATTCGTTTGAAATATCCCTTTTTGATGAACTTGATGATTGCAATGCTTGTGGCCAAGATGACAATATGAATTATGCTTATGGAGATGAACTTGCTATAGTTCCTTATGTTAAACATAAGATAGTTGCTATTGCACCCACACATGATAGTCCGATTATCTTTTTGAATTCTCCCAACTACACTATTTTGGAGAAGTTTGCTCTTATTAAGGATTATATTGATGGGTTGCGTTTTACTACTACACATGATGATTTTAATAGATATAATACGCATGTGCTTGCTGCTCCTACTTGCAATTATTATGAGAGAGGAACTACATCTCTCCCTCTCTATGTTTCCAATACGATAAAATTGCAAGAAACTGCTTGTACTATGTATTGGCCTTTACTTGCAATTATTATGAGAGAGGAACTACATCTCTCCCTCGAGCTCAGGTGCTACCTCTTGAGCTTGCGTTGTATTCCCTCGAAGAGGAAAGGGAGATGCAGCACAATAGTGTAAGTATTTCCCTCAGTTTTTGAGAACCAAGGTATCAATCCAGTAGGAGACCACGCGCCAGTCCCTCGCAGCTGCACAAACAAATAAGAACTTCGCAGCCAACGCGATAAGGGGTTGTCAATCCCTTTATGGTCACTTACGATAGTGAGATATGATAGAGATGACAAGATAATATTTTTGGTATTTTTGGTTTAATAAAACAGCAAATAAACAACGGAGATAGAAATTGACGGGAAAGTAATATGATAAAGATAGACCCGGGGGCCATAGTTTTCTCTAGTAGCTTCTCTCATGATAGCGGTATTCTACGGCGGGTAAACAAATTACTGTCGAGCAATTGATAGAAAAGCGAATAATTATGAGACTATCTAGGCATAATCATTGTATATAGGCATCACATCCGAGACAAGTAGACCGAAATGATTCTGCATCTACTACTATTACTCCACACATCGACCGCTATCCAGCATGCATCTGGTGTATTGAGTTCATACGAACAGAGTAACGCCTTAAGAAACATGACATGATGTAGAGGGATAAACTCAAGCAATATGATGAAAACCCCATCTTTTTATCCTCGATGGCAACAATACAATACGTGCCTTGCTGCCCCTACTGTCACTAGGAAAGGACACCGCAAGATTGAACCCAAAGCCAAGCACTTCTCCCATTGCAAGAACTATAGATCTAGTAGGTCAAACCAAACCAATAATTCAAAGAGACTTGCAAGGATATTATGAGCACACATAAAAAGTTCAGAGAAGAACCAAATATCTTTCATAGATAACCTTGATCATAAACTCACAATTCATCGGATCTTGACAAACACACCGCAAAAAGAGATTACATCGAATAGATCTCCTCGAAGACCGAGGAGAACTTTGTATTGAGATCCAGAGAGAGAGAGAGAGAGAGAAGATGCCATCTAGATACTAGCTATGGAACCAAAGGTCTGTGGTAAACTACTCACAACTCATGGTGAGGGCGATGATGATGATGATGAAGGCCTCCGTGAAGGATCCCCCTCCCGGAACAGGCTCCAAGATGGGATCTCCACGGGAACAGCAGCTACGGCGGTGGAATTACGGTTTTGTCTCTACGTATGGAGTTTCTGGGGTGAGTAGGTTTATATAGGAAGAAGGGGGACACCGGGGGCCACACGGGCTGCCCTCGAGGCAGGGGGGCGCCCTGGGAAGGGGGGCACGCCCCCACCCTCGAGGGTGGCCCCTCTGTCCCCTGGCTTGGCCCCGAAGTCTTTCGTGCGTGATTTCCTCCAAAAATATCTCCCGCGAAGGTTTCATTCCGTTTGGACTCCATTTGATATTCCTTTTCTGCAAAACCTTGAAATAGGCAAAAAAAACAGCAATCTGGACTGGGCCTTCGGGTTAGTAGGTTAGTCCCAAAAATGATATAAAAGTGAATGATAAAGCCCATTAAGCATCCAAGACTTCATAAATAATAGCATGGAACAATCAAAAATTATAGATACGTTGGAGACGTATCAAGCATCCCCAAGCTTAATTCCTGCTCGTCCTCGAGTAGGTAAATGATAAAGAAAGAATTTTTCATGTGGAATTCTAACCAACATAGTTTTTCAATGTAATTCTCTTAGTTGTGGCATGAATGTTCAGATCTGAAAGATTCAAGATAAAAGTCTATATTGACATAAGAAATAACAATACTTCAAGCAATACTAACAAAGCAATCAAGTCTTCTCAAAATACTATGGCTAAAGAAAGTTATCCCTACAAAATCATATAGGGTTGGCTATGCTCCCTTATTATCACAATAAATATTCATATCATGCACAACCCCGATTTCAGCCAAGCATTTGTTTTCATGATCTATCTTTTCAAACCTTTCAACTTTCACGCAATACATGAGCGTGAGCCATGGACATAGCACTATGGGTGGAATAGAGGTGGTTGTGGAGAAGACAAAAAGAGGGAGATAGTCTCACATCGACTAGGCGTATCAATGGGCTATGGAGATGCCCATCAATAGATATCAATGTGAGTGAGTAGGGATTGCCATGCAACGGATGCACTATAGCTAAATATGAATGAAATCTCAACAAAAGAAACTAGTGGGTGTGCATCCAACTTGCTTGCTCACGAAGACCTAGGGCATTTGAGGAAGCCCATTGTTCGAATATACCAGCCAAGTTCTATAACAAAAATTCCCACTAGTATATGAAAGTGAATAAGCATGAGACTCTCTACAATGAAGAACATGGTGCTACTTTGAAGCACAAGTGTGGAAAAAGATAGTAGCAATTGTCCCCTTTTTTTTCTTTTTTTGGGCCTTCCTTTTTTTTTCTTTGGCCTTTTTTTTGTGGAGGGGCTTTATAGATTCAGCATTTCCTCCCATGGGACAATGCTCTAATAATGATGATCATCACACTTTCATTACAACATGAAATTACAACTCGATACTACAACAACAAAGTATGACTCTATGTGAATGCCTCCGGCGGTGTACCGGTATGTGCAATGAAACAAGAGTGACATGTATGAAGAGATTATGCATGGTGGCCTTGCCACGAATACGATGTCAACTACATGATCATGCATGGCAATATGACAATATGATGCATGTCATATAAACGGAACGGTGGAAAGTTGCATGGCAATATATCTCAGAATGGCTATGGAAATGCCATGATAGGTAGGTATGGTGGCTGTTTTGAGTAACAATATGGTGGTTGTTTTGAGGAAGGATATATAGTGGGTTTATGGCACCGGCGAAAGTTGCGCGGTACAAGAGAGGCTAGCAATGGTGGAAGGGTGAGAGTGCGTATAATCCATGGACTTAACATTAGTCATAAGAACTCATATACTTATTGCAAAAATCTACGAGTCATCAAAACAAAGCAATCAATGCATGCTCCTAGGAGGGAGGTTGGTAGGAGTTAACCATCGCGCCCCCCCGACCTCCACACAAAGGTTGACACTCTACAAATACCTCATGCTTTAACTTAGTCACATAACGGTTCACCATACGTGCATGATACGGGAATCACTAACCTTAACACAAGTATTTCTTAATTTTATAATAACTCCACTAGCATGACTCTAATATCACTATCCTCATGTCTCAAAACAATTATCAAGCATCCAACATCTCTTTCTATTCAATGCACTTGATGTGATTTTTTTTACTACATTGACATTGGATGATCATCATCTGAAGACTATTTTCTTTAGCCTAAACACTTTACCACGCTGTTTTAATAGACTCTCAAATAGATATAAGTGAAGCATGAGAGTTCAACAATTTCTACAAAATATTACCACCACCGTGCTCTAAAAGATATAAGTGAAGCACTAGAGCAAAAACTATTCAACTCAAAAGATATAAGTGAAGCACATAGAGTGTTCTAACAACTTCTAGGCCATATTTAACTCTCTCAAATAGGTATGTCCATCAAGGATGATTGTGGAAAACTAACAAGAAAAGAATCAAATAATACAAGACGCTCCAAGCAAAACACATAGCATGTTGCGAATAAAAATATAGCTCCAGGTATAGTTACAGATGGATGAAGACAAAAGAGGGGATGCCTTCCCGGGGCATCCCCAAGCTTAGGCTTTCGATTATCTTGAATTTGCTAGGGGTTCCATGGAAATCCTCAAGCTTGGTCCTTTGCTACTCCTTGTTCCATAGTCCATCAAAGCAATACTCAAAACTTGAAAACTTCACAACACAAAACTTAGACAAAAATTCTCGTGAGCTCCATTAGTAAGAGAAAGCAAACCACCACTCAAAGGTACAGCAAGGAATTCATTAATTGTTTATATTGGTGTTAAACCTACTGTAATACAAGTTCTCTATGGTTCATATCCTTCAATATTACTCATAGATGCATCGGAATAAGCAAACAACACACGAAAAAGAGAATCTGTCAAAAACAGAACAGTCTGTAGTAATCTGCTGGGTTCGCCTACTTCTGGAACTCCAAAAAATTAGAACTAAATTATTAAATTTTCAAAATTTGTCTACCAATCAGCAGAAAAAAGAATCAACTAAAAATCATGCTCCAGTAAAATCTTAAGACTACTTTAGCGAGCGCTAACGATTCTGTTTTTCACAGCAAGATGAAATAAACTTCACACAAGTCTTACCAAAGGTTCTATTTGGCACAAACACTAAACAAAACATGAAAACACATCTAATAAGAGGCTAGATGCAATATTTATTCCCTAACAGCAACAAAAGCAAACAAAAAAATAAAATTGGGTTACCTCCCAACAAGCGCTATCGTTTTACGCCCCTAGCTAGGAACGATACAAGATAGATCTAGGTATTGCCATCTTTGGAAGGCAATCCATAAGTGGCTCTCGTGATAGATTCATATGGTAATTTGTTTTCTTTCTAGGAAAGTGTTCCATGCCTTTCCTTAACGGAAATTGGAATCTAATATTTCCTTCCTTCATATTAATAATTACACCAATCGTTCTAAGGAAAGGTCTACCAAGAATAATAGGACATGAAGGATTGCAATCTATATCAAGAACAATGAAATCTACGGGCACATAATTCGTATTGGCAACAATAAGAACATCATTAGTTCTTCCCATAGGTTTCTTAATAGTGGAATACGCAAGATGCAAATTTAAAGAACAATCATCAAGCTCATGGAACCCTAGCAAATCACACAAAGTTTTTGGGATAGTGGAGACACTAGCACCCAAATCACACAAAGCATAGCATTCATGATCTTTTATTTTTATTTTGGTAGTAGGTTCCCATTCATCATAAAGCTTTCTAGGTATAGAAACTTCCAACTCATGTTTTTCTTCATAAGATTGCATCAAAGCATCAACTATATGTTTAGTGAAAGCTTTATTTTGACTATAAGCATGCGGAGAATTTAGCACGGATTGTAACAAGGAAATACAATCAATCAAAGAGCAATTGTCATAATTGAATCCCTTGAAATTCAAAGTAGTGGGCTCATCACTATGCAAAGTTTTAATCTCTTCAATCCCACTTTTAGCAATTTTAGCATCAAGATCTAGAAAATCCGAATTACTAGGACACCTTAAAGCAGAATCATCTCCAATCCTATTCTCATCAAGATTAATACTAGAAAACAAGGATCTAACAGGAGACACATCAATAACTTTCATATCTTCATCTTTATTTTCACGATAACTAGAAGAACACGATTTAATATAATCTTCTCTTTTAGCATGCATTCTAGCGGTTCTTTCTTTGCATTCATCAATGGAAATTCTCATGGCTTTGAGAGACTCATTGATATCATGCTTAGGTGGGATAAATCTAAGTTTCAAAGAATCAACATCAAGAGTAGTTATATCCACACTTCTAGCCAATTCATCAACTTTAAGCAATTTCTCTTCAAGCATAGCATTGAAATTCTTTTGCGAGATCATAAACTCCTTAACACTAGTTTCAAATTCACAAGGCATCTTTCCATCAGAGTAGTTGTAGGAATTTCGAAAATTATTAGAGGAATTACTAGGGAAAGGCCTAGGATTAAAATTACCTCTAAAAGCATTGTTACCAAAATTATTCCTACCAACAAAATTCACATCCAAAGATTCATTGTTATTCTCAATCAAAGTGGATAAAGGCATATCATTAGGATTAGAAGAAGCACTCTTAGCAGTAAACAATTTCATAAGTTCATCCATCTTTCCACTCAAAAAACTAACTTATTCGATAGCATGCACTTTTTTACTAGTAGATCTTTCGGTGTGCTATTGAGAATAATTAACCATGATATTATCTAGGAGTTTGGTAGCTTCTCCTAAGGTAGTTTCCATGAAAGTGCCTCCGGCGACCGAATCTAAAAGATTTCTAGAAGCAAAATTCAAGCCAGCATAAAAGTTCTGAATAATCATCCATAGATTCAAACCATGTGTAGGGCAATTACGTATCATCAATTTCATTCTCTCCCAAGCTTGTGCAACATGCTCATGATCTTGTTGCTTAAAATTCATAATATCATTTCTAAGAGAGATGATCTTGGCAGGAGGGAAATACATAGAGATAAAAGCATCTTTGCACTTATTCCATGAATCAATACTATTTCTAGGCAAAGAGGAAAACCAAGTTTTAGCACGATCTCTAAGTGAAAATGGAAATAACTTCAATTTAACAATATCATTATCTGTATCCTGTTTCTTTTGCATATCACACAAATCAACAAAGTTGTTTAGATGGGTAGCGACATATTCGCTAGGAAGGCCGGAGAATTGATCTTTCATGACAAGATTCAACAAAGCAGCATTGATCTCACAAGATTCAGCATCGGTAATAGGAGCAATCAGAGTGCTAATAAAATCATTGTTGTTGCTATTGGAAAAGTCACACAATTTGGTATTGTTCTCAGCCATAGTGACAAGCAAGCAATCCAACACACACAAGCGAACAAGAAGCAAGCAAAGGAAAAACACACGGCTGAAAGGGCGAATAAAATGACAAAGGTGAAGTGGAGGAGAGGAAAACGAGAAGCAAATAAATGTAATGCGAAGGATAAGGGTTTGTGATAGGTACTTGGTATATGAGTTTTGCGTAAGCCTCCCCGGCAACGGCGCTAGAAGTTCTTCTTGCTACCTCTTGAGCTTGCGTTGTATTCCCTCGAAGAGGAAAGGAAGATGCAGCACAGTAGCGTAAGTATTTCCCTCAGTTTTTGAGAACCAAGGTATCAATCTAGTAGGAGACCACGCGTTAGTCCCTCGCACCTGCACAAACAAATAAGAACTTCGCAGCCAACGCGATAAGGAGTTGTGAATCCATTTACGGTCACTTACGATAGTGAGATCGAATAGAGATGATAAGATAATATTTTTGGTATTTTGGTTTAATAAAACAGCAAATAAACAACGGAGATAGAAATTGACGGGAATGTAATATGATAAAGATAGACCCGGGGGCCATAGTTTTCTCTAGTGGCTTCTCTCATGATAGCGGTATTCTACGACGGGTACACAAATTACTGTCGAGCAATTGATAGAAAAGATAATAATTATGAGACTATCTAGGCATGATCATTGTATATAGGCATCACTTCCGAGACAAGTAGACCGAAACGATTCTGCATCTACTACTATTACTCCACACATCGACCGCTATCCAGCATGCATCTAGTGTATTGAGTTCATACGAACAGAGTAACGCCTTAAGAAAGATGACATGATGTAGAGGGATAAACTCAAGCAATATGATGAAAACCCCATCTTTTTATCCTCGATGGCAACAATACAATACGTGCCTTGCGGCCCCTACTGTCACTGGGAAAGGACACGGCAAGGTTGAACCCAAAGACAAGCACTCCTCCCATTGCAAGAACTATAGATCTAGTAGGCCAAACCAAACCAATAATTCGAAGAGATTTGCAAGGGTATTATGAGCACACATAAAAAGTTCAGAGAAGAACCAAATATCTTTCATAGATAACCTTGATCATAAACTCACAATTCATCGGATCTCGACAAACACACCGCAAAAAGAGATTACATCGAATAGATCTCCTCGAAGACCGAGGATAACTTTGTATTGAGATCCAGAGAGAGAGAAGAAGCCATCTAGACACTGGCTATGGACCCGAAGGTCTGTGGTAAACTACTCACAACTCATGGTGAGGGCAATGATGATGATGATGATGAAGGCCTCCGTGATGGATCCCCCTCCCAGAACAGGCTCCAAGATGGGATCTCCACAGGAACAGCAGCTACGGCGGTGGAATTAGGGTTTTGTCTCTGCGTATGGAGTTTCTGGGGTACATAGGTATATATAGGAAGAAGGGGGCACCGAGGGCCACATGGGCTGCCTGTCGTGGTTCTAGGTCTGACAGTGAAGGTAGGGGGTACTGAAGGAGAGGCAAGGTCCTAGCTATGGCGCAGTTGTACACAGGGTGTTTCGCGAGTTCAGGCCCTTCTCGGAAGAAGTAAAAGCCTTACGTCTCATTGCCCAGAGGCTTGGTCGACTGATGTGTGTATGTATGTGTTACAGAGGTGCCAACCCTTGTTCTGGAGGAGGGGGTGGCTTATATAGTATGCCAAGACCCCAGCCATGCTCCACGTTACCAAGGGCTTTAAGGTACATTAAGGCAGGTGTTACTGATAACGCCTGCAGTAAAGGGTAGTTATGGGGTTTACTACAGTGAGTAAATATATGACCGTTGCTGTTCTGAGAAACGCTTAGTCTTCGGGAGTCGAGTGCTTGATCCAATCGAGTGGAGTTGAGTCGTCATGGACACGTGAGTCAGTCGAGTCAAGTGTCACCTTGGACCGTCTCAGTCGACTGTCTCCACTGCTGTAGGTCTTGCCTTTCGATCTCCTAGGATAGTGTCCTTGGGAGGGGCTTTTAGGTCAGGCCTATGACCCTACCCTAGGTCTGTAACCTCGTCAGTAGCCCCCGAATGGATCAGGGCTTGAGCAAGGGGATGCTGAGGGGAGCTCTGGTCCTGACTCGACGTCCTCGGGGCATGTTGTTTTGAAGCTTGTGGCTCGGGTAGGCCTCCTCAGCTGTGTCTTGGTCACCTCGAGCGATTCCGAAGCCATTGGTGAATTAGTTGTCTTTGTGTCGACTGGAAGTCTTGCGTCGACTGGACGTCTTGCGTCGACTGGGTTTTGCGTCGGGCCTCGGGCGCCATGAGCGCGTGCCGTTTTTCGACGGAATCAGTTGCCTTCTGTCCGCCGGATTCGGCGGGGGTTTCGAAATTTGGGGAAGTGCGCGGGGCGGGGCGTGCCGCACCGATCGGAGGGGTGCGGTTCGAACGCCTCGATTCCCGCGCCCCCTTTTTCGCCACGTATCGCTCCAGCGCCTGTTACGGGATCGGATAAGATCGCCCGGGGCCACCAGTCAGCCACTCGACCCGGTCTCTATAAAAGCGCGCTGAGTCTGCTGCGGAGGGTACTGTGCGCCCAGCTTTCCTCCGTTCGCCTTGTCTTCTCCGTAGCGCCTTTGCCTCCCTGCCACGCCCCCAATCCTTCCTGCTTCTCTCCGCCGCAACCGCCATCCCGCGAGCCATGGTTAAGGACAAGACCGCGACTATGGAGCGTTCCAAGAAGGCGGCGTCGGGGAAGGGGCGGCGAGCCGGCTGGGTCGGATTGTCGTCGCGGTCCGGGCTCCCCGCTGGATGGATCCAGGGGGATTGGATCCGGTCCACCATCATGGTGGAGGATCTGGAGGAGCTGGAGGAAGAAGGGCTGATCACCGGCGGCTCCTGGAGGGCGCCGGGAGGAGAGCTCGAGCCGCAGCCTCGGGAGGGCGAGTGTGTACTCCACGCCACCCACGTCGACCGAGGTTTTTCAACTCCACCGCACCCTTTCCTCCGCGCATTTCTGATATTTTTCGGTGCCCAGCTGCATTATTTCACGCCCAACTCCATCGCCTTTCTCTCCGCTTTCGTCTCCATGTGCGAGAACTTCCACGGTTGCCGACCGCACTGGGGATTGTTCAAACATATCTTCACCTGCCGCTCCCAGACCGTTAAGAGAGTGAACCCGAGTGACGGCAAGACGCACGTCCTTCAGGCGTGCGGCGGGCTCGGGATTCAGCTTAGGTATAGGAGTGCTTCCCCCCCCCCCATGAACCTTCCAGATTCGATCCGGGGCTGGTAGTCGACCTGGTTTTACTACAGGGACAGTCCGACTCCAGGTCAGTCGACTGGTCTTCCTCCATTTACCCTAGGTCGAGCCAGTCCGCCTCCTTCGATGGTAGTGAGCAAGGCCGAGAGGTCCGAGGTTGACATGCTGATGGAGAGGGTCGTCCAGCTAGTCCGCGAGGGGGTCACGGGGATGGATTTGCTCGAGGTGTATATCTCGCGGAGGATCCAACCGCTCCAAGCCCGGGACCACCCGATGTGGCTGTACTCCGGCACTGACGACACGTCGCGAGTCCACCCAGAGGCGGCCGACCCGAAGTACGTGGTGCAGTGCTTGAAGAGCGTCACCGGAAACAAGGACAACCCCAGGGGGTCGGGGAGGATCATCCCATTCGACGCCGACCATCTGCCAGACAAGGTTAGCCTTCCGCTTCCGAGTGATGTATCTGTCGACTGATTCGCGATCTTCATTGATGATTCTGACTGGTATTTAGTGAACTTCCTTTCTTTGCAGATATATACGGAGATGTATTCGCTGCCCAACGGAGATTCGGGCCAAGGAGTCGAGGAAGGTACGGGCGACGCCGCCGAGTGGAAATCGGAGGAGGAGACCGAGGAGAGCGAGGAGTACAGCAGCGGGGAGGAGGTCGAGTCACCTCCCTGTGTCGAGCGCCGCTCCAAGGAGAAGAACGACCCAGGGGCCGCTTGACCTCGTGTGGGTCCCTCGGGGTCCCGGACACCCAAGCGCACCCGCACGACTACCCCCGAGCCAGCTGAGAGGACGCCCAAGCAGCCCAAAGTCACCCCCGCCAAGCCCCGGAAGGCTCTGCCAAGGATCAAGGTGGATGTACCCATCGCCTCCACGTAAGTGTCGCTCGGGCTTGCTTTTTCTTGTTTCTTGGGGGTCGACTGCAGTTTTGGTAGACTCATTTCTTGATCGAATTTTCTAGAGCTGCCGCTTCCACGACCTCGATGGACATCGATCGGGGTCGAGATGACGAGGAGATCGCGGATGCCGCGACATCTCGAGCAGGTATGAGCTCCATGAGACTCGATTTTGTTCTTCTTTTCTTTCACGGGCGATAGTCGATTGACTTGATTCCCTGTTTGATCTGAAGCGCCGCGCCTTGTCATAGAGCTGCCGAACGACGACGAGGACGAGGGGCGGCTTTGCGAGGACTACCGGCGCGCAAGGAGGAAGGACCGGAAGGCGCCTTCTGGCTCAGGGGCCCAGCGACCCGAGGACGCGGCCCGAACCGCGGTCTCATTCGCTGTCCCTGTGCCAGCCGTGCCCGTCGTCGACCCACCGCCTGCACCGAGCGTGGACCCAGCGCCCGCCTCGGTTGTCAACCCAGCGCCCACTCCGATTGTCGACTCAGCGCCGATTCGCGTCGTCGATCCAGCGTCTGCGCCTGCGGCCGGCTCGACGCCCGCTGCTTCGTCTGTCCTTTTCTCCACCTATCGCCTCCCGGAGGACCCTGTGGGGGCGGCACAAGAGGCCGTTCGACAGGCGGAGGTGATGATGGGGCGGATGAAGGCGGCGTATGAGGCCAGCATGGCGGCTTACGATGCCAGCTCTGCTCTTCGGGCCAACATCTAGGTATGTTGTCGGAGTACTTTCTGTTGTTTTGCTTTGTGAGGTATCACACCACCCACTGGGTGCTCTTCTTTTCCTGTCTTTCTTGAGCTCTCGCCGGACTAATCTTGGCCGAGTGAAGCCAGTGGGGGCACGCTCAGTGCACCCACTGGGTGTAGCCCCCGAGACCGTGGTCGACTGATTGCAGTCGGCCATGGTCTTACTATAGAACTTCCATGTATTGTTTTTTTCCTTGCGCCAGACTGATCTTGGCCGAGTGAGACCAGTGGGGGCATGCTCAGTGCACCCACTGGGTGTAGTCCCCGAGGCTGTGGTTGAGTGATCTGACTCGACTGTAGTCTTATAATCTTTGCTTTGTCTTGTTGATGCAGAGATCTTGCGAGTTCGGGGCCAAGTTTGCAGATCTTGAGCAGAAGCAGATCCAGCTCAATGTTGACTTGCAGTTGGCCCGGGACCATCTGAAGAAGACGCAAGACGATGTGGTTGGTAACTTACTTCTGTCTCCCGTCGACTGATTTTTCGCTTAGAGTGTTCCTTCATGTTCATTTGTCCAGTGGCGGCCTTGGTAGGTCAACTGCGAGCAGCTTTGGAGCAAAAGGACCTTGACTTGGCGGCGGCGCAGCAGGCGGCCCAGGAGAAGTCGGAGCTGGCAGAGAAGAAGCTAGCTTCTGTGGGCGCACTCGAGACGGAGATCACCCGACTGAAAGGTTCACTCGACACGGCCAACAAGGAGGTAGCTCAGCTGAAGAAGTCCAGGGCCGACTTGAATGACAAGTATGAGGCTCTGTTTCGGAAGAGGCTTGATCTTGAGGCGTATTTGGGCGACCTCACCAAAAAATGGTACCTCGTGCTCGAAGGTATGTCTTCTTTAGATTGGTTGATATTCGGCTGGTCGACCCGTGTTGCATCTGCTAAATCGACTGCTGTTCTTGGTGCAGAGTTCTGCCGTAACTTCGGAGAGGAGACTAGCCGGGTCGAGCCTGGCTTGGACCCCGCCAACTCCATTGTGAAGGACGAGGTTTCCATGAACATACTGAGGCTGGAGTCTCGCCTCACTACGGCCACTGATTATCTGGGACGGCTGAAGGCGGTGATGGCCCGGATCGACGGTGCACTCTAGAGGGGGGTCGTGCAGGAGAACGACCTCGAGTCTTTGATGACTCGACTTAACGAGGTCCCCGACCGAGTGCAGGAATGGAAGAAGTCGGCCGCCCGGGGAGGAGCAGACGTGGCGCTGGCTTTGGTCCGAGTGCACTGGAAGGAGGTGAAGGAGAGGAAGCTTGCTGCGCTGAAGGTTGCAAACACGAAGGAGCTCCAATTCCAGACCTTCATGGAGACTTTCTTGGAGGCCGCCACTCGCATCGCCGATGGGATAGATCTGGACGAATTTGTCGCGCCTACAAGCCCGCCACCTCCCGAGCCATGACTTTGATACATTGACTTTATTTGCCGCGGAATGCCGCGTGGATCTGTATTCATTAAACTCTGGTGGGTCTGTGGCCCAAGTACTCTTTCCCGAACCTTGCGGGGCTTTTTATTTGACTTTGAACCTTGTGGCCCAAGTACGCTCTTCTTCTGATTGCTTGGAATCTTTGGGTCGATGTCTGTAGTCGGGTCCCCGAGTGAGAGGGTTGCTCTTCACTCGGAGTAGATAGTTGTAACTTAGGCGAGTCACGGGGTCGCGGCTAAGCCCCCGAGTGAGAGGGTCGCACTTCACTCGGAGTAGAATGTTTATAAATTAGGCGATTCCAAGCTACGTTGTACTTGTGGCGGAGTTCGGAGGACTGAACCGCCTTGTATTTGTGATGTAGCTCGGAGGACCACAGCTAAGCCCCCGAGTGAGAGGGTTGCTCTTCACTTGGAGTAGATAGTTGTAACTTAGGCGGGTCACGGGGTCGCAGCTATGCCCCCGAGTGAGAGGGTCGCTCTTCACTCGGTGTAGAATGTTTATAACTTGTGGCGGAGTTCGGAGGACCGAACCGCCTTGTATTTGTGACGTAGCTCGGAGGACCGCAGCTAAGCCCCCGAGTGAGAGGGTTGCTCTTCACTCGGAGTAGAATGTTTATAACTTAGGTG
>LR738713.1:572014480-572036368 GCA_902687465.1 Secale cereale | reverse complement strand
TATGCAGGCCCAAGCCCAGCAACGAAACTAACGAATGTAGGAGCTACGTAAACGATTTTCGTGCGACGTAACGACAGAACGACCGCGGAGCAATAGTACCATCTCAGATATAGAAAATAATAGAGGTGAAAACAACTGAAAGCGTAAATTCACGGGAAGAAAGCGTATTGTGACGGTGAACCCGACAAATTCAATCCGTGCTTTATTATTAGGTAAAGATATACATAAAACAGAAGTCAAACAAGCCATCACCTTGATCCACATAGAATAAATTATCTCGGTCGTAAATTATAAATATTAACGGCTAAGATTTAAAAGATGTAGCGTTACATATAAATATTTTTACAACGAGTTTGACACGTCATGTTGTCACGATATCATATAGCACACGGACGCAGAACATATACATGTCTGTGGTTCAACTCATATAAGCCTTTTTCTATTAAAAATTTCAGACCGAGACTCAACTAAGGAAGGTCCAGTCTATTCCCTAAAAAAGAAAAGGAAGGTCCAATCTATAGCACATGGACACGGAACATACAAAAAGGTTTATCAAATTCCTGGAAGAACACGCAAATGCAAGATGAGAGGATACGTTCTCAAAAAGAAAAACTGAGATGGATAGGGATTACGCAATCTCTGCCCTATCTCTAGCTAGCCACTCCCGATGAAACCCTAGCCGCTCCTCTTAGCGGCTTCTTGCAGCCGAGAAGACTTCCGATGATGCTGCCGGTTTAAATGTTCGTCGCCGCTACCGTGTGTTGCGGATAAATGCGATAGCGCTCAATCTGACGCAGTCTTGCCATCGCCATCACCAGAGCCATCCTGGCAGCAGGGTGCTGCTTCGCCATAGCCCATCGTGCCACAGGAGAAGAAAATTATACCACCAGATCCATGGAACCAGGAATTTCCTAGCAGATAAGAAAAAGAGATTGATTTAGATTGCCGGTGGCGGCTTGGCCAAGTCCTCTTCCCTCCTCCTACTTCCTTGGTGTTTCCACCTCTGCCAACAGATCCTCAAGCAAGATGCCACAACTGACTGCATGTACTGTTGGATTCACGGGGTCGCATCCAACACCATAATTTCTTCTCCATTTCCAAGGCCCTCATGGAAGATGGAAGCAAGAAAACAACTTCTGTTGCCAAAGGGAAAGGTATCACGTCATTGCTACGGCTGCCCTGCCAGATTCGATGGCAGCTCTTAGGGATAATTTTGATAACTGAGAATGTATTGTGTGGTAGCATATCACCGTGTTGCTGCAAAAAAGATGGCTCTCATTATGCTTTCATCTGTCATGCAACCAAAGCAGTTGATTATAGTCGTATTCTGCACTATAAAGATTAATGCTATCTGTACTTACAATGAAACAGGACAAAGAATCTCTTCCGGGCATCTACGAGGTAAGTATTCTGGCCATGGTTTATTTCTTTTTATTGCTATTTTTACGTACAGATAAAATGATGTCGTACAAGATTCAAAATTAATTTGCTTACCCATATGGATCTGGTGTTATTTTATTTCTTAGGTTGCATATCACATATAAATTCACCTTGGTCTATATGGAGTTTAATTTTTATTCGGTAGGAACCTACTACCAGTCCACGCATGAAGGTATTCTTAATTGCTCAGTAATAATATGTTTTTAATTTTGGTTGGAAAGCACCGTGCGAAAAGTAAAAGTAATTTGGGACGACAGAGATTTGAAATTTATACTATTACGTATAGGTAACCATTCCAAAATGATTTTTATAGAGTTAAGCAAAAAAAAGGTGATCTGTAAGGAGGCATGTAGCTAGGACACTTGAAATTCTGTCCAAAACCTAAATATATATGATTGTAGTAAGATAATTAGTACTTTATATTTTGGTCGATTGAAATTTTTCTAAATACACGACATATATTTATTTTGATAGCCCTGTTGCACGTACATTTTTTTCCATATATAATATTACGAGAGTTGCATACGTACGGAGGCCGAGGGTATTCAGGACAACAGCATATGCACCAGATTCCTAGAGAATCCAACCGACAAGCGTCCATGTGCCTGTCAACCCTGCATATTCAGCATTCTCCCGAGAGCAGCATACACATTAGGATGAGTAGCAAATTGAAATCTGAACAATACAAGTATTCACCTTCACCTCAAGAAAAACTAGATAATTAATGGTTCATGTTGCTTTTGCGGATTAACCATGGCATGTGGCAGCCTCAGCAATCATGTCTGCAAGTTGTGCATGACAGAGAAGTCGTAGATCATCCAGATGCTTGGTAGGTGTGGCTTCCCAACAAGTGGAGACACAAGCATGAAAGTGTGTACAACATCAAGAAGCCATGCATGCACAATGGCCAATGAGTGGATCTAGATATGACACATCGCATGCAACTGCCTAGCATATAAAGTCTCAAATTACCCCAAGTGAAAATTGTGATATCACCCATACGAAGCTGATGAATACACATAGGCACCATTATTTTATGATAAGGTTTACAACAAAAACGCATGATAGTATCGATCTAGCGGGTCGGCGACAAGGTCTATGATAAGTTGGTACATCAACATTACAATCAAGGATGATGTCGTAAGGCCACGAGATGGGGATCTATCTTGAATCTAATATATCAGTTTTATTTTTAGACTACTATACATGCATTAGTTAGGACCCAAGCGGTTGATAGGGAAAGTGCATGTCTATGCCAATCAATGAAAAACAACAAAAACCAATGTACATAAGTATGAGGTAATGATTAATTTACACTCTCATTAATTTGCACTCTCATAATGAGAGTGCAACTTAGAACCACGTGTTTGGCATAGACACATAATTTTAAGTAGAATGCACCCTTCGCGCAAAATAAATAAATGCGTTTAATGATTAATTTGTACATAATCACATACTTTTAAGTAGAATGCACCCTTCCCGCAAAATAAATGATATGCTTACACATTACTTCTCAAAGCCACGTGTTTGCGGGTATTTGGGCTCTAAGTTGCACTCTCATTATTTTGACTAAACTGAATTATAAAGGGAAAATTATGAAATTTGGCAACTCAAATTAAACGCATTCCCAACATGTAATCCTTCTATTTCTCTTTACTTTGCATATAACCTTTGTCATAATTCAATTTTTGTAGAGTAGGACCAGGTTTATAGGGAAAATAACAAGGTTCACGATGCCAAAGTAATATCATTAGATCTATCATGCATTCAAATTTCATATTGTATAACTTTAATACAGTGAATAACTTTTAACAACACACATATGTCAGTAATACTAAATTAAGTTATAGAGTATGAATAGACCTAATGATAGAGTTACTATATTGTGAATGACTATGTATTGAAGGAGAACCACTGTTAATGTAACATCCCTCTAGAGTAAGCATGCCATAAATTAACACTATTGTATATGGACAAGTCAAGATGTGTAAAGGAAGAGAAAATAAACTCTTAAGTATATGTCGGTGAGGATTCTATAAGAGAATGATGTATATTACTAAGTTATTTATAGCATGGCAGACTTCGGACCTTCAGATTTTCATTGTGACACACCAACGTCACTACCAAAAAAAGTTCGGGATGATGCGAGTGTGATACACCATTATCTCAAATTTAATATATCCCAATCTCATAAGTACACCAACACGTAAATGTGATCATAGTAAATATGAAAAAACATGAGCAAGATAATAACATGAAAAATCTAGCCGCGCAAATGCGCGGGGCACCCTACTAGTTACTATAATTAAAGCACCTATATACTTGGCAATGGGTGGAAGGCTTGGCATTTTGCTCGGTGTTTTGTTCCACTCATGCCACCTTAAGAACCAATAAACCGGTATTATGTTCCTTAATTTGGCGTTCCTAACGCGGTTGGGTATATGGGGACCCCTTGATAGTTCGCTTTGAATGAAACTCCTCCTGCAAGGCCCAACATTGGTTTTAATTTGCAACATAATAAAAACTTAATTAATTAATTAATTTGCATAGGTGGTCGCGTCCCCGAGGATTCTTTTCTACATACAGGGAGGGGCCAGTGCCGATGGTATTGGTCCCAAACTAGAGTCATTTGCGGCGCCGCCCCTTAGCAACTTGGGGTATTTGGTCGCTATACGTTGTGCTCATCCGGATGTGGCATGAGACGAGATATGCGCGGCTACTATCAGGGTGTCGGCACGCCGGGAGGTCTTGCTGGACTTGTTTTACCATTGTCGAAATGTCTTGTGCACCGGGATTCTGAGTCTGATTGGGTTGTCCCTAAGATAAAGGGTTTTTACCTCTGCTGATCGTGAAAGCTTGTGATGGGCTAATTTGGGACACCCCTACAGGGTTTTGAACTTTCGAAAGCCGTGCCCGCGGTTATGTGGCAGTGTAACATCCCAAATTTTCAATTTAGAATGTTATACATAGATCATATTGCATTGCATTTTTCTTTGCAATTTTTTTGGCGATCCTCGATATTCTAAGCAACTCAAGGACCTACGGAGAGAGTTGGGAATTCTACCGTTTTGTATTTGAGTTTACTCGAATACCGGTACGGGGACAGTGTTGGTTTTAATTATTTTTCTCTCCTAAAAATATTTCTAAATAAAATATATGAGCGGAGATAATATGACTTCTCCAAAATAACAGGAAATATTGGAGGAAAAATGTTAAAATCACTTTTGGTATTTTTCTAGATTTACTTGCGATAAACATCACATGCAATCAATTAAAGTGACATGATATGGCCAATATCATCTTGCTCCTTGGATCTCCATCTTCGGGGCACCATGATCATCTTGTCACTGGCTCGACACCATGATCTTCATCATCATGAACTCCATCATCGTGTCTTGAAGAAGTCGTCACGCCAACTATTACTTCTACTACTATAGCTAACGTTTAGCAATGAAGTAAAGTAATTACATGGCGTTATTCAGTGACACGCAGGTCATACAATAATAAAGACAACTCCTATGGCTCCTGCCGGTTGTCAAGTTCATCGACATGCAAGTCGTGATTCCCTATTACAAAAACATGATCAATCTCATACATCACATATATCATTCATCACATCTTCGTTCTTGGCCATACCACGTCACAAAACACATGCTGCAAAAACAAGTTAGACGTCCTCTAATTGTTGTTGCAAGTTTTACGTGGCTTCTATAGGATTTCTAGCAAGAACGTTTCTTACCTACGCCAAAACCACAACGTGATTTGTCAACTTCTATTTACCCTTCATAAGGACCCTTTTCATCGAATCCGGTCCGACTAAAGTAGGAGAGACAGACACCCGCCAGCCACCTTATGCATCTAGTGCATGTCTGTCGGTGGAACCAGTCTCACGTAAGCGTACGTGTAAGGTCGGTCCGGGCCGCTTCATCCCACAATACCGCCGAATCAAGATTGACTAGTAACGGTAAGAAAGTTGAACAAGATCATACGCCCACAACTGCTTTGTGTTCTACTCGTGCAAGATGCTACGCATAAAACCTAGGCTCAGATGCCACTGTTGGGGAACGTAGCATAATTCAAAAAAATTCTACGTCTTCACCAAGATCCAACTATGGATACATCTAGCAACGAGCAAGTAAGAGTGCATCTACATACCGTTTATGTAGATCGCGTGCGGAAGCTTTCAACGAAGCAAGGATGAAGTAGTCGTACTCTTCACGTTCTTCGTCACCGATGATCTAGCGCTGAACGGACGGCACCTCCGCGTTCAACACACGTACGGTGCAGCAACGTCACCTCCTTCTTGATCCAGCAAGGGGGGAGGAGAAGTCGTCAGAGATCCGGCAGCACGACGGCGTGATGACGGATGCAGTGGAGATCGCAGCAGGGCTTCGCCGGGCGCCCTGCGTTGGGAGTATGGAGGTGTGACGGGAGGGGGAGAGGTGCCAGGGCTTGGGTGCGGCTGCCCTCTCCCCCCCCCCACATATATATAGGGGGCCAGGGGGGCGCCAGCCCCCTGCAGATCCAATCTGCAAGGGGGGGCGGCGGCCAGGGAGGAGTCCCCCTCCCCCAAGGCAAGTGGTGGCCCCCTCCCCTTAGGGTTTTAACCCTAGGCGCATGGGGAGGTGGGCCACCTTGTGGTGTGCCAGCCCAGAGGGCTGCACACATCCCCTCGCGGCCTAGGGGCCCCACCGGGATGGGTGGCCCCACCCGGTGGACCCCCGGGGCCCCTCCGGTGGTCCCGGGACGCTCCCGGTGACCCCCGGAGATCACCCGTTGGCCGAAACTGGACTTCCCATATATCAATATTTACCTCTGGACCATTCCGGAACTCCTCGTGACGTCCGGGATCTCATCCGGGACTCCGAACAACTTTCGGGTTTCCACGTGCATTTATCTCTACGACCCTAGCGTTACCGAACCTTAAGTGTGTAGACCCTACGGGTTCGGGAGACACGTAGACATGACCGAGACCACTCTCCGGTCAATAACCAACAGCGGGATCTGGATACCCATGTTGGTTCCCACGTGTTCCTCGATGATCTTCATCGGATGAACCACCGTGTCAAGGATTCACTCAATCCTGTATGTTATTCCCTTTGTCCATCGGTACGGTACTTGCCCGAGATTCGATCGTCGGTATTCCCGATACC
This sequence comes from Secale cereale, assembly GCA_902687465.1. Lineage (NCBI taxonomy): Eukaryota > Viridiplantae > Streptophyta > Magnoliopsida > Poales > Poaceae > Secale > Secale cereale. The sequence goes on along the minus strand of LR738713.1, from coordinate 572,029,775 downwards.
TTGTTCAATCTCGTCATGGCAAGTCTCTTTACTCGATCCGTAATCCATCATCCCGTGACTAACTACTTAGTCACATTGAGCTCATTATGATGATGTCTTACCGAGTGGGCCCAGAGGTACCTCTCCGTCATACGGAGTGACAACATCCCAGTCTTGGTTCGTATCAACTCAACAGACACTTTCGAAGATACCCGATGCGTACCTTTATAGCCACCCAGTTACTTTGTGACGGTTGGCACACCCAAAGTACTCCTACGGCATCCGGGAGTTATACAACCTCATGGTCTAAGGAATAAATACTTGACACCGAAAAGCTTATGCATTACGAACTAAACGATCTCGTGTTATGCTGAAGTTTGGGTCTTGTCCATCACATCATTCTCCTAATGATGTGATCCTGTTATCACTGACATCTCATGTCCATGGTCAGGAAACCGTGACCATCTGTTGATCAACGAGCTGGTAACTAGAGGCCTACCAGGGACTCATTGTGGTCTGTGTATTCACACATGTATCGCTGTTTCCGTACAATACAATTCAAGCATGAATAACATACAATTATCATGAACAAGGAGATATAATAATAATGCTTTTATTATTGCCTCTAGGGCATATCTCCAACATTATCTTCCAAGCCTTCCGCTGTTATTTTGTTAAATGGCCTTAAGCCATAGACTTTTGTAATAAGTTCTCTTTGGAGACATTCGATGTAATAAGTGTGTGATTGCCACTCTGTTATAAATCCTTCAAGTACTGTGTGTGTCAGCATTACCGATCCAGGGATGACACTGAAACACAGAGACTTCGGTCCATTCGGATCGTGGTCGCTACAAGATGGTATCAGAGCACACGCTGAATGTAGGACACGACCACTAAGACAGACCGTAGATCACTCTTCTCTACTCATTTCTGACTCCTCTCCATTTTCTACTTCTTTGGGATGGTGGACCCAAGGAACAAGTTCACTCAACCGGATGAAGACACACCTTTTGGACGACACTTGAAGGAAGTCACTAGGTACCTGAACATAGGAATACCAAGCTTTACCGGGACCTACACCGCCACTTTACCAGAAGAGGAGTGATGGAGCATTCAAGTTCAAATTCCCGGGAGAACCTTCGCACCATCCACTTAGCCAATAGAGTTTTCTTTTGATGCACCAACCTGGAGCCTAGGCAAGAGTATGGCAGCCCACATCACGATGGGAAGAATCGGAGAAGTATACAAGCAGGAGCTGAAGGACACTATCTACCAGGTTTGTGGACGCCGAGATGAGCATTGGGATATGATCAGCACCCGGAAGGATAGGTCCATTGCGGCGTTCATCCAAGAGTTAAACCAACACATTCGACGATAGGAGCACCAGATGTGCGCTGGGATGATAGAATTGAAGAAGGCACTAAACAGGAATATGGAGCTAGAAGAACAACTCAAGTCAACTCGTGACGGATACGAGGAGGAGATGTTGATACTAGTGGAGAAGAATGATTATTTTACAAGGAAGCTAGGAGTATTCGTGGGAGATCCAGCACCAGGAGGAGAAGAAGAGGAAGAAGAACCTAAGGAGATTCGTTCTGAAGATTACATCATCATCGACGACACGGATTCAGACCCCGATGATAGTGAGGACGAAGACTATGAAGATGAAGCTGGAGCAGACATCATGGAATCTTCCGCCGATCAATATTTCTAGATGACCACCCTATGACTAGTAGTTTTCCCCCACAAAGTAGTATTTAGAGCACTTTTGTAACGTTAGTTAGATTTGTAAGACCCTGCTTGAAATTGATTGGTGTGATATGATTGTGTTTGTCTCATGTGCATATGGGTAGTGATTTTCCCTTAGACCTCAATTCTATTCTAATCTCTTCCCCCTACACCCATCAGATGCCTCCAAGACGTGAGCCCGGATTTGAGTTTCCCCCTGAGCTCACTCAGTTGATCCAGCAGCAGAACACCCTGATACAACTACTTGTCCAGAACACTCAGAACAACCAGAACAACAACAACCCTCCACCACCACCACCCGTGGACAACCTGACACGTTTCTTAAGGTTGCAACCACCGGTGTTTGCTAGCAGCATTGAACCAATAGTTGCTGATGACTGGCTGCACAAGATTGGAAGGGATTTGACCACCGCCAATTGCTCGGATGCTGACAAAGTGCGATTTGCCGCACACCAGTTGTCTAGACCAGCTGCATCATGGTGGGAGAATTACACATCCACCTTCCCCATAGCCAATGTCACCTGGGAGCAGTTTCAGCAAGCTTTCCGTACTGCCCATGTCTCGACTGGAGCTATGAGCATGAAGAAGCGGGAGTTTCGCAACTTGCGCCAGGGAAATCGTACTGTGGCTCAGTACGTAGATGAGTTTAGTACCCTATCTCGTTATGCCCCAGATGATGTGGCCACAGATGCCGCTAAGCAGGAGAGATTTATGGAAGGGCTGAATGATGAGATGATCATACAGTTGATGGTGGCAACCTTCAACAACTACCAGGAGTTGGTAGATAAAGCTCTTATGATTGAAGGGAAGCAGTAGCAAATTGAGAGCCGCAAGAGGAAGTGTGGACAAGGAAGGAATAATTCTGGAGCCCAGCAGAAGCCCCGATTCACTCCGAATTTGGGAGGATATACCCATAACCATGGAAGCCACAACCACACTGGAGGAAGTTCCCACAACCATAATGGCCCTAAGAATGGAAATGGGAATGGAGCAGTCAATAACCAGAGTCGCTCTACCCCGTCCACACCCGCCAAGAAGGATTTAAGCCACGTCACCTGTTTCAAGTGCAGGAAGAATGGACATTATGCCAATGAGTGCCCTGAAGCTAAGAATGGGAACAACAATGGAAGCGCCGGGAAGAAGCCCAACCTGTTCAACAAAGGACAAGTGAACCATGTGACTGTGGAGGAGGTTGAAGAGCAACCAGATGCTATTGTCGGTAAGTTTTTGGTTAAGACATTTACCGCAATAGTTCTTTTCGATACTGGTGCATCGCATTCATACATTTCTGGGGGATTCGTAAATAGACATAGGATGTCCACCCAAGTTCTTAAGACCCACATGTTAGTAAGTTCACCAGGAGCAGAGTATATGGCACACCAAGGATGTTTTCAGACGCCATTAATCATAGGACGCCATGTTTTCCCCTCAGACCTAATAGTTTTGGAGTCACAAGGATTGGATGTGATATTAGGTATGGATTGGCTATCGAAGTATGGATGTAACATCGATTGTGCCAGCAAGTCTATTTTGCTTACCACCCCGGAGGGAAGAAGGATTAAGTATGTATCTAGGCATTCGCCTATAAGGGCACAAGTACATTCTCTCACGGGACTTGTTCAGGAGGAAGTGCCGGTAGTAAAGGATTATCCGGTTTCCAGGGGAGTTACCTGGCATGCCACCGGATAGGGATATTGAGTTTTTGATTGAGTTGTTGCCTGGCACCGGACCAATATCTAAGAGACCGTATCGGATGCCAGCAAATGATCTGGAGGAGATCAAGAAGCAGATTAAGGAGTTATTGGATAAAGGGTTCATTCGCCGAAGTTCATCACCTTGGGTAGCCCCAGTGCTTTTGGTCGAGAAGAAGGATGGATCTTTAAGAATGGTCGTTGATTATCGTGCGCTGAACGAAGTGACTATTAAGAATAAGTACCCGCAGCCGATGATCAATGATTTGTTCGACCAACTCCAGGGAGCGAAAGTATTCTCCAAGATCGATCTATGATCTGGATACCACCAATTGAAGATCCGAGAGAAGGATATACTTAAGACTACCTTCACCACACGGTATGGGCTATACGAGTATACGGTTATGTCATTTGGATTGACTAACGCCCCTGCCTATTTCATGAGTATGATGAACAAGGTGTTCAGGGAGTTCTTGGATAAATTTGTCATGGTATTCATTGACGACATTCTGGTGTACTCGAAGAATGAAGAGGAACATGCAGAGCATTTGCGTTTGGTATTGGAGAAGCTCAGAGAACATCAGTTGTATGCCAAGTTTAGCAAATGCGAGTTTTGGTTGAAGGAAGTTGGATTCCTAGGGCATGTTATATCGGGGGAAGGTATAGAAGTGGACCCCGTCAAAGTGCAGACAGTCACTGAATGGTTGGCACCCACTTCAGTTGGAGAGATCCGCAGTTTTCTTGGACTCGCGGGATACTACCGGAGATTTATAGAAAATTTCTCCAAGATTGCTAAGCCAATGACGACATTGTTGAAGAAGGAGACAAAGTTCGATTGGACTGAAGAGTGCGAAGAAAGTTTCCAGGAGTTGAAGAAGCGGTTGATGACAGCCCCAGTGCTGATATTGCCAGATATACGTAAGGATTTCCAAGTGTACTGCGATGCTTCATGCTTAGGACTTGGAGGAGTACTTATGCAGGATGGAAGAGTTGTTTCCTATGCATCTCGACAACTGCGACCGCACGAGTTGAATTACGCGACGCACGATCTGGAGTTAGTAGCTGTAGTGCACACACTGAAAACCTGGAGACATTTCCTTATTGGAAATCGTTGTGATGTGTACACGGATCACAAGAGTTTGAAGTACATTTTCACTCAGAAGGAGCTGAACCTCAGACAAAGGAGATGGTTGGATCTTATAAAGGATTATGATATGAAGCTGCACTATCATCCAGGGAAGGCCAACGTTGTGGCAGACGCTTTGAGCCGGAAGAGTTATGCAAATACCCTAGTAAAAGGGGGATTGCCACATGAGTTAGCAGAACATCTCAGGGAGCTTTGTTTGGAGATAGTTCCTAGAGGTTTTGTCGCAAATTGGGAGGTTCAGTCAACGTTGCTGGGAAAGATACGCGAAGCCCAGAAGGATGACAAAGAGATTGCCGAGATAAAGGAGAGGATGAGTGAAGGAAAAGCCAAAGGATTTCGTGAGGATGAGCATGACACCTTATGGTTTGAGGATCGAATCTATGTGCCCAACAACCTGGAGATCAGGAAGTTGATACTGCAGGAAGCACATGATTCGCCATACTCGATACACCCCGGAAACACCAAGATGTATTTGGATTTAAAGGAATGTTTATGGTGGACGGGAATGAAGAAGGATATTGCCGAGTATGTAGACATATGTGATGTATGCCAGAGAGTAAAAGCAGAGCATCAGAAACCAGCAGGATTGCTACAGCCTATGCCGATACCCGAATGGAAGTGGGAGAAGCTTGGCATGGATTTTATCATCGGATTGCCCAGGACCAAGTCAGGATATGATTCAATCTGGGTAGTAGTGGATCGTTTGACCAAAGTAGCCCACTTTATCCCTGTGAAAACCACATACACCGGTGCGAAGTTGGCCAAGATATACATGACGAGGATCATATGTCTGCACGGAGTTCCGAGGACCATTGTATCAGATAGAGGAACACAGTTCACCTCAAAGTTTTGGCATCAGCTACACCAAACTTTGGGAACGAGGCTGGAATTTAGTACAACATTTCACCCACAGACAGATGGACATACCGAGAGAGTCAACCAGATTCTGGAGGACATGTTGAGAGCATGTGCGCTAGATTATGGATCTAGCTGGGATGATAATTTGCCCTACGCAGAGTTCTCGTACAACAACAGTTACCAGGCCAGTTTGAAGATGGCACCGTTCGAAGCATTGTATGGAAGGAGATGCCGAACACCGTTGATGTGGGATGAAGTTGGAGATCGACAGTTGTTTGGACGGGACTTGATCAAAGAGTCGAAAGAGAAGGTTAAGCTAATTCGAGATAGACTGAAAGTAGCTCAGTCCAGACAGAAGAGTTATGCAGACTCGAAGCGCAAAGAGATAGCTTATGAAATCGGAGACATGGCATACTTGAGGGTATCACCTCTACGAGGAGTTAAACATTTCGGAGTTAAGGGAAAGCTAGCCCCGAGATTTGTGGGACCTTACCGTGTTTTGGAACGCATGGGAGAGGTTGCCTATAAGTTGGAGTTGCCCGAAGGATTGTCAGGAGTGCACGACGTGTTTCACATTTCGCAGCTTAAGAAGTGACATGCGGAGATGGTCGATCTCCCGCTTAGAGACATAGTACCCTTGGAAGCAATTCAGTTAGATAGTGATGTGACTTACGAGGAGAAGCCTGTTAAGATTCTCGAATTTTCGAGCGGAGTCACCCGCAGTAAGGTTATCAAGTTTTGCAAAGTTCAGTGGAGTCACCACACCGAGGAAGAAGCCACCTGGGAACGAGAAGATGATCTACGCAAGGAGCACCCACCTGTTCTCTAGCCAAGTCGAATCTCGAGGGCGAGGTTCATTCTAAGGGGGGTAGGTTTGTAACATCACAAATTTTCAATTTGGAATGTTATACATAGATCATATTGCATTGCATTTTTCTTTGCATATTTGTTTGTTGCGATCCTCGAAATTCTAAGCAACACACGGACCTACGGAGAGAGTTGGGAATTCTACCGTTTTGTATTTGAGTTTACTCGAATACCGGTACCAGGACAGTGTTGGTTTTAATTATTTTTCTCTCCTAAAAATATTTCTAAATAAAATATATGAGCGGAGATAATATGACTTCTCCAAAATAACAGGAAATATTGGAGGAAAAATGTTAAAATCACTTTTGGTATTTTTCTGGATTTATTTGCGATTTTATTTGCATAGGAAAAATATGCGTTATTCAAAATTGCATTTAGGTTCGAGAAAAATGTTCACTTTGTCCTAAATATTATTAGAGGACGGCGAAAATTTATTTCGAAATATTTGGACTCCGTTTAGTATTTTTTTCGCCCATTTTATCACGTCAAGACTCTTTAAAAAAATGAAACCGCCTTTGGGCCATTTTCGGCTAGGACACCCCCGGCCTAGGGCCTTTATAAGCCCAGCCAGCCCGCCAGCCGCCCCGCGCGAACCCTAGCACCGCCGCCCTCGCACCCGCGCCGCCACCGCACTTGCGCCGCCACCCGTTGGCCGCGCCGCCGCATCCCATCGCCCCGCCGCCACATCCCGCCGCCCCGCCGCCCCACAGCCACCGCGCCGCCGCCACCGAGGTAACCACCGCCGCCGCCTTCCGTTTTTCTCCAAAATCCGATCGTTTTTTTTAGGAAACCCTAGATCTGTTTTTTAGGTTAGAACGGTTTTTCACTGGTTTAGTTATTTAGCGGACGTTCGTCCGTACGTTCATTTTAACGAACGTTGTTCGTCCGTTAGCCGCAGACAGCAAACGTTCGTTCGTTAGCCTGTTCGTCAGTTTTCTTTTTTTGGGGTATTTATCCGCGATTATTCCGATCGCGATTTCTACCCTTATCTTGTTTTTCGTTTTTCTTTTCGCTCGAGAGTCGAAATCAGGTGATTCAAAATCCCAGATCTTCGTCTCGACGCCCTATTTCCGTTTAACCAACTTGAACAAGGTTTTGGCTACTGTAAAATCTGACTTTAGATAAATTAGTAACCGAAGCTCGTTTCTTTCGTAGTTTGAGTTTCGTTGTTTCTTTCGATTTGATTCTTTTTGCAAACCGGAGTTCTTAAGTTGAACTTTCTAGTTAGATCTTATATTTTGGAGTTTTATTTGTGCATCATTGCTTGATTTCTTATGTATGTTATTGTTTGCTTGCATTAGAATACCCAGACTATGAAGCGTGCTACTACGAGTCTCTTGGTTTTGCGAATCGTCAGCAAGGCAAGTAACACTTTGATCACACCCTATTATTACTCAGTTTTTATGCATTAGATCAAACCCTCACACATTGCATGAGTAGGATCTCTTAACTTGTGGGACTGGGAAGTAGTTTGAGGTAGAGCCTATTACCTGCATTATTTTCACACCCTTGGGAGTTACTTCTACGTTATGCTCAGGTTATCAGGCTATGCTCGTAGATGTGGTTTGGGTTTGAGTGAAATCCATGACAGATGTGAGTTGTTAATTAAGGATTATACTTAAGGTGGCTACTTGAATACACATCTGGGTGGATTGGTTGCAAGGCACCTGGGGTATCCAGTGTTGTCCTAGGAAATCCTGGGGTTCCGTGTGATTTTTCCTATGGAATGCCACCCAGGCTCAAAGGGATCATAAAACTATTCATGCTAGAAACTTCCGTGTGCAGCCACAATGCCATTATGGGCTCTGGCATAGTTGAGTAAGTTGTGGGAAACCTTTCCATGATGGGCTAGCAGATGTAGAGGGATTGTAGGTGTACCGGCCTATCTATCTGGTTAAGGGGACCTCTTTGGAAAGACTGTGTCTCGGTCATCCGTTTCTCAAACACCATGCAGTGCGAGAAACCAAACGGAGGCGATCGAGTCTTGTGGGAAAAGTGCACAAACCTCTGCAGAGTGTACAAATTGATCATGATTAGCCGTGTCCCCGGTTACGGACAACTTGAGTATCTGGTACTTGAATTATTGGTTGATCTCATCACTCTATAAAATTAAATTGTTGGGTTAATGATTAATTTAATTGGGATTGAGTTGGGGGTACCTTCTCAATGATGTTTCAACAACCATGATAGTGAAAATAAAATTTATTCCTTTGTTGTAGGGAAAAATTGGCTTTACGCAAAAACTTTAACCCTAGAGCCTCCACCAGCCAAATATGCATATAGTGTAGCCTTTATTCTGCTACTTGCATCTTCTGTGTTATCTTGCGAGCATATTCCATGTGCTGACCCATTTTCGGGCTGCAACATATCACGTTGCAGACTTTTCAGACGAGGAATAATACGTTCTAGGTCGTTTGTCATGCACTCAGCTATGCCGTTGGAGTTGATGGACTCACTATCTTCCAAGCCTTCCGCTGTTATTTTGTTAGATGGCCTTAAGCCATAGACTTTTGTAATAAGTTCTCTTTGGAGACATTCGATGTAATAAGTGTGTGATTGCCACTCTGTTATAAATCCTTCAAGTACTGTGTGTGTCAGCATTACCGATCCAGGGATGACACTGAAACACATGGACTTCGGTCCATTCGGATCGTGGTCGCTACAGGCAGATTGGAATTTGTTAATGTCCGGTTGTAGAAAACTTGATAGAGGATCCGAAATAAAACACACCAATCGCGTGAGTAACCGTGACTGTCTCTTTTCAATTTGAGAAGAGAACACGGTGGGGTTATGTTTAACTCGTAGGTAGTTCAGGATCTCTTAGCGATCATTAATAGTTTGCGACGATTTGCATAGATGCTCATCTTATTCTTGTACTCGTAAGTTAGCCACCATACTATGCTTAGCCGCTGCTGCAACCTCACCACTTAACCTCTCCAGTCCCATTAAGCATTGCTAGTCTTGACACCCATGGTTATGGGATTGCTGAGTCCTCGTGGCTCATAGATACTACAACAACAGTTGCAGGTGCAGGTTTCCGATGATGTGACGTGAGAGCAATGTTTACTTGTGTTGGAGTTCTTTCTTCTTCTTCTTCGATCATGGGATAGATTCCTGGTCGGCAGCCTGGGATAGCAGGATGGATGTCGTTGTGCTTTTCATGTTTTCATCCATAGTCGAATGTCTTGTGTATAATGTGTTGTATTCTTGTGGCTATTGCATGACTTGTATGTATCCCCCATCTATGTATGTATTGATACGATGTAATGATATCCATCTTGATAAGATCCCGAAATGTGGTTGTGCCCCAATCACGAGTTCATCACGTGATCGGGATAGAGTCGCATCTTGGGCGTGACACTTGTCCATAAACCACTTTATATGGAGACATGCCCATAGGATATTTGTATGCAGTTATATAGGCCCATAATGCATCATCAAGTTTCTTGGACAAATTATTTCTAGATCTATTAACAGTCTTTTGCAAAATTAATTTCAGCTCTCTGTTACTTAGTTCTACTTGACCACTTGACTACGGGTGGTAAGGGGATGCAATTCTATGATTAACATCATAATTATCAAGCATTTTACGGAAAGCACCATGAATAAAGTGTGAACCACCATCAGTCATTAAGTATCTAGGGACTCCAAACCTCAAAAAATAGCTTCTCTAAGCATCTTAATGGAGGTGTTGTGATCAACACTACTAGTTGGAATAGCTTCTACCCACTTAGTAACGTAATCAACAGCAACCAAAATATGTGTATACCCATTAGAGGAAGGAAACGGTCCCATATAATCAAAGCCCCAAACATCAAATGGTTCAATAACGAGTGAATAGTTCATAGGCATTTCTTGATGTCTGCTAATATTACCAATTCTTTGACATTCATCACAAGATAAGACAAACTTATGGGCATCCTTGAAGAGAGTAGGCCAATAAAAACCAGATTGCAGTACCTTATGTGTAGTTCTCTCTCCAGCATGGTGTCCTCCATAAGCCTCAGAGTGACACTTGCGTAGGATCTATTCCTGTTCATGCTCAGGTACACAACATCTAATAATACCATCTACTCCTTCTTTATAAAGGTGTGGGTCATCCCAGAAGTAATGTCTTAAACCATAGAAGAACTTTTTCTTTTGCTGGTATGTGAAACTAGGTGGTATAAATTTAGCAACAATGTAATTAGCATAATCAGCATACCATGGAGCAATACGAGAAGCATTTATGATAGCTAATTGTTCATCAGGGAAGCTATCATCAATAGGTAGTGGGTCATCAAGAATATTCTCTAACCTAGACAAGTTGTCTACAACGGAGTTCTCAACTCCCTTTCTATCAGTAATATGCAAATCAAATTCTTGTAGTAGGAGAATCCATCTAATAAGTCTAGGTTTAGCATCTTTATTTTCCATATGATATTTAATAGCAGCATGATCAGTGTGAACAGTTACTTTAGCATCAACAATATAAGGCCTAAACTTATCACAAGCAAATACAACTGCTAAAAATTATTTATCAGTAGTAGCATAATTTCTCTGGGCACTGTCTAGAGTTTTACTAGCATATTGGTTAACATTCAATTCCTTATCAATTATTTCTCCTAGAACATCACCTACAGCATAATAACTAGCATCACACATAATTTCAAAGGGTAAATTCCAGCCAGGAGGCTGGACAATAGGTGCAGAGATCAATGTTTTCTTAAGTATTTCAAATGCTTCTACACAATCATCATCAAAGATAAAAGGAACATGTTTTTGTAGGAGATTAGTCAGAGGCCTAGAGATTTTTGAGAAGTCTTTAATGAACCTCCTATAAAACCCGGCATGACCAAGGAAACTTCTTATACCTTTGATGTCCTTGGGACACGACATCTTCTCAATAGCATCAAGTTTATCTTTATCAACTTCAATACCTCTTTCATAAATTTTATGCCCATTAACCATAAAGTGGCACTTCTCCCAAGTCAATAAAAGATCAGTTTCTTCACATCTCTACAAAACTCGATCAAGGTTGCTCAAGGAATCATCAAAAGAAGTTCCATAAATGAAAAAAATCATCCATGAAAACCTCAACAACCTTTTCACAAAAATCAGAGAATATAGCCATCATGCTTCTTTGAAAGGTAGCAGGAGCATTACATAAACCAAAAGGCATATGTCTATAAGCAAAGGTACCGAAAGGGCAAGTAAAAGTGGTCTTTTCCTGATCCTTATTTGACACAGGTATTTGAGAGAAACCAGAATAGCCATCTACAAAGCAAAAATGAGTATGTTTGGATAACCTTTCTAGCATTTGATCAATAAAAGGTAGAGGGTAATGATCTTTCTTACTAGCTTTATTTAATTTGTGGAAATTAATTACCATCCTATAACATGTAACAATTTTGTGTGGGGTCAATTCATCTTTATCATTAGGAACAATTGTAATACCTCCCTTATTAGGGACACAATGGACATGACTTACCCATTGACTATCAGCGACTGGATAGATTATACCTGCCTCTAGAAGCTTTAGTATTTTCTTCCTTACCACTTCTTTCATCTTAGGATTTAACCGCCATTGATGATCAACAACCAGTTTAGCATCCTTCTCCAATTTTACTTTGTGTTGGCATAGAGTGGGGCTAATGCCCTTAAGATCATCAAGAGTATATACAATAGCAGCACAGTGCTTCTTCAGGGTTTTCAATAATTTCTCTTCTTCCTGCTCTGAAAGGTTAGCACTAATAATAACAGGATATATCTTCTTTTCATCAAGATAAGCATGCTTAAGAGTATCTGGTAATGGTCTGAGTTCAAACACGGGATCACCCTTGGGTGGAGGAGGATCACCTAGAATTTCAACAGGCAAGTTGTGTTTCAATATGGGTCCTTGTTTAAAGAATATTTTATCTATTTCCCTTCTTTCATTCCTTTACATATTATTTTCATGGTCTAGCAGATATTGTTCTAAAGGATCGTTAGGAGGCACAGCAATAGAAGCAAGACCAATAATTTCGTCCTTACTAGGCAATGCTTTATCATGGGGTTGTCTACGAAATTTAGCAAAGTTAAAGTCATGAGACATATCCCCTAAACTAACAGTAACAATGTCCTTTTCGCAGTCTATCTTAGCATTAACAATATTCAAAAAGGGTCTACCAAATATAATGGGGAAAAAATCATCTTGTGGGGAACCAAGAACAAGAAAATCAGCAGGGTATTTAACTTTCCCACACAAGACTTAAACATCTCTAACAATCTCCACTGGTGAAATAGTGTCTTTATTGCCAAGCTTAATTGTAACATCAATACCTTCTTGTTCAGCAGGTGCAATATCGTGCATAATTTCTTCATATAAGGAATGAGGTATGGCACTAGCACTAGCACCGATGTCACATAAGCCATGATAGCAATGATCTCCTATTTTAACAGAAATAACAGGCATGCCTACAACAGATCTATGCTTATTCTTAGTACCAGGTCTAGAAATTATAGCAGCTTCATCACAGAGGTAAATAACATACCCATCAATATCATCGACCAAGAGATCCTTAACCATAGCAATACTAGGTTCAACTTTAATCTGTTCAGAGGGTGTAGGTGTTCTAGTATTACTCTTACGAACCACAGTCGAAGCTTTAGCATGATCCTTCATTCTAATAGGGAAGGGTGGTTTCTCAATGTAAGCAATAGGAACAATAGGATCAACATTATAAGTGATAGTCTTTTCTTCAACTTTAATTTGTTCAAGTAGTTTTACCTCAATGGGGGGATGAAATTTAAACCACTTTTCCTTAGGGAGATCAACATGACTAGCAAATGATTCACAGAAAGAAGCTACTATCTTAGAGTCAAGTCCATATTTAGTGCTAAATTCACGGAAAATATCGGTATCCATAAAAGATTTAACACAATCAAACTTAGGGGTTATACCCGACTCCTTACCTTCGCCGAGATCCCAAACTTCAGAGTTGCGTTTAATTCTTTCCAATAAATCCCATTTGAATTCAATAGTCTTTATCATACAAGAACCAGTGCAAGAAGTATCGAGCATGGAGCGATTATTGAGAGAAAGCCTAGCATAATTTTTTTTAATAATCATTTCTCTTGAGAGCTCATGATTGGGGCATGAATATAACATTGACTTAAGCCTCCCCCAAGCTTGAGCGATACTTTCTCCTTCGTGAGGCCAAAATTTATATATATATATATATATATATATATATATATATATATATATATATAGTTACGATCACGATGAACCTGATGCATAGGATAGAACTTCTGATGAAATTCCAACTTCAATCGGTTGTAGTTCCATGATCCAATATCATCGCATAGCCTAAACCATGTCAATGCCTCTCCCTTCAAAGATAAAGGGAAGACCTTCTTCTTGATCACATCCTCGGGCATACCTGCAAGCTTAAATAATCCACAAACTTCATCCACATAGATTAGGTGCAAATCGGGATGCAAGGTTCCATCTCCTGTAAAGGGATTCGCTAGCAGTTTTTCTATCATACCCGAAGGAATTTAAAAGTAAACATTTTCAGTAGGTTCGGTAGGTTGAGGAGCAACTCTTTGCTCTACTGGTCGGGGTGAAGATACCCCGAACAAGCCCCTCAAAGGATTATGTTCCATAGTAACAAGTGACAGTAAATTTCAGCACACTATATAAATTTTTCCTTACCAAATTCCACTTACCAAAGGTGCTTCACTCCCCGGCAATGGCGCCAGAAAAGAGTCTTGATGACCCACAAGTGTAGGGGATCTATCGCAGTCCTTTCGATAAGTAAGAGTGTCGAACCCAACGAGGAGCAGAAGGAAATGATAGGCAGTTTTCAGTAAGGTATTCTCTGCAAGCACTGAAATTATCGGTAACCGATAGTTTTGTGATAGGGTAATTGGTAACAAGTAACAAATGGTAAAAGTAAATAAGGTGCAGCAAGATGGCCCAATCCTTTTTGTAGGAAAGGACAAGCCTGGACGAACTCTTATACAAAGGAAAGCGCTCCCGAGGACACATGGGAATTATCGTCAAGCTAGTTTTCATCACGCTCATATGATTCGCATTCGTTACTTTGATAATTTGGTATGTGGGTGGACCGGTGCTTGGGTGCTGCCCTTACTTGGACAAGCATCCCACTTATGATTAACCTCTATTGCAAGCATCCTCAACTACAAAAGAAGTATTAAGGTAAACCTAACCATAGCATGAAACAATATGGATCCAAATCAGCCCCTTACGAAGCAACACATAGACTAGGGTTTAAGCTTCTGTCACTCTAGCAACCCATCATCTACTTATTACTTCCCAATGCCTTCCTCTAGGCCCAAACAATGGTGAAGTGTCATGTAGTCGACGCTCACATAACACCAATAGAGGAAAGACAACATACATCTCATCAAAATATCGGACGAATACCAAATTCACATGACTACTTATAGCAAGACTTCTCCCATGTCCTCAGGAACAAACGTAACTACTCACAAAGCATATTCATGTTCATAATCAGAGGGGTATTAATATGCATAATGGATCTGAACATATGATTTTCCACTGGATAAACCAACTAGCATCAACTACAAGGAGTAATCAACACTACTAGCAACCCACGGGTACCAATCTGAGGTTTTGATACAAAGATGGGATACAAGAGATGAACTAGGGTTTGAGAGGAGATGGTGCTGGTGAAGATGTTGATGGAGATAACCCTCCCCAAGATGGGAGAGTTGTTGCTGATGACGGTGGTGACGATTTCCCCCTCCCGGAGGGAAGTATCCTCAGCAGAACAGCTCCGCCACAGCCCTAGATTGGTTCCGCCAAGGTTCCTCCTCGAGACGGCGGCGCTTCATCCCTAAAGCCTCCTTATGATTTTTCTAGGTCAAAACACCTCATATAGCAAAAGATGGGCATCCACTAGTGCAGAACCGGGCAATAGCACCGGTTCGTAAGGCCCTTTAGTGTCGGTTCCATAACCGGCACTAAAGTGTGGTCACTAAAGCCCCCCCCCCC
>LR738713.1:571987185-572000375 GCA_902687465.1 Secale cereale | reverse complement strand
AGTATAAACATGTAAGGTATGAAAGTAGGTATCGACAACAGGCTATGCATCAGAATAGGATCATACAAAAAGCAGTAGCAGTTCTAATGCAAGCATAAGAGAGAAGAGAATGGGCGATATCGGAATGATCATAGGGGGGTGGCTTCCTTGGTTGCTCTGGCAAGAAGGAGGGGTCGTCAACACCGTAGTCGATCACCGGGGCATCATCGGTCTCGGGGTCTACCGGAGAGAAGAGGGGGAAGAAACAGTAAATATAAAGCAAACAGTTGCAACAGAGAAGCACGACACGTCAGCACACAGTGCTAGGGTGCTCTAACGCGGTGGTACACGGTACTGGCGAAGGGGGATAACACTCGGGAAAGTATCCCCGGCGTTTCGTGTTTTCGGTTAGATGAATCGGAGGGGGAAGTTGCAGGTTCACTATGCTAGGGATGTGTGGTGGATGAACGAGCCACGTATTCAGATTCGTCTCGTCGTTCTGAGCGATTTTCATATATAAAACTTTTTCATCCGAGCTACAGATTAATTTCTATGAATTTCTAAGGTTTAAATGATTTTTTGAATTTATTTAATTATTTAAGTCTAACATTATCCAGAATAGTAAAAGGTGATGTCAGCATGACATCACCATGACGTCAGCAGGTCAAACTCAGTTGACCAGAGTCAAACCTGACATGTGGGGCAGTGCTGTCATAGACTAGTTTAGTTAACCATGTTTAATTAGACTAATGTGTAATTAGGTTAATTGAGCATAATTAATTAGGGCTAATTATCAGGATTAATTAAGTTAATTAATAATTAATTAACTAACTTTTTATTTATTATATTTTTTAACCCTTTTTTAAAAAACAGGGGTTGGGCCCAGTGGTCAGTGGCCCACTGGAGCCAACCGGGTTCGCGGGCGCACGGATGGAGCGGGCGCTGGGCGCCCGTCGGGGCAGACCCAGTCGACGGCCGAGACGGCCAGGAGAGCGGGGCTGGGCGGCGCGGCCGTGCCGGCGGGGGCCGGCTGCGGCGGCAGGCGGCGGTGCGAGGGGGCTCGCGGGGCGGAGCGATGGCGCGCTAGGGCGGGTGCCGGAGCAGTGGAGCGGGGCGGGGAGCGGCGCAGGGGCCGGCGTGTGCGGCAGGGCGCCGTTGGGGCGAGGCCGGCGCAGCCGAGGCATGGGCTTCGGCCGGAGCGCAGCGACGAGCGGCGGCCGGCAGAGGCGATGCGGCGGGGACGTAGGCGGGGCGCTAGCAGGCGGCGAGGCAGACGCGAGGGAGCGGAGCTCCGGGCGCGGCCACGGGATTTCACAAGCAGCGGCGGACGCTCGCCGGAGCGGCACTACAGGCGGCTGTAGGTCGAGCCGAGCGCACTAGGGAGCAGCCCTTGTCCGAGCGCATCCAGGGGCGCCCGCGAAAGGCTGTGGGCTGGCCGGATTCAACAACAACGTCATCGTCCGGCGGCGGCACTAGTATAGGTCCGAACGGGGTAATGCTTCAGTCCGAACTCGGTCAATTTGATCCTTGCGTTTGTTTCACGGGGGACTAATGAGGCTACCGGCGACGTACATGACGAACTGGTCACCGGAGACCCTGCTGGCAACGAGTACAAACGGCGGCGACGACGGATCTATGCTGGCGAGCTATAGGGTGAGAGGGAGAGGGGTAGAGGGTGCACGGGAAACCGGCGGCTCACAGCGTTGTCGAGGAGTAGCACGGGGAGGCCCGGGATGTCGCGGTGCAGTAGATCGACGACGACGTTGCGGTGGCCGTGGCGGAGAAGAGCGGATCGACGACGACGTTCGGGTGGTTCCCCCTCCTCGATCCAGGGGCGCAGGCAACGTGGTTGAAGACGAGGGTCCTCCTGGACACCTCGGTCGGCGAGGGTTGGCTGGTGGCCATGGCTATGGTGAGCGGCGACGACGGTTTTGCTCGGGACAGAAGAAAACGGCGTAGGGAAGAAGGGATTGAGGGCTAGGGTTCGCCGGGGGTGTTGGGGGCTCGGCCTTATACTCCAAAGGGACCGGGGGATGGCCGGCACACGCCATCACGTGGCCATGGCCGGTCGGATGTCCTCCACGATCCCCCTCTGCTTCCTGTAGCAAGAGGAAGGGGAAAAAGGCATTGCTGGGCTGGGCTGTGCACTGTAGCAATGGGCTACAAGTGCACAGTGATAGTTAGGCTTTTTTTTAATTTAAAATCTGTTTTTCTTTTACAGAATCTATTTGCACTAATTTGAGCTGTCAAATGGTCTTTGTAAAAAATGAACTTGACCACATAAATACATTATGGTATGTGGCACTGCCACAAAATGTTTGGGAGGAGTTTGAATTGATTTAGATTTTCACAAATGAAAAGGCATTTAAAAATGCTGATTTGGAACTGTTTTAATTTCCTGGGGAAATTAAAACATCTCAAATGAGGTTGAATCATTCATGACAATTAGCTAGTGAATATTTGCAACCCAGAGAACAATTTGTCTTACTGTTTGAAGGAATAATTTATTTGACTTCAGTTTAAATTTGAAGTTGAGCTTGGTTTGGAACACAGTGGGGATTAGCAACTAAATCACGAGACGGAGCATCATTAGGCATGAGATTACTGTACCACGATTCTCGGGGTGTTACAAATCTCCTCCACTACAAGAAATCTCGTCCCGAGATTTAAGGGGTGGAGTAAGGGGGAAAGACTCGGGAAAGACGGAGCTCAACATAAGATAGGTACCTGGGGGCTATCTTAGTGAACATGGCATGGAGGCACCTCACGACTCGAAATTCAAGAAAGACGTCTAGAGCAAGGTAAGGAGGTGCAATAAGAAGCTTCAACCGGGTAGGCAATCGTTCGTTACCTGAAACAGAGGGTGAAAGGGGTTTAAGGGGTTCAGAGCAATGGGAATAAGTATTGTGTCTGATGCCAGAATAGATCACTAGGAATGTGGCTTGTGATTTACTTACGAAGCCAAGTGCGAGGAACAATTTTGGAAAACAGGGATGTACATGAGAGTCACATTTCGATCCTGACGAACTGTGGGTTATGGGCCCACCATGTGGGTTAGAAGTAGGAAGGGCGCTGGCATCTTGCACGGTCATGATAGGAAGGCATGTGAGAGGACAACCTGTCAGTTATGTTGGCAACAATGTTGGCACCAAGGGCGAGGGACAAAGAGAACCAATTTCCTGCTCGTTGAACGAGGCGGACCAATAGGCAAAGTTCTCATCCATCGGTGGTTACCGGAATGTCATCAACTATGGTAACGGGGTCTTACTAACAAGATTGTACTCCGGGGTGTTTTATAAGCAGGGAATTATTTCTGCTTATATCCTATAGATCACAGGAAAGTTTTAAACAAACCAATGGAAAGGAAAAATGTGTTTGCACAAAAGAATTGGGAGTATATCTTTTCCCAAGGAAAAGTAGAGCATGATATACATGTTAGAACAACAAGTACATCACCATTTAGATAAAGGGCAAGGAAATTCATGATGTTATCCATGCAACGGTGTACGGATGATAGATCCAAAACCTTTGGTAATGTGCTACCAATGTTCTTGTTGATATTCGGAATACCACAGTCATGCTTCGAGGTAGCATTAACATGGTGTTACAAGTAGGGGGTTGGAGTTGAAGATCACAAGAAAACTCAAGGAACAATTGCAGGAATAGCAAGGAGTCCAAGGTATAACCAAGACATGGTCAAACCTGTGTTGGAAAGAAGACAAGGGAGTTGTCGATGATAACTCAAATCATCGAAGGTCAAGGATGGTATTTATCAACACGAATTCGATTGATATGCTGGAAGAGCTCAGAATTTTGACGAGCACGACACAATTGTCGAGAGATTTCAGGAAGATGTAGTTGATCGGTGATGACATCAAGTCAAAGGAATGATGAAGCGAAAAGTTATTGGAACCACGGGTATGACACAAACTCAAAAGAAAGCTTGCTGTTCAAGGCGAAATGGTATGACGAGGAAGATCGACATAGGCTTAGCTCATCGTCGAAAATTCTGTTCCGGGAAGAAGGACCAGGTAGCACAATTAAAATTTTGCACGATAATGACATTGTCGGCCAGGCTAGGAATGACTTGAAGGATTATTAAACTCGTAAGTAATGAAAATTAGTTAGAGTTATAGAATCGGAGTGCGGATTCGATTCAATCGATTCATATCAGTGTCCTTGAGTGATTAATAACTCAGATCCCGGGGAAGTCTGAAATCGGTGAGAAGCAATACTAGATGAAGACTCATAGGAAGCAACATAGTTCTTTGTTATTCTTGAGGTACCGGAGGATAATACTCGAAGGAAGATCAAAATAGAGGTTGGACAGGTGAAAAGATCTGAATAAGACAAGTACTTAACTTGTCCGAGAAATGGAATCAAAGGAGAACAATCATGGTCGGAACCACTGTTGCAAAGGACCAATTATAGATACAAGATGAACTTATCACAAGGGGATTTTTATTATAACAAGAAGCTTCCATGATAAGTTCCACATCGGGTCCATGGGCATGAACACAAAGTTCAAGGTCGAGTCCCACTTCTTCAATGCATAACCCTTTGTTCACTTCTCGCTTTCGATGGAGTTGTAGTGCTGAAAATTTATCTGGCAATACACCGGAAGAGTATGACTCATGAAAACTCTCGATTCACACGGATTAGGGAATGGATAGGTTCATCCCGTCTGGGCATCTTAGGAACATATACCTGAACCTTCAGGGGTAACTAACTAAAGCTCGGAAGCAGAGCATGGTTGATAAAAGGAGAGGATACAATTTACCAAAGGCATTATGTATCCGAGAAAAGGCTCACAATGTGATTGAATATGAAGGACGTTATCGGTTAAAATCCAACAAAGTGTTTGGTGATTCACGACAGAGTTGAGGCGAGTATCGGTAATCAATCAGATGAAGAAGGGGATGCAAGGGCATCGGCTTATAGAAACATCTGAATAATCCGATGCTTTAGTACAAAGGAGTCATGGTTTCAAGACGAAGGATCAGAAGCAGAGGCTCTGATCAAAAGATGAGTAAGTAGAATAGACTTAGAGGTGCATCAGATCAAATCTTGATTGGGTAAGAACCAGCTCATATCCGAAACAATGTCTGAGCCAGAAAGAAAATTTCCAAGGATTAATTGATGAATGTGTGCATTCACACACATGCTGAATCGTGAGGATCAGAATGTTAATCCCAAAGGATTTTGAAGAATATCGCTAGACAAATGGAGTTAACCAGAAAGCAAGTATGTAAGAATTCCAAGAGCAATAGGTTCTAGAGGATTTTTGGAAGGTCAAATAGTATTTCAAAGAATTTTGTGAATCACACGAACAACTGGGGATGAACGGATCCCTGGAATTGTGAGGAATTATTCATAAGTATGTTCAGGCGGAAAGAAACTGCAAGGCAGTAGGTTCTGAGAATTCTCGAAAGTCGGAGAATACTTTCGGGTATCTTATAATATCAAGAAGGGATGGAAGTATGAATGACGAGGGTACGCAGTTATCCATAAGGATTCAACGGTGTTAAGGGATTACAAAAGAAAAGAACACAAGTTCTCGGGAGTAGATCGAAGAGTATCTTCGAAGTCTTCTGGTGAAGCAGGCAACCATCTGGAATGAAGGGGCTCTCCGGGGAAAGTCGTTACGAGAACCTAATGTAGTTAGTAATTTCATTTAACCCGAATAGAAGAGAGAATAGAGTCCCAGAGTATAGACGAGGAATAAAAGATCCTCATATCACCCAATTGGCGATGTGGGCCCGTAAGCCACACAGCCATGTTAATAAAACTATTTTTCAAAGACTAGACTCAACTTCGGCCAAGGAGTTGGGAAGGGGGTTCCTACAGGCAGTCGGCTTTGATACCAACTTGTGACGCCCCCGATTTGACCGTACACTAATCATGCACGCAAATGTGTACGACCAAGATCAGGGACTCACTGGAAGATATCACAACACAACTCTAGACACAAATAAAATAATACAAGCTTTATATTACAAGCCAGGGGCCTCGAGGGCTCGAATACATAAGCTCGAAAACACGAGAGTCAGCGGAAGCAACAATACCTGAGTACAGACATAAGTTAAACAAGTTTGCCTTAAGAAGGCTAGCACAAAACAACACGGTCGAAAAGGCAAGGCCTCCTGCCTGGGACCTCCTAACTACTCCTGGTCGTCAGCTGTCTTCATGTAGTAGTAACCTCTGTCGGGGTAGTAGCAGTCGTCAAAGGTGGCTTCTGGCTCCTGGACTCCGCCATCTGGTTGCATCAACCAGCAAGAAGAAAGAAGGGGGAAAGGGGGAGCAAAGCAACCGTGAGTACTCATCCAAAGTACTCGCAAGCAAGGATCTACACTACATATGCATCGGTATCAATGAAAAGGATAGTATCTGTGGACTAAGCTGCAGAATGCCAGAATAAGAGGGGAGAAGCTAGTCCTATCGAAGACTAGCATCTTCTAGAAACCACCGTCTTGCAGCAAGAGGGGGAAGTAGAGTAGTATAACATAAGTCATAATTATGTTGTTGTTCCAACGCTCCGGGATCCTTTCTCGACTCCCGAAGAAACATATCCAAACAATGCCTCAGCATCCAGTTCTAGTTGTAGCGATCGGGATACAACTCCAAGTGTCCGTTACCATAGGACAGGCAATCGATAGATGTTTTCTTCCCTCCAGGGGTGCACCAACTTACCCAACACGCTTGCTTAACTCCGGCCGGACACACCATCAGGTCATGCCCGCCCTCGGCCAAACAATACGCCGCAACCCGACCTAGACTTAATAGAGAGGTCATGCACGCCGGACTATACCCTATGCCCCCAGGGGTCATGGGCCAATCGCCCCGGGAACTCCTGCACGTTGCGTGGGCGGCCGGTGAGCAGACCTAGCAACCACCTTTAAAAAGGTAGGAGCCTAACCAGTCCAACCCGGCGCGCGCCGCTCAGTCGCAATGATGTCGGTTAAGCTTCGGCTGATGCATACGACGCAGAACGCCCATACTATGCCCACGTGATGGTTAGCGCTATCAGGCCAGAGGCCCCTTGGATTAAATATCCAAACCGTTTAGTGTCTTGGGAACGCGCGGTAACGAGCAGAGACTCACGAACATGTGACCCCATCGCCCCGTCTCGAGAACTTGCGGCAAGGGCGAGTGCCCGTCCACGCCTCGTATTATCTCGCGGGCACCTTCCAGGTCAACCCGACTACACATCACTCGCAATTAAGCTTGCGTGGGTACCCCTCTGGGTCGACCCGTCTTTAATAACCAGGTTCAGTGTAGAGTCGTAGTAACCATAGTAACTGTGTGCCTAACACCAAAGGGGAACCTGAGGAAATCACCCTCGATGGAATTCCACCTGATGTTATCGTCAAGGTGAACGAAAGAGGAGTCACCCTCGAGGTCCACTCTTGAGGAGTTGCACGACAGTGTCGTTATCGGGAGTGGAGTAAGAGGAATCACCCTCGATGACCACAAATGATGAACTAACCTGCAAGGTTAACATCAGAAGTGCTGATGAGGTCTCAACCTCGGCACTCGATAGTAACCCAGTAGTGTCGAGCAACTAAGGGGAAAGTGATGTGCGGTGCCGGGTCCTGGTCTTCGATCCCGTTGAACGGGTCTTCTAATAATCCAGCGGGGCAGTCGGGACAATGTGGGGGGTCACTGGTGGATATCTAACCAGCCTATACTAAGCAGTTTAGTATAAACATGTAAGGTATGAAAGCAGGTATCGACAACAGGCTATGGATCAGAATAGGATCATACAAAAAGCAGTAGCAGTTCTAATGCAAGCATAAGAGAGAAGAGAATGGGCGATATCGGAATGATCAAAGGGGGGTGGCTTGCCTGGTTGCTCTGGCAAGAAGGAGGGGTCGTCAACACCGTAGTCGATCATCGGTGCATCATCGGTCTCGGGGTCTACCGGAGAGAAGAGGGGGAAGAAACAGTAAATATAAAGCAAACAGTTGCAACAGAGAAGCACGACACGTCAGCACGTAGTGCTAGGGTGCTCTAACGCGGTGGTACACGGTACCGGCGAAGGGGGATAACACTCGGGAAAGTATCCCCGACGTTTCGTGTTTTCGGTTAGATCAATCGGAGGGGGAAAGTTGCAGGTTCACTATGCTAGGGATGTGTGGTGGATGAACGAGCCGCATATTCAGATTCGTCTCGTCGTTCTGAGCGATTTTCATATATAAAACTTTTTCATCCGAGCTACAGATTAATTTCTATGAATTTCTAAGGTTTAATTGATTTTCTGAATTTATTTAATTATTTAAGTCTAACATTATCCAGAATAGTAAAAGGTGATGTCAGCATGACATCACCATGACGTCAGCAGGTCAAACCCAGTTGACCAGAGTCAAACCTGACATGTGGGGCAGTGCTGTCATAGACTAGTTTAGTTAACCAGGTTTAATTAGACTAATGTGTAATTAGGTTAATTGAGCATAATTAATTAGGGCTAATTATCAGGATTAATTAAGTTAATTAATAATTAATTAACTAACTTTTTACTTATTATATTTTTTAACCCTTTTTAAAAAAACAGGGGTTGGGCCCACTGGTCAGTGGCCCACTGGAGCCAACCGGGTTCGCGGGCGCACGGATGGAGCGGGCGCTGGGCGCCCGTCGGGGCAGACCCAGTCGATGGCCGAGACGGCCAGGAGAGCGGGGGCGGGCGGCGCGGCCGTGCCGGCGGGGGCCGGCCACGGCGACAGGCGGCGGTGCGAGGGGGCCCGCGGGGCGGAGCGATGGCGCGCTAGGGCGGGCGCCGGAGCAGTGGAGCGGGGCGGGGAGCGGCGCAGGGGCCGGCGGGTGCGGCAGGGCGCCGTTGGGGCGAGGCCGGCGCAGCCGAGGCGTGGGCTTCGGCCGGAGCGCAGCGACGAGTGGCGGCCGACAGAGGCGATGCGGCAGGGACGTAGGCGGGGACGTAGCAGGCGGCGAGGCAAACGCGAGGGAGCGGAGCTCCGGGCGCGTCCACGGGATTTCACAAGCAGTGGCGGACGCTCGCCGGAGCGGCACTACAGGCGGCTGTAGGTCGAGCCGAGCGCACTAGGGAGCAGCCCTTGTCCGAGCGCATCCAGGGGCGCCCGCGAAAGGCTGTGGGGTGGCCAGATTCAACAACAACGTCGTCGTCCGGCGGCGGCACTAGTATAGGTCCGAACGGGGTAATGCTTCAGTCCGAACTCGGTCAATTTGATCGTTGCGTTTGTTTCACGGGGGACTAATGAGGCTACCGGCGACGTACATGACGAACTGGTCATCGAAGACCCTGCAGGCAACGAGTACAAACGGCGGCGACGACGGATCTATGCTGGCGAGCTATAGGGTGAGAGGGAGAGGGGTAGAGGGTGCACGGGAAACCGTCGGCTCACTGCGTTGTCGAGGAGTAGCACGGGGAGGCCCGGGATGTCGCGGTGCAGCAGATCGACGACGACGTTGCGGTGGCCGTGGCGGAGAAGAGCGGATCGAAGGAGACGTTCGGGTGGTCCCCCCTCCTCGATCCAGGGGCGCAGGCAACGTGGTTGAAGACGAGGGTCCTCCTGGACACCTCGGTCGGCGAGGGTTGGCTGGTGGCCATGGCTATGGTGAGCGGCAATGACGGTTTTGCTCGGGACAGAAGAAAACGGTGTAGGGAAGAAGGGATTGAGGGCTAGGGTTCGCCGGGGGTGTTGGGGGCTCGGCCTTATACTCCAAAGGGACCGGGGGATGGCTGGCACACGCCATCGCGTGGCCATGGCCGGTCGGATGTCCTCCATGATCCCCCTCTGCTTCCTGTAGCAAGAGGAAGGGGAAAAGGCATTGCTGGGCTGGGCTGTGCACTGTAGCAATGGGCTACAAGTGCACAGTGATAGTTAGGCTTTTTTTTAATTTAAAATCTGTTTCTCTTTTACAGAATCTATTTGCACTAATTTGAGCTGTCAAATGGTCTTTGTAAAAAAAGAACTTGACCACATAAATACATCACGGTATTTGGCACTACCACAAAATGTTTGGGAGGAGTTTGAATTGATTTAGATTTTTCACAAATGAAAAGGCATTTAAAAATGCTGATTTGGAACTGTTTTAATTTCCTGGGGAAATTAAAATATCTCAAATGAGGTTGAATCATTCATGACAATTAGCTAGTGAATATTTGCAACCCAGAGAACAATTTGTCTTACTGTTTGAAGGAATAATTTATTTGACTTCAGTTCAAATTTGAAGTTGAGCTTGGTTTGGAACACAGTGGGGATTAGCAACTAAATCACGAGACGGAGCATCATTAGGCATGAGATTACTGTACCACGATTCTCGAGGTGTTACAACATTCAAGCCAACCAAGATAATCAAGGTGGTCATGGGAACCAAGGCCAAGGCAATCTGTTCAATCTACCTCACTTTGCAACCCTCAACCAATTCCTGGCAAACCAACCGATGTCGTTCAGTTACTGTGTAGATCCGCTAGATGCTGAGGACTGGATCACAGACATCAAAAAGCACTTTGAATGCAGTAACATGAGACCTGAGGATTATGTCAAGTTTGCCACTTCCCAACTCAAAGATCAAGCTGCTGATTGGTGGCAACAGTACAAAGATTCCAGAGGTGGACGTGAGATCTCGTGGACTGACTTCTGCAAGGATTTCCGCTCTCACCACATTCCAACCAGTGTCATTGAAGGCATGCGCGAGCAATTCCGCAACCTGAAGCAAGGCACCATGTACGTCTATCAATACAATGTCAAGTTCCATAATCTTGCTCGTTATGCCAAGCAAGACATCCCAGATGCCAAGAGCGAGATTTATCAGTTCCGTGGTGGTCTCAAGGATGAACTCCAACTAGCTCTCACCTTGTTCGAGCCGGATGAGTTTGACCAATTCTACAATATGGCTCTTAAGGAAGAGGCAGCCCAGCTCAAGATTGAAGCTTCCAAAAAGAGGATCAGAGATGTTGTTCACTCCTCCTCTTCTTCCCAAGTGGTTGCAAAGCAGCAGAAGTTCTGGCTTCCGCCTCCTTCAGTGCTCCATCCTCCAAACAACAACAAACACTCAGGTGGCTGTGGTTTCTCCCACCCACCCAACCCAAGCAATCAGTCCAAGCCTCAGTTCCAAGCTTCAAGATCAAGTGGTCCTTATCACCGCCCTCTCTCAGAAGTGATTTGCAACAAGTGTGGCCAGAAGGGTCACTATGCTAACAAGTGTCCCAACCCAAGGCTCCTTCCGGCTCCTCCACCTGTCAGCACTGCTATTGTCAAGCACAACCCCAAGGGTGCAAGAGTGAATCTAATGAATGCAGCTCAAGCAGAGAATTCTTCAGATGTGATACTTGGTAATCTTCCAGTTAATTCTATTCCTGCAAAAGTATTGTCTGATTCGGGTGCAATGCTTTCTTTCATTTCAAGACCATTTGTTGCCAAGCATGAATTCGTCACTCAAGTGTTGCCAAAGCCTTTGAACATTATTTATCCAAGTTTGCAAATGTCCTCTCGGGTGCATGTTTCGGATGTATCTATTCACATGGGTGATTACCGTTTTCTAGTTTCTCCGGTTGTTCTCGGTAACTCCGACATTGATCTTATTCTTGGGATGGATTGGCTTTCCAAGCATGATGCAAACATTGATTGTGAAAATAAGGAAGTCAAGCTTACTCATCCTGACGAAAACGTGATTATCTTCGCCTCTCGAGATAACACAATCAGGCTATTCTCTCTGAATGACAAGTGTGAGATTAATGCCATTTCTCAGATTCCGGTGGTCAATGAGTATGAAGATGTTTTCCTTGAAGAGCTTCCCGGCATGCCTCCCCATCATCAAGTTAAATTCGTCATTGAACTTGAGCCCGGTACCGAGCCAGCATGTCGATGTCCGTACAAGATTTCCCCTGATGAGTTGAAGGAGCTGAAGAAACAACTCGATGAGCAAGAGCGTATGGGTCTAATCAGGCCTAGTACTTCTCCTTGTGGCTGTGGTGTTCTATTTGTCAAGAAGAAGGATGGAACGGAACGCCTTTGCGTTGATTACCATCCATTGAACAAGAAGACAATAAAGAACAAGTATCCGCTCCCCAATATCAATGAATTGTTCGAGCAGCTCAAAGGAGCAAAGGTGTTCTCGAAGCTCGATCTCCGGATGGGTTACCATCAGATCCGTATCTAAAAGTGCAGTATATCGACTAGAGGGGGGTGAATAGGCGATTTTTATGAAATGCTGCAAAACATGGAAGTTTCGAAGACAAAGGATAAATCCAATCATATTTATATGCAGCGGAAAGTAGACTACACTAGACAAGCCATAGTCAGGTATTCGATAAAGCAAAAGCATGAAGACTAATAGCAGCTAGGCAGTAAGGATCAAGATGGAAGATGGAATGACGCCAATTAGAACAAGTAGTCACACACAGTGAAGTCAATCAGATAAGGCAAGCAGGCAATGACCTCACAACATAAGGCAGTAAGTAAAGGGAAAGAAAAGGATAGAACCAGTAGCTCGGGGAAGACTGTGATTTGTTAGACCAATTCCAGTTGCTGTGAAAACTGTACGTCTGGTTAGGGAGGCTGAGATTTAACTCAGAAGACCGCGTCTTCACCTTATCCCCCTTGAGCTAAGGACACCTACTCCTCGCCCAATCACTCTGGTAAGTCTTTAAGGTAGACTTCCAAACCGTCACAGACTTCGTTCACCGGTGATCCACAATGACTCTTGGATGCTCAGAACGTGACGCCTAATCGACTGGAGGAAACATAATCCTCAAGTGTAATAATTCTTTGGCTCTGGGTGTTTTGGCTTTGTCCTCGCAAGGATCTCTCTCTCAAATGCTTCGGACGTAGGTTGCTCTCAAACGACAAAAACCGTGCAATAACTCTGAGCAGCCACCATTTATGGTGTAGGGGTGGGCTATTTATAGCCACTGGGCAACCCGACCTGATTTGTCCGAAGTGACCCTGGGTCACTAAGGAACTGACACGTGTTCCAACGGTCAGATTTCAAACACTTACACGGCAACTTTACTTGGGCTACAAGTAAAGCTGACTCATCCAACTCTGGATAAGATTTGCTCTCATTGTCTTTGCTCGAAGACATAGGATTTGGTTGAGCATCACTTTAGTCACTCTGACTTAGTTCACTTGGACCCCACTTAATAGTACGGTGGTTCCTATGACTCAACAAAGAAGAAAAGGAAACAACGAAACATCTAAGTCTTCGCGCTCCATAGTCTTCACACAATGTCT
>LR738713.1:571963329-571987175 GCA_902687465.1 Secale cereale | reverse complement strand
GTGAATCTAATGAATGCAGCTCAAGCAGAGAATTCTTCAGATGTGATACTTGGTAATCTTCCAGTTAATTCTATTCCTGCAAAAGTATTGTCTGATTCGGGTGCAATGCTTTCTTTCATTTCAAGACCATTTGTTGCCAAGCATGAATTCGTCACTCAAGTGTTGCCAAAGCCTTTGAACATTATTTATCCGAGTTTGCAAATGTCCTCTCGGGTGCATGTTCCGGATGTATCTATTCACATGGGTGATTACCGTTTTCTAGTTTCTCCGGTTGTTCTCGGTAACTCCGACATTGATCTTATTCTTGGGATGGATTGGCTTTCCAAGCATGATGCAAACATTGATTGTGAAAATAAGGAAGTCAAGCTTACTCATCCTGACGAAGACGTGATTATCTTCGCCTCTCGAGATAACACAATCAGGCTATTCTCTCTGAATGACAAGGGTGAGATTAATGCCATTTCTCAGATTCCGGTGGTCAATGAGTATGAAGATGTTTTCCTTGAAGAGCTTCCAGGCATGCCTCCCCATCATCAAGTTAAATTCGTCATTGAACTTGAGCCCGGTACCGAGCCAGCATGTCGACGTCCGTACAAGATTTCCCCTGATGAGTTGAAGGAGCTGAAGAAACAACTCGATGAGCAAGAGCGTATGGATCTAATCAGGCCTAGTACTTCTCCTTGTGGCTGTGGTGTTCTATTTGTCAAGAAGAAGGATGGAACGGAACGCCTTTGCGTTGATTACCGTCCATTGAACAAGAAGACAATAAAGAACAAGTATCCGCTCCCCAATATCAATGAATTGTTCGAGCAGCTCAAAGGAGCAAAGGTGTTCTCGAAGCTCGATCTCCGGATGGGTTACCATCAGAACCGTATCTAAAAGTGCAGTATATCGACTAGAGGGGGGTGAATAGGCGATTTATATGAAATGCTTCAAAACATGGAAGTTTCGAAGACAAAGGATAAATCCAATCATATTTATATGCAGCGGAAAGTAGACTACACTAGACAAGCCATAGTCAGGTATTCGATAAAGCAAAAGCATGAAGACTAATAGCAGCTAGGCAGTAAGGATCAAGATGGAAGATGGAATGACGCCAATTAGAACAAGTAGTCACACACAGTGAAGTCAATCAGATAAGGCAAGCAGGCAATGACCTCACAATATAAGGCAGTAAGTAAAGGGAAAGAAAAGGATAGAACCAGTAGCTCGGGGAAGACTGTGATTTGTTAGACCAATTCCAGTTGCTGTGAAAACTGTACGTCTGGTTAGGGAGGCTGAGATTTAACTCAGAAGACCGCGTCTTCACCTTATCCCCCTTGAGCTAAGGACACCTACTCCTCGCCCAATCACTCTGGTAAGTCTTTAAGGTAGACTTCCAAACCGTCACAGACTTCGTTCACCGGTGATCCACAATGACTCTTGGATGCTCAGAACGTGACGCCTAATCGACTGGAGGAAACATAATCCTCAAGTGTAATAATTCTTTGGCTCTGGGTGTTTTGGCTTTGTCCTCGCAAGGATCTCTCTCTCAAATGCTTCGGAGGTAGGTTGCTCTCAAACGACAAAAACCGTGCAATAACTCTGAGCAGCCACCATTTATGGTGTAGGGGTGGGCTGTTTATAGCCACTGGGCAACCCGACCTGATTTGTCCGAAGTGACCCTGGGTCACTAAGGAACTGACACGTGTTCCAACGGTCAGATTTCAAACACTTACACGGCAACTTTACTTGGGCTACAAGTAAAGCTGACTCATCCAGCTCTGGATAAGATTTGCTCTCATTGTCTTTGCTCGAAGACATAGGATTTGGTTGAGCATCACTTTAGTCACTCTGACTTAGTTCACTTGGACCCCACTTAATAGTACGGTGGTTCCTATGACTCAACAAAGAAGAAAAGGAAACAACGAAACATCTAAGTCTTCGCGCTCCATAGTCTTCACACAATGTCTTCTCTTGTCATAGTCTTCAATATGATTATCTTCATGTACCACCATTGTCGTCAATGTCTTCATACATTTTTAGGGGTCATCTCCGGTAGGTAAACTGAATCAATGAGGGACTACTACCTGTGTTATCCTGCAATTCTCACGAACACATTAGTCCCTCAACCAGGTTTGTCGTCAATACTCCAAAACCAACTAGGGGTGGCACTAGATGCACTTACAATCTCCCCCTTTTTGGTGATTGATGAAAAACTGGTTGAAGTTTTCAACAGGGATAAAAGTTTGTGAAATTGTCAAGGATAACGGTATTGTCTTCGTAAGTAGCAAAAGGCTCCCCCTGAAGATGTGCATATAGTTGATTTGCCTTTAAATGCAAATGCACATGGCAGGTCGTATTTGTGCAGATCCTCTTCAACTTATGAAGACAATTCATCCTGCACAATTGATATATAATGATATGCATAATGAGAAATGGACGTCTGCAAAAATGACTAAGTGTGGAATATAACGTAGCACATGCGGAATTTATCATCGCATTACAGAGTACCAGAAAACGTAGCAGACGACCATCAGTTTAAGTGTTACAACTCAAAGAACCAAATGTAGCAAAAAACGAGAGTTGTAAACACTAGGAAAAATATAAAGCACCCGCCCATATGGACCCGCTTGAAGACTATCAACTCATATGCTTCTCCCCCTTTTGTCAATAAGGACCAAAAAGGTTTGAAGACATAGAGCCTCTACTCGTTCCCAGTTGGAGCAGGAGAGGATGTAGGGTCGGCGTTGGTGTTTGGCGGTGCAGAAGTAGTTGGTGCAGTGTCGACACGCGCTGAAGGAGGAGGTGGTGAGGTAGCATCACCTTGATCATCTATCACCCTGGCATCAACCATTGCAGCGGAGGAGGAGGAGTCAGAGTCTTCAAGAGATGGAGTTCGACGCAGAACAACATTCCTTGGAGTGTGGTCAAACTTGAATCTTTCTGTGAAGCCATCGTCTTGAAGATCCGCTTCAGCACTCAGCAAAGTTAAACTCTTCCATGACCTCCGACGGGTTTCATGAGCAACAAAGGCATTCTTGGTGGCAAGATTGCGAATGCGATTGACGTCCAGCAAGAGGCTTTGCATCTGACGCTTCAGCCAGTAGTGATGCTTATCCTGTTTCTGATGGAGGGCAACCAGAAGCTCTCGGTTATTGAGAACACGAGAACGCTTCTGAGGCCTTTGGGCAATGGTGCTCTCAGTAGCTTCAGTTTTAGCATGTCGAGGTAGACGAGTACGGCCAGCCAGAGGATAAACGCGAGAGACTACTGGAACTCCTTCAATTTGCTGAGTGAAGCTCTGGTGATCAGCGTTGTGAAGACTAACAGGCTCTTTGGCAGGCTCTTGGTATATAGCTTCAGCTGACATATCAACCTCTGGCAAGAATATATGATGGTTGCGAGCAGAAGGCTGATAGGTGATAGCTGAATGAAGTTTGATGAGGCGCATAATCCATGGAGCATAGAACTTGAGACCAAATAGATCAGAGCCAGACACAGCCAACTACCGGATGAAGAAATCTTGAGCATTGAAGCTGATGCCATTGAAGATATAGAAGACCAAAGTCTTCATTGTGCCTTCAAGCTTGGCTGATGAAGAATTCCCTTTGACAGGCCATAGAGTACGCCTGATGATATGATAGATGGTGCGTGGCAGATACTCTAGGTCTTCAACAAAGAATTCCTTTGGATATTCAGCATCGCTGGGCAAGGGCTTCATCATGCTCAGCATTTGGCTCATGTTGGGCTTGCGCTTCTGGAAGATACTCTCCAAAGCTTCATTGTGCAATTGATAGCCAGGTTCATACAATTATCCTAGAGTGGGCAGGCCAGTAAGCTCAATGAGATCAAAGGCTTTGGCTTCATGATGGACATTGCATATCATCCACTCAAGGACCCATGTCTTCGGATCCCTGCTGTAGCCTCGAATGTGGAGGGTTGCATAGAATTGCAGAAGCAGCTCTTCATTCCAATGCTCCTTGTCAGTCACATGGTTGAGCAGGCCAGCATCACGGAAGCAATCAAGAGCTTCTTCAAGATAGGGCAGTCCAGCAATAGCTTCAGTGTCAAGACGCATATGAGGGAAAATGCGCCCTTGATCATATAGTACTCTTGAGTAATAATTGCACTGCTGGTGGCTCCAGAACCTATCTGATGATATTCTTGGCTTGGAATAGGGGTTCTTGGCGCTGTCAAGGAATGTGTTGTGCGTAGTGAAGCTATTGGCATTGAAGGACCCTTGAGAGGTGGCAATACCTGGAAACCTTGGCAGTCTTGGCTTAGGCTTCTGAACCTGAGGCCTGTGCTCAACATGATGGTCAAATTGAGGACCAGCAGCATGCGGTCCAGCAGCAGGTGGTGGAGTCAGAATGGGCCATCGGACAGAGATGAGCTGATCATCTTGGTTGTAAGCTTGCTCAATTGTATGGGGCCTTGGAGGCAGAACAGGAGCAGAGGCAGGGGCTTCAGGCTGCTAATTTTCTTCAGGTGCAGCACTTGCTTCAGGCGCCATCACTTCAGGCACCACTATTACTTCAGGTGCCACATTGGCTTCAGCCATGACCACGTCATTGGCTTCAGTGTTGGTGGTGGCAGCCTCTGAATCTGTAACCTCCACTTCAGGAGCTGGAGGGTCGGACACGTTCTCCTCGAGAATAGGGGGTGTGGCCGCACGTGCTTCTTCTTCTTGGGGTTGTTCTTCTTCGGCTGATGCAGCCGGAATATCTTCAGCCGCTTTGGCTTCAGATTCTGAGAGGTTCACAGTAGGAGTAGCTTCAGGAACTGATTGTTGCTCTTCTCCTTCTGGAACACTTGGGGTAACGACTTGAGGCCTTGGTCCTTTGCAAAGCCTACGAAATGCTGGCGACGCCTGAGGAGATGGAGTTGGTTGGGCCTCAAAATCTTCATCTTCAAGCACCGAACTGGTGACTTGAGTTGGGGGAGTTGCTGGTGTATCTTGTGGGTGATCAGCCCACGACTCATCCTGTGCAATTGGCGTCAGTGGACGACCAATGCTGATGCGTTCGCTGTTCGTAAGAAAAGGCGAAGATTCCACATTGTACTCGATCTGAGGAAGGACTTCGTCATCTTCAACATTGTCATGAGGACAAATGTCTTCAGCTGCGCTGGGGTCAACAGCTGGAATGTCTTCAGCCTCTGTGGGAGCAGGCTCATGGACTGTCATGCGACGTTCTTGGTGTGTAGATGCGGGACGAGCAACTGATATGGGCTCGACAAAAATGGGCTCTATGGAAGCAACCTTGTCCTTCTTTGTCTTGCGCTTCTTGGTGGGTGGAGCATCATCAGTTGTTTGCTTGCGCTTGCGAGCTTCAGCTTCAGCCACCTTTGTCTTCTTGAGCTCTGAAGCAGCTCGGGTGACCTTAGGCTTCGTGCTAGTCATGCTGGCAGGGAAGACAATGCTAGGCATTTCCTGCCTGGATTCTTCAGCATCGAGCACAGGTTGCTTCTTCTTCTTCTTGGCAGCCATCCTAGGCTCAATGCCAGGACGCCCAAGGGTCTTGCGCTTTTTAGCTTCATTATATACTTGAACGCATTTGGCAGCCAAGGCCTTGATTCGCTCACGAGAACCTTTGGCTTCTTCACGCCTCTTGCGAAAGGCTTCCTTGAGCTCATGCATCATGACCTTGAAGTTCTGGATCTCTTGGACGCTGAGCTTGTCCATATGCTTCTTCAACTGAGCCTTTTTCAAAATCAATATTTTGCTTCAGCTCAACAATTCTCTGAGCAAGAGCTAGCTCAGAAGCAATGGCGCCATGGAAGGAGACGCTGAGGCCAACTGGAAGCTGCAGATCATCTAAGCTGAGGTTGGGGGTGTCAAACCATTCATCAATGAAATTGTTTAGCACTTCCACGTCGAAGAGCGGTAAATCATTGAAGATTTATGCGTCTTGCTTGCTCTTGATCAATTGCTCCAGAGCATCGTCACCTAGATCTTCATCGCTCGAGAGATCAATGGCTTCATTGGCAGTCTTCAGAACAGCGTCAGGAGTGAGAGTTGGACTGGGGTTGTGCAAGGGCTTCTTTCTTAGCTGTCTGCTCTTGGAGATGCGAGAGTGCTCCTCAAACTGCACACTTGGTGCTGGTGGAGCAGTGGCCAAAGGCTTCACTCTAGAAGCAATTGGTGGAGTGGTCTTCAAAGCCTTGGATTTCTTCTTCTTCTTGGGCTTCGGAGTTGCAGGCGCTTCATCAGAATCAGCGTCATCTGCAAGTTGATCCACATCCGCCCCTTGAACCCTGATCTGACTGATGAGGCCTTCTAAGTTGTAGAAAGGCCCAACCAGGTTTGATTCAGCTTCGCGCGTGCCATCAGCACGGGGCGCAGAGGGGCCAGGATTGAAGTCCAATCACCAGTTCTTCTTGTTCTCTTTGGCTGAGTTCTTGGCATATTGAAGATTGCGCTTGAACAAATTGTCGTCGCGACACCAGAGCAGAGAAGAAGGATCGGCATCAGCTGGTTGTGGCCCTCTGACCATGCAAGGGTAGAAGCCTTGAGCAATGGCTTCAGCTCGAGTCCTGGGTGGAAGATTCTTGTAGGTAATATCTCCCCATGGACGCTTGATGGCGTTCTTTTCAGCATACTCTTGGGTCACGAACCTGTACTTGAACCACTGTTCAGCCAAATATCTTCGAATCCATTGGATTCGTGTCTTCCTCTGATTGTAATCCTCCTCTGGATCAGTCTTGTACATTTCACTTAGATCAGGAGGCAAATCTTTAGAGGTGTTGCCACGGCGCTGTCTGCCACCCTTCCTAACTGACTTGTCAGTTTCCATTGGGTTCAATCTGAAAGGCTTCAAACTGAATGGCTTCAACACTGGCAAATGCTTCGGTCTGCTGGTCAGACAGGAACTGGCTTCAGGAGAGTGAATATGACGATGCAAGAATTCTGCAAATGAATGCAGACTATGAGAACCAAGGGATTCTCCCACGGACATGTACATGTGATAGCATTAGAGCTGCGACGGAATGGGAAGAGGTCATATGCATTCTCAGAAGCTTTAGAAGATAAATCAGTTTAGAAGACTTTGACCTCATAGTGCGAAGACATTCACTTATATGATGAGAGATGGTTCCAGATTTGTACGAATCCATGAATAGGTACAAGTGAGGAATCTAACTATGTTTGAAGCATATGTGAATGTACTAGGCAAGATATGAGATGTAGACATGATAGATCTATATATGTGTAGGCAGAAACTTCTTGTGGTAAAAGTGATGAATCTTTTTGGATTGAGAAGATGGTAAAAAGAGAGTTTAATTTACCACACGATGAACTGCTTAGACGAAGAGGAATTGGATGCCGAGCAGTTTGATCTTCCGTGCCCTAACTTGGCGACGGAGGACAGCTACGGCGACGGCGGAGTAGATGATGTCCGCGGCCGGCGTGAAGACGGCGTCGACAAGGTCACGGCACCGAAGCGCTTCGTCGCCGGCGTCGTCGAGAGCTAGCAGAGGCGCTAGGGTTGGTCGAGGTGGAGAGGTGGTAGAAGAATTTTTGACCGTGATGGGACGTGCATTTATAAGCATGGGAGACGACACATCGCAATTACGCAGGTGCCCTTGGCGGTTCACATCCGGAGGACATGTGGCGGACATGTAACACATTGGGAGTTGTTCCACGATCGCACGTACGCCACGACTGTCGGAGTGGTCGTTTCGGCTTCTCCGGGTTTCAAGCATAAAGGATGGAGCATTAAAATCAGATTTAAAGTTTGTCTCTGTATCTTTTGCTGACAAGGACGCAGAGAAGATATTCGACAGTTCCAACAAAATGCATATGATTTGGACAGACAGAGTTTGAGATGAGAGAGCATAGAGAGGTTAGGGTCCGATCACATTCACTTAGTTCAAAAGATTCAAATAATAAGACATAGCTATAAGTGAATGCTGTAGAGGACAGAACACAAGTCTATTATATATATATATATATATATATATATATATATATATATATATATATATATATATGAAAGACAAAAACAAGTGTGAAGAGTTTGCAAATGTAACGCCACGAGAAACACTTCAAACAAAGATTTGGTGGTGGCGTTACCCACCGTATAGGAAGTATTAGACCCAGACACGGCGCACAATTATCGTGGCGCTCCGAAGTCAAATTCCACGTTAATGTATTCACACTTAGAATGTAAGTCTTCATTGATTGAAGATATACTTTACTTCGTGTGTTGCGCATCTAAGTCATCAATATGCATAAGTGTTAGGATGTGTGCCTAATTACAGGACATTTGAGGATTCTAAGATAATTAGCTCACACCGCAACTTGCAAAACCTTTTCTCATCCAAGGGCTTTGTGAAGATATCTACCAGTTGCTCTTCAGTGTTGACGTGTATGATATCAATATCTTCCTTCATGACATGATCTCTGAGAAAGTGATGACGAATTTCAATGTGCTTTGTCTTTGAGTGCTGAACTGGGTTGTTAGCAATCTTGATGGCGCTTTCATTGTCGCAGTAGAGTGGCACATGCTTCAGATGGACACCATAGTCCTTGAGTGTTTGCTTCATCCAGAGAAGCTGAGCGCAGCAAGATCCAGCATCAATGTATTCAGATTCAGCAGTGGAGAGTGATACACAGTTCTGCTTCTTTGAAGACCAACAGACAAGAGATCGTCCTAGAAAGTGACATGTGCCTGATGTAGACTTGCGATCAACTTTGTCACCAACATAATCAGCATCTGAGAATCTAACTAGATCAAACTCTGAGCCCTTTGGATACCATAATCCTAGTGTTGGGGTGTAAGCCAAATATCGAAGTATTTGCTTCACAGCTAAGTGATGCGACTCCTTTGGTGCCGCTTGATATCGAGCACACATGCAAACACTAAGCATAATATCTGGCCTAGATGCACATAAATAAAGCAAAGAACCAATCATGGAGCGGTATACCTTTTGATCGAACTCTTTACCATTGGCGTCGGGACCCAGATGGTGTTTAGCTGGCATAGGCGTCGAGTACCCTTTGCAGTCTTGCATTCCAAACTTCTTCAGGCATTCTTTGAGGTACTTCTCTTGAGATATGAAGATGCCATTGCTTTGCTGACGAATTTCAAGACCAAGAAAGAACTTCAGCTCACCCATCATGGACATCTGATATTGCTCTTGCATCATGTGACCAAACTCATCATTGTATCTTTTGTCAGTGCAGCCGAAGATAATGTCGTCCACATAGATTTGGCAGACAAACAGTTCATCATCATATGTCTTCGTGAAGAGAGTGGGATCTAGGGATCCAGGTTTGAAGACTTTTGTGGGGACCCCGACTCATAAGTCGTGATCACCGAATGCACGTGTACAGTGATCCCAGAGATCAATGCTCACTGAACACACAGAAGCTGAATAACAAGAGTCTTACATCCTTACATACCGTGTTACACAAGTAGGACCATAATGGTCAAGTCTTGAGTATATCATCGCAGCGGAAAATCTTCAAAGACAACTGGGACCCATGCCACCTGCCTTAACCCTACAGGCATTCTGACTGGGAAGCATCCTAGCTCGCATGCTCGTCACCAAGAAATCTTCATCATAACCTGTGCTCTCATGCCTGGCCAATAAAATAACCAGTAGCAAGCCAATGAGTACATTGAATGTACTCGCAAGCAACCCAAGTGTGATAACAGAATAATTTATGCAAGGCTCTACTGCTAAATTGGTAGTTTTGCGGAAAGCTGGTTTTTCATATGCAAGTTATGATCAACATGTAACAAGGGCAATGCATGTGTCTGTAACAAGTATCAGGAGGTCACAGACATCAATATCAAGAAAGAGTTGTAATCAACACATGCACAAGCTCATTGTGACTTCCTCACAATCACATCATCAACAATATCTCTGAATCGTGTTGTTTCCCAGAAACTTATGGACATAGTCTAAGTAGCACCACCCAACTGTCCTTGACCGCGGACACGGCTATTCGAATAGTTTGACACTCTGCAGAGGTTGCACACTTTACCCACAAGATCCGGGGAACTTCCGTGTCATCCACGACCCGCGATACCTCAAGTACCCGGGGTAAGCACCCGATCACTACCTTTCCCTAGATGACACTAACATAGAGTCCACTCGATTGGTAGCAGCCCCGTGCCAACATTTTACATCTCAAGGTTTGTGGAGACTCGCTCCGTATTCATCACATATCACAAGCACGGGGTACCAACGGTGTGTCCGGTGCCCTGTGAAAACAGTCATGGCCGCCTATCCAAGCACGACCCCGTCCCGAGAGTGACCTCATGTCACCCCCGTCACTAGTAATGCGGGCACCATGCTAGTATCGACCTAGGTAATCAATAATGCCCTTTCCCATGTAAGGGTAGAGTGGTTGCGCATGTTTGGTTGGGACGGTAGTCACACATAAATCTAATCCATCTCTGTAAACAACACTCTCAACAAGCCTCGGCACACTACTTCTTCATCAAGTAGTGCCCTAGCTCCTCATCAACTCCCAGGGGCATTAGTGGCACCCACTGGGTCATTTGCAAGTATGTCAGACCACACTTGTTTCACTCAATGCATAACCCCGACCCATTTTGCGTAGCCAACTACTATAGCATACATCTATCTATTCCCACCCACATAACCCTCATAGGAAGGTAGGGTCATGTTGATGCAAGTTTCAACAGTAAAGTAACAAAGGTAGCAACCAAAGTGGTTTCCACCTCAACATGATTGCGATGCATAATAAGGTGTTATGAGACATGCATAAAAAGGTCTCTTGAACATGGTCAAAGGGCTGCTTGCCTTATTCTTCAGAGTCTTCAGATCTTCTGGTCCATCTCCGAATACTCCGTTTATTACGTCAACTAACGATGGAAACAATCATAATAAGCAACACAATCAAAGCAACAATAAAAGTGCTCTAAAAATAGGAGTTGGACTTTTCTAGGATACCTCTGGTCATATTAGAAATGACCAAGGTGGTTTCATAGGTGTTGGATCAATGGGTAGTTTGGAACATTTCAATATGATGGAACCAAAGGGTTTATGGATTTGGAAGAAGTATACAGAAATAATTCCTTGAATGATGAGCAAAGGTACCCATCATCAAGTCATGATTTTAGAAGCATTTAGGAGTTGGTTTCACTGGATTTGGATTTGAAATGAATTTCCTAGGATTTTGCAAAGCTGATAAATAGGAAGAAATGGCTAAATATTTGGTGGGGTACAGAAACTATTATTAAAAATGTTCCAAAACTAAGTTTGGACATGACAAGCATCTAGGAACTTGAATCACTGCATTTGGATCCAAAATGAGCTCTCTGTGATTTTCTAAAGTTAATCACAGAAAGTGGAAAATGGGCATTTGATAAATATTTGTATAGGAAAAGTTTCTGGAATAATGTGCATGTTGCACCATGTGATAGAGCATGATTTATGGAGTCATAGGAATTTTGAATCATGCAATTTGGAGTTCATATGAATATTCTAGGCATTTTTGAAGTTGGCAGAATAAAGAAAAAGGAAAAGAATAGGGGTTCGACCTTATACAGCGCTCTGGGCGAGGCCCAGCTAACCAACGCCCACTGGGCTCAGCCCAGTGGCTCAGCGGCGGGATGGAG
Organism: Secale cereale; assembly: GCA_902687465.1. Taxonomy (NCBI): domain Eukaryota; kingdom Viridiplantae; phylum Streptophyta; class Magnoliopsida; order Poales; family Poaceae; genus Secale; species Secale cereale. The sequence goes on along the minus strand of LR738713.1, from coordinate 571,975,599 downwards.
GTGGTGACGCCGAAGGCGTAGTTACGGGGGGCGCCACCACCACAGGAAAGCGCAGCCACCAAGTGCGCTTCCACTTATCGGGGAGGGGCCACCCGTCAGCTACTTGTACCGGGCCGGTGGCGCTTACAGGCGGGGCCCGCCTGTCGGGTTCATCATCCTCCCTCCGCCCGACGCAGAGGAGGAGGCAGGGGCGACGCCGACGCCGTTCCCCGGCGGCTCCGGCCGTCCCCGGTGGTGCCCGGCGCACCGGAGGCCCCAGCGGAGCAAGCCGCGCCCATCCCTGGCCTCCAAGCTGGCCGGGAGGAGCAGGAGCGACGGCGGCCGAGGCATCAGCGGTGGCTTCGGGTCGAGACGGGGCGGCGCCAGAGGATGCTTGGGGAAAGGAAGGAAGGAGTGGGGGGAATCTCCACGGTCCTGGGGTCTTCCTCCTGGTGGCCAACAGAGAAGGGGAGGAGAGAGCGGCCGAGGCGCCCGAATCCGAGCGGCGGACGGCGGCGGCACTCCGGCCTTGGAGGGGCAAGGAGGCCACGGGAGGGAGGTTGGGGATGTCTGGGAGGTGCACGGAGAAGAGGAGGATCCAGCAGAGGCAAGAGGTGCTCGGGGGGAGGCCTTAAATAGCTGCAGCCACGGTGCACCGTGAGCGACGTCCATGGACGCGCTCGGGCGTGCTCGTGGAGAGAGGAGGAGGGCCGCGGAGGATAAGACCGACAGCCCGGAAGGTTGCGGACGTCGAGGGGACCTCGATGGACACGCCCACTCTGCCCAAGACCGCCTGGAAGCCTCGGGAGGGCCGAGCTACAGTGCCTTGGTGCACTGTAGCGTGCTCCAGAGCGCGTCTTTGGCCGGCATGCTCAAGTCTTTGATGTCCAGGCCGTGTCCCCCAGTGTCCAGTAGTGTCCAGCAGTACTAGGGGATAGTAAACAATGGCGTGGGGGTCTTGGATGCTCTGGGGAACCACTGGGATGAGGAGGGAGGTGAGGGAGAGGGTGAATCCTGCTGTCCAGCAGTGTAACTTGGGGTTTTACCCCCTCCAATATTTGAGATAAGGCAGAGGAGAGTTACTGGAGGTAGAATAGGACAAGGGGAAGCTGTGGTAAGAATTTGAGGCCATGGAGAAAAGTAAAAGAGGTTCAACCACTTGTTTTGGTAATTGGACAGAAGGTGTTTGATCAGGGTTTGATCAAGCAAATGACATCCACTTGACATGGGACTTAACAGGATCAAATGTCACATATAATTAGGCCCCTACACCAAATTTGAGCTCATTTGGGCAAAGTGGCCAATGTAACTTTGGTGAACCCTAGAAATCAACAGAAATGGGTTCACCTTGTTTGAGTCAAGCAATTCATCTCCCCTTGATGCACCACTTGGTGTAGCATCATCATTTGGGGTTATGAACATGCCCACAAAGTTTGAGGCTCCAGATAAAAAGTTGACAGTGTAAAGTTGTTCAAATTTGAATTTGAACAGAAGGGGTTTTGGGGTGATCTGATCAAGTTGCTCTATTCCAAATCTTGTGCCATTTGGTCTAGATGCCTTATTAGGCTATTCCAGCATGTGCACCAAATTTGAGAGCATTTGGACAAGTTTGGCAATGTAGAGTTGCTCAAACTTCAAATATGGACAGAATGGTTTTGAGGAGGTTTGAGGATGTTTCCTTGATCTTCAAAGCATGAGGCTTTGCAAGATCATCAAATATGTCATATATGACATGATAGAATTTCCCTGGAATTTTTGGAGAATATTTCCTTTGTAAAAACTTCAAAAGCTTGAAATATCCAGAAAGGGTTTTGGAAGGATTTGTCCAATATTTTGAACATGACCATGTGTTGAAACTCTTATATATGGACAATATATGTCCTATGAGTCTCCCTGAATTTTGGCAAATATTTTTGAAATGATTAAATAATTTTTCCTTATTAAAGACCATTTATGGCCTTAAGAAAAAGCTTTTAAATAAAATATAAAAATAACTTTTAAAATTATACTCTTGTGGTTTCTGGGAGTCCTATGTCTAAGAGGATTCAAATAAACTTTTTGAAAGATTTTTCACACCCTAAATAAGGTACTTGCAGTGCAAACGTCAATTCAGGGGTTTTTGGAAAACTATTTTTAGAAAATACCATTTGGCCAAAATATTTTTATAAGAAAATTCTATACTGGTCTATACACATGGCATGATCATTGGGAAAAGGTTTTGGGTCAAGGAGATGAAGTATAAGAGTTGGAGGATTTATTTGATTTTCAGAGCACTAGCAAACAGCAGACAAGAGTCAAATCAAGCAAAGTTAACAACACTCAAAAGTTTTTTGCAAATCCACATTTTTAACAGGAAAATAAGCTTAAGCAATGTGATATGAAAATCAGGGTGTGACAGACCTACCCCCCTTACAAGAATCTCGTCCCCGAGATTCCCAGACTAGGCGTGGAAAGAAAAGCGGAGTCTTGGATACGGGGTAGTCTTCACTTCTTCTTGTTGGTTCTGCTTCCGAGCGGTGCTCCTTGGAATCTTGAAGTGCTTGATGGTATGGCTTCTTGCTTGATGTCGTCCTCGATGGAGGTTGCTGAGGGGTCTCTTGCATAGGTTAGGTTGGGTTAGCTGCCAAAGGCTCGGTGATCGATGTCCTTGCGGGCATCGGGCTAGCTAGGAGGTAAGAAGCACTTCCAGAGTGGGGGCTCGTGGAAGATTTGGTGCACGGAGGGTATCTCAGGTGGTAGATCTAGCTGGGGAGCCGTCTACCACATGACTTGCAGTGATCTCAAAGGGTCCAATGAACCTTAGTGCGAGCTTCCCCTTGACGTGGAAACGCTTGTTGCCCTTCAGAGGAGTTACTCGTAGGTACACGTGGTCCCTGATATGGAATCTCATGTTCCGACGGTGAGTGTCAGCATAGCTCTTTTGCCTTGACTTGGTTGCCTTCAAACATTCTCTGACTAGTTGGACTTGCTCTTCCGCTGCGCGGAGAATCTCCTATCCAAAGACTAGCCCTACTCCAGTCTCTGACCAGTTGAGGGGTGTGCGACATCTGTGTCCGTACAACACCTCAAATGGTGCCATCAGAAGGCTCGGCTGGTAACGGTTGTTATAGGAGAACTCGGCAAAAAGGAGACAATCCTCCCACTTGGCTCCATATGCCAAGACACAGGCTCGGAGTCATGACTTCGAGAATCTGATTGACTCGTTCTGTCTGCCCTCCGGTCTGTGGGTGGAAAGCCGTGCTGAAAGATACTTGGTTCCCAAGGCTTCTCGGAACTTCTTCCAGAACCTTGAGGTGAACTGGGTTCCTCGATCTGACACAATCTCCTTGGGAACGCCGTGAAGACTTACGATTCGGTCGATGTAGAGAGCTGCCAGCCGGTTGCCATCATAAGTGGTCTTGACAGGAATTAAATAGACCACCTTGGTCAAATGATCGACTATGACCTAAACAGAGTCATGTCCTCTATCCGACCTTGGTAAATCAGTGACGAAGTTCATTCCGTCTTTATCCCACTTCCACTCAGGAACCTTGAGTGGTTGAAGCAATCCAGCGGGTCGCTGATATTCAGCTTTGACCTTTTGGCACACATCACACTTTGCAACATAGGTTGCAATCTCTCTTTTCATCTCGTGCCACCAGAATCGTGCCTTCAAGTCTTGATACAATCTTGGTGTGAGCGTTCCTTCGACACGGAATTGCTCGGCTCCTTGAGAGGAGTGGTTGCAGATACGCCCGGTCTTCAACGCGGAAGTTTCTTCTTGATGACGGTGGTCGGTGTAGATCTTCCTTCTTGACAGGGCGGCCTTCAATTGTCTTCTATCCAGTTGTCCGTCTCTTCTTTGTCTTCGGGCAGACAAGTAGGCCATCAAATAATGATGTTACCCAACTTGTCCAATTACTCCTTGAGGTTAAGGGGTACGCAAGGTAAGCTGGGATATTGGTGGTGGTCTCGGTTGAGTATCTGCAGAGGCCTTCCTGACTCTGAGTCAAGGCCCGTGGTCAGAATCTGACCAGGTGGTGGCTTGGTGGGGCTTAAGGGTTTCAAGGATTCTAGTGGGTGAGTGAACTTATATCATCTTATCCTTAAGCACAGTTTCTCAGATGCCAATAGCTCTATGTAGCACTCCGAACAAAAGCGTCTTCTTGCCGAGACCAACTTCAATCACCACTCATGCCATACATATCCTCATGATTCTCAAGAGACGGTCTAACAAAATTATACTTGTCTACGATCCCCAAATCCATATGTACGTCTACCTCTAAAATCCAAAGGTAGATCATACATGCTGCTAAGCTTAACTTAATCTCCACAATCCAAGCACTCAACCTAGTCTTGCAAGGCTCAAGATAATGCATCTCTAATCTAAGGAAACACGTCATATGCCACTCCAAGATTTGTTTCCTTCCTATAGATCAACTCCAATAGCCCGGTAATTACCATCAATCACCACATATTCCAACAATCCTACAAATCCGGTGTCTACGGTGCTCCACAAGATCTCAAGTCCCTATAATCCCCAAATACTCAGAAGGACTATGCATCACGATAGTATGTCCACCAAATTCCCGTCATCCGGGTCAAGTAAACTCCAAGATCACGACTAAATAGATCCCTAAATCAACTCCGACAAATAATCCAATCTCCTAGGTTGTTGACCACCGAGAAGCATGATATCATAAATCAGGATCATAGGCCTAAATCCAATCTCACTCCGAATCATGAAGACATATCCAGCATTATACCAACCAAAATCACCTACATAAATCCAAATCTCATGCCCAACGGGCACTCCTACATACTTCCCCAAAGTCATGATCCACCAATATGAAAACCTCATAATCCATCAAGGTCTTAGATAATTCCTCGAAGTCACTGATATAAACCACCAAGTCATCTGTCCAACATCCTCGAACTGGTCTATCTATGGCATCGTCAGACCTCGTGCTATATCAGGATGAAAATGTGCTCACTCATCGTGTCCACTAGCTCCTTTACGAACCCAGTGTTGTGCAAGGTTACAAAGGCTTAACAGGTTCTCTCGCCTTACCATGGGTTAGGCACATGGTTAAGGATTCGTGCTGGAGTGTCTCGGGAAGTCTCAAAGGGTCTAGGAAAAGGGGTTTAATGGTCTGGAGGGTTAAACATAACTCTACAGGGTTGCAATAGATCGTGGAGGTTGTAGCAGAAGTCTTCGGTGCCAGTTGGCTGTCGAGGTAGAATCCTTGGTGCATCTTGTCTTGCGGGTCTTCAGTTGGGGAGAGGGAGAATAGAGAGGAGAAGCAGCATAGAGGAGGGAAATGCCTAAAGGGGGTTCTATAGTGCAGGTGCAACAAACAGGTGCAAAAAGGCCGAAACAAAAGAAACAAGGCAAGGAAGGTGATATAGCCATGCACTTGTTGCCTGGGGCAAAAGTGCGACTTATATCAAAACACAAACGAATAAAGGCAAACAACACACAATCATGGTTCTATCCGAACCATCATATGGACTCGACTGCGCATAGGGGGTACACGACTCATCCTACCCTAGGGGTTCTCGGACTCTGTGTCGTGACTTGTGCCTCGTGCAGTCTTCTGAGCTTCCTCGGGTGTTGCTATGTCCCTTGTAGTTGCTTGATGGATGATCCGGGTTGATCCTGAAGAATCTTCAACATCTTCTCGCCTGATGAGGTGATGGGGTGAAGGTGCCTCCTTGTAGCTGGCGTTGACTTGGTCTTTTCTTGTCTCTTTAATCATGACGATCCCTTGTGCCTTCTGGGGCGTCGAGGGTACTAGGTAGGCAATCCATAGGTGATGATAATAACAAGGCATAATAGAGGTCTACCATGTCGGGTTCGTTGATGAAAACATCGACACCAAGAGCGGGGGACGAAGAGAACCGTTTTCCTGCTCACTATAGTGAGGCGGACCAAATGGCAAGGTTCTCGTCCACCGGTGGTTGTCGATACAACAACGGTAGTGACATGATTACTCTATTAGCGGTGTATATCATGATTTTGCATAACCTATACCCCGGTCATCATAGGCCAACGTTGCATCTTCTTGGGACACTGTCAAGGGTACCACCATCTTCTGGATCTTCGTGTCCTCACTCATCGAGGTTGTAGTTTCTGTTGGTGCCGTCTTGTCGTGGTGTCACCAATCTTGTGTGCAAAAGTGGTGGGTGAGTGTTTAGCAAGGTGCACTCCACGAGGATTACAGAAAATCCAGTGGTCAGGGGCATAGGGGTTTTAGCGACCAAGGTTTTGAAGGGGAAGAGATCAAGTATAGCCTAGTTTTCGAAAAACTGAGAAGGGAAGAGAAGTATAGATAGTTTTGAAAACTAGTAATAGTTTTGAAAATAGTTTTACCCTAACTAACGACCATGCTAACTAAGGCTTCCTACAGTCAGGATGGCTCTGATACCAGCTCCGTGGGGACCCCGACTCATAACTCGTGATCACCGAATGCACGTGTACAGTGATCCCAGAGATCAATGCTCACTGAACACACAGAAGCTGAATAACAAGAGTCTTACATCCTTACATACCGTGTTACACAAGTAGGACCATAATGGTCAAGTCTTGAGTATATCATCGCAGCGGAAAATCTTCAAAGACAACTGGGACCCATGCCACCTGCCTTAACCCTACAGGCATTCTGACTGGGAAGCGTCCTAGCTCGCATGCTCGTCACCAAGAAATCTTCATCATAACCTGTGCTCTCATGCCTGGACAATAAAATAACCAGTGCCAAGCCAATGAGTACATTGAATGTACTCGCAAGCAACCCAAGTGTGATAACAGAATAATTTATGCAAGGCTCTACTGCTAAATTGGTAGTTTTGCGGAAAGCTGGTTTTTCATATGCAAGTTATGATCAACATGTAACAAGGGCAATGCATGTGTCTGTAACAAGTATCAGGAGGTCACAGACATCAATATCGAGAAAGAGTTGTAATCAACACATGCACAAGCTCATTGTGACTTCCTCACAATCACATCATCAACAATATCTCTGAATCGTGTTGTTTCCCAGAAACTTATGGACATAGTCTAAGTAGCACCACCCAACTGTCCTTGACCGCGGACACGGCTATTCGAATAGTTTGACACTCTGCAGAGGTTGCACACTTTACCCACAAGATCCGGGGAACTTCCGTGTCATCCACGACCCGCGATACCTCAAGTACCCGGGGTAAGCACCCGATCACTACCTTTCCCTAGACGACACTAACATAGAGTCCACTCGATTGGTAGCAGCCCCGTGCCAAACATTTCACATCTCAAGGTTTGTGGAGACTCGCTCCGTATTCATCACATATCACAAGCACGGGGTACCAACGGTGTGTCCGGTGCCCTGTGAAAACAGTCATGGCCGCCTATCCAAGCACGACCCCGTCCCGAGAGTGACCTCATGTCACCCCCGTCACTAGTAATGCGGGCACCATGCTAGTATCGACCTAGGTAATCAATAATGCCCTTTCCCATGTAAGGGTAGAGTGGTTGCGCATGTTTGGTTGGGACGGTAGTCACACATAAATCTAATCCATCTCTGTAAACAACACTCTCAACAAGCCTCGGCACACTACTTCTTCATCAAGTAGTGCCCTAGCTCCTCATCAACTCCCAGGGGCATTAGTGGCACCCACTGGGTCATTTGCAAGTATGTCAGACCACACTTGTTTCACTCAATGCATAACCCCGACCCATTTTGCGTAGCCAACTACTATAGCATACATCTATCTATTCCCACCCACATAACCCTCATAGGAAGGTAGGGTCATGTTGATGCAAGTTTCAACAGTAAAGTAACAAAGGTAGCAACCAAAGTGGTTTCCACCTCAACATGATTCCGATGCATAATAAGGTGTTATGAGACATGCATAAAAAGGTCTCTTGAACATGGTCAAAGGGTTTCTTGCCTTATTCTTCAGAGTCTTCAGATCTTCTGGTCCATCTCCGAATGCTCCGTTTATTACGTCAACTAACGATGGAAACAATCATAATAAGCAACACAATCAAAGCAACAATAAAAGTGCTCTAAAAATAGGAGTTGGACTTTTCTAGGATACCTCTGGTCATATTAGAAATGACCAAGGTGGTTTCATAGGTGTTGGATCAATGGGTAGTTTGGAACATTTCAATATGATGGAACCAAAGGGTTTATGGATTTGGAAGAAGTATACAGAAATAATTCCTTGAATGATGAGCAAAGGTACCCATCATCAAGTCATGATTTTAGAAGCATTTAGGAGTTGGTTTCACTGGATTTGGATTTGAAATGAATTTCCTAGGATTTTGCAAAGCTGATAAATAGGAAGAAATGGCTAAATATTTGGTGGGGTACAGAAACTATTATTAAAAATGTTCCAAAATTAAGTTTAGACATGACAAGCATCTAGGAACTTGAATCACTGCATTTGGATCCAAAATGAGCTCTCTGTGATTTTCTAAAGTTAATCACAGAAAGTGGAAAATGGGCATTTGATAAATATTTGTATAGGAAAAGTTTCTGGAATAATGTGCATGTTGCACCATGTGATAGAGCATGACTTATGGAGTCATAGGAATTTTGAATCATGCAATTTGGAGTTCATATGAATATTCTAGGCATTTTTGAAGTTGGCAGAATAAAGAAAAAGGAAAAGAATAGGGGTTCGACCTTATACAGCGCTCTGGGCGAGGCCCAGCTAACCAACGCCCACTGGGCTCAGCCCAGTGGCTCAGCGGCGGGATGGAGGTGGTGACGCCGAAGGCGTAGTTACGGGGGCGCCACCACCACAGGAAAGCGCAGCCACCAAGTGCGCTTCCACTTATCGGGGAGGGGCCACCCGTCAGCTACTTGTACCGGGCCGGTGGCGCTTACAGGCGGGGCCCGCCTGTCGGGTTCGTCGTCCTCCCTCCGCCCGACGCAGAGGAGGAGGCAGGGGCGACGCCGACGCCGTTCCCCGGCGGCTCCGGCCGTCCCCGGTGGTGCCCGGCGCACCGGAGGCCCCAGCGGAGTAAGCCGCGCCCATCCCTGGCCTCCAAGCTGGCCGGGAGGAGCAGGAGCGACGGCGGCCGAGGCATCAGCGGCGGCTTCGGGTCGAGACGGGGCGGCGCCAGAGGATGCTTGGGGAAAGGAAGGAATTAGTGGGGGGAATCTCCACGGTCCTGGGGTCTTCCTCCTGGTGGCCAACAGAGAAGGGGAGGAGAGAGCGGCCGAGGCGCCCGAATCCGAGCGGCGGACGGCGGCGGCACTCCGGCCTTGGAGGGGCAAGGAGGCCACGGGAGGGAGGTTGGGGATGTCTGGGAGGTGCACGGAGAAGAGGAGGATCCAGCAGAGGCAAGAGGTGCTCGGGGGGAGGCCTTAAATAGCTGCAGCCACGGTGCACCGTGAGCGACGTCCATGGACGCGCTCGGGCGTGCTCGTGGAGAGAGGAGGAGGGCCGCGGAGGATAAGACCGACAGCCCGGCAGGTTGCGGACGTCGAGGGGACCTCGATGGACACGCCCACTCTACCCAAGACCGCCTGGAAGCCTCGGGAGGGCCGAGCTACAGTGCCTTGGTGCACTGTAGCGTGCTCCAGAGCGCGTCTTTGGCCGGCATGCTCAAGTCTTTGCTGTCCAGGCCGTGTCCCCCATTGTCCAGTAGTGTCCAGCAGTACTAGGGGATAGTAAACAATGGCGTGGGGGTCTTGGATGCTCTGGGGAACCACTGGGATGAGGAGGGAGGTGAGGGAGAGGGTGAATCCTGCTGTCCAGCAGTGTAACTTGGGGTTTTACCCCCTCCAATATTTGAGATAAGGCAGAGGAGAGTTACTGGAGGTAGAATAGGACTAGGGGAAGCTGTGGTAAGAATTTGAGGCCATGGAGAAAAGTAAAAGAGGTTCAACCACTTGTTTTGGTAATTGGACAGAAGGTGTTTGATCAGGGTTTGATCAAGCAAATGACATCCACTTGACATGGGACTTAACAGGATCAAATGTCACATATAATTAGGCCCCTACACCAAATTTGAGCTCATTTGGGCAAAGTGGCCAATGTAACTTTGGTGAACCCTAGAAATCAACAGAAATGGGTTCACCATGTTTGAGTCAAGAAATTCATCTCCCCTTGATGCACCACTTGGTGTAGCATCATCATTTGGGGTTATGAACATGCCCACAAAGTTTGAGGCTCCAGATAAAAAGTTGACAATGTAAAGTTGTTCAAATTTGAATTTGAACAGAAGGGGTTTTGGGGTGATCTGATCAAGTTGCTCTATTCCAAATCTTGTGCCATTTGGTCTAGATGCCTTATTAGGCCATTCCAGCATGTGCACCCAATTTGAGAGCATTTGGACAAGTTTGGCAATGTAGAGTTGCTCAAACTTCAAATATGGACAGAATGGTTTTGAGGAGGTTTGAGGATGTTTCCTTGATCTTCAAAGCATGAGGCTTTGCAAGATCATCAAATATGTCATATATGACATGATAGAATTTCCCTGGAATTTTTGGAGAATATTTCCTTTGTAAATACTTCAAAAGCTTGAAATATCCAGAAAGGGTTTTGGAAGGATTTGTCCAATATTTTGAACATGACCATGTGCTGAAACTCTTATATATGGACAATATATGTCCTATGAGTCTCCCTGAATTTTGGCAAATATTTTTGAAATGATTAAATAAGTTTTCCTTATTAAAGACCATTTATGGCCTTAAGAAAAAGATTTTAAATAAAATATAAAAATAACTTTTAAAATTATACTCTTGTGGTTTCTGGGAGTCCTGTATCTAATAGGATTCAAATAAACTTTGTGAAAGATTTTTCACACACTAAATAAGGTACTTGCAATGCAAACCTCAATTCAGGGGTTTTTGGAAAACTATTTTTAGAAAATACCATTTGGCCAAAATATTTTTATAAGAAAATTCTATACTGGTCTATACACATGGCATGATCATTGGGAAAAGGTTTTGGGTCAAGGAGATGAAGTATAAGAGTTGGAGGATTTATTTGATTTTCAGAGCACTAGCAAACAGCAGACAAGAGTCAAATCAAGCAAAGTCAACAACACTCAAAAGTTTTTTGCAAATCCACATTTTTAACATGAAAATAAGCTTAAGCAATGTGATATGAAAATCAGGGTGTGACAGACCTACCCCCCTTACAAGAATCTCGTCCCCGAGATTCCTAGACTAGGCGTGGAAAGAAAAGCGGAGTCTTGGATACGGGGTAGTCTTCACTTCTTCTTGTTGGTTCTGCTTCCGAGCGGTGCTCCTTGGAATCTTGAAGTGCTTGATGGTATGGCTTCTTGCTTGATGTCGTCCTCGATGGAGGTTGCTGAGGGGTCTCTTGCATAGGTTAGGTTGGGTTAGCTGCCAAAGGCTCGGTGATCGATGTCCTTGCGGGCATCGGGCTAGCTAGGAGGTAAGAAGCACTTCCAGAGTGGGGGCTCGTGGAAGATTTGGTGCACGGAGGGTATCTCAGGTGGTAGATCTAGCTGGGGAGCCGTCTACCACATGACTTGCAGTGATCTCAAAGGGTCCAATGAACCTTAGTGCGAGCTTCCCCTTGACGTGGAAATGCTTGTTGCCCTTCAGAGGAGTTACTCGTAGGTACACGTGGTCCCTGATATGGAATCTCATGTTCCGATGGTGAGTGTCAGCATAGCTCTTTTGCCTTGACTTGGTTGCCTTCAAACATTCTCTGACTAGTTGGACTTGCTCTTCCGCTGCGCGGAGAATCTCCTATCCAAAGACTAGCCCTACTCCAGTCTCTGACCAGTTGAGGGGTGTGCGACATCTGTGTCCGTACAACACCTCAAATGGTGCCATCAGAAGGCTCGGCTGGTAACGGTTGTTATAGGAGAACTCGGCAAAAAGGAGACAATCCTCCCACTTGGCTCCATATGCCAAGACACAGGCTCGGAGTCATGACTTCGAGAATCTGATTGACTCGTTCTGTCTGCCCTCCGGTCTGTGGGTGGAAAGCCGTGCTGAAAGATACTTGGTTCCCAAGGCTTCTCGGAACTTCTTCCAGAACCTTGAGGTGAACTGGGTTCCTCGATCTGACACAATCTCCTTGGGAACGCCGTGAAGACTTACGATTCGGTCGATGTAGAGAGCTGCCAGCCGGTTGCCATCATAAGTGGTCTTGACAGGAATTAAATAGACCACCTTGGTCAAATGATCGACTATGACCTAAACAGAGTCATGTCCTCTATCCGACCTTGGTAAATCAGTGACGAAGTTCATTCCGTCTTTATCCCACTTCCACTCAGGAACCTTGAGTGGTTGAAGCAATCCAGCGGGTCGCTGATATTCAGCTTTGACCTTTTGGCACACA
>LR738713.1:571942809-571960121 GCA_902687465.1 Secale cereale | reverse complement strand
ACATCTCAAGGTTTGTGGAGACTCGCTCCGTATTCATCACATATCACAAGCACGGGGTACCAACGGTGTGTCCGGTGCCCTGTGAAAACAGTCATGGCCGCCTATCCAAGCACGACCCCGTCCCGAGAGTGACCTCATGTCACCCCCGTCACTAGTAATGCGGGCACCATGCTAGTATCGACCTAGGTAATCAATAATGCCCTTTCCCATGTAAGGGTAGAGTGGTTGCGCATGTTTGGTTGGGACGGTAGTCACACATAAATCTAATCCATCTCTGTAAACAACACTCTCAACAAGCCTCGGCACACTACTTCTTCATCAAGTAGTGCCCTAGCTCCTCATCAACTCCCAGGGGCATTAGTGGCACCCACTGGGTCATTTGCAAGTATGTCAGACCACACTTGTTTCACTCAATGCATAACCCCGACCCATTTTGCGTAGCCAACTACTATAGCATACATCTATCTATTCCCACCCACATAACCCTCATAGGAAGGTAGGGTCATGTTGATGCAAGTTTCAACAGTAAAGTAACAAAGGTAGCAACCAAAGTGGTTTCCACCTCAACATGATTCCGATGCATAATAAGGTGTTATGAGACATGCATAAAAAGGTCTCTTGAACATGGTCAAAGGGCTTCTTGCCTTATTCTTCAGAGTCTTCAGATCTTCTGGTCCATCTCCGAATACTCCGTTTATTACGTCAACTAACGATGGAAACAATCATAATAAGCAACACAATCAAAGCAACAATAAAAGTGCTCTAAAAATAGGAGTTGGACTTTTCTAGGATACCTCTGGTCATATTAGAAATGACCAAGGTGGTTTCATAGGTGTTGGATCAATGGGTAGTTTGGAACATTTCAATATGATGGAACCAAAGGGTTTATGGATTTGGAAGAAGTATACAGAAATAATTCCTTGAATGATGAGCAAAGGTACCCATCATCAAGTCATGATTTTAGAAGCATTTAGGAGTTGGTTTCACTGGATTTGGATTTGAAATGAATTTCCTAGGATTTTGCAAAGCTGATAAATAGGAAGAAATGGCTAAATATTTGGTGGGGTACAGAAACTATTATTAAAAATGTTCCAAAACTAAGTTTGGACATGACAAGCATCTAGGAACTTGAATCACTGCATTTGGATCCAAAATGAGCTCCCTGTGATTTTCTAAAGTTAATCACAGAAAGTGGAAAATGGGCATTTGATAAATATTTGTATAGGAAAAGTTTCTGGAATAATGTGCATGTTGCACCATGTGATAGAGCATGATTTATGGAGTCATAGGAATTTTGAATCATGCAATTTGTAGTTCATATGAATATTCTAGGCATTTTTGAAGTTGGCAGAATAAAGAAAAAGGAAAAGAATAGGGGTTCGACCTTATACAGCGCTCTGGGCGAGGCCCAGCTAACCAACGCCCACTGGGCTCAGCCCAGTGGCTCAGCGGCGGGATGGAGGTGGTGACGCCGAAGGCGTAGTTACAGGGGGCGCCACCACCACAGGAAAGCGCAGCCACCAAGTGCGCTTCCACTTATCGGGGAGGGGCCACCCGTCAGCTACTTGTACCGGGCCGGTGGCGCTTACAGGCGGGGCCCGCCTGTCGGGTTCGTCGTCCTCCCTCCGCCCGACGCAGAGGAGGAGGCAGGGGCGACGCCGACGCCGTTCCCCGGCGGCTCCGGCCGTCCCCGGTGGTGCCCGGCGCACCGGAGGCCCCAGCGGAGCAAGCCGCGCCCATCCCTGGCCTCCAAGCTGGCCGGGAGGAGCAGGAGCGACGGCGGCCGAGGCATCAGCGGCGGCTTCGGGTCGAGACGGGGTGGCGCCAGAGGATGCTTGGGGAAAGGAAGGAAGGAGTGGGGGGAATCTCCACGGTCCTGGGGTCTTCCTCCTGGTGGCCAACAGAGAAGGGGAGGAGAGAGCGGCCGAGGCGCCCGAATCCGAGCGGCGGACGGCGGCGGCACTCCGGCCTTGGAGGGGCAAGGAGGCCACGGGAGGGAGGTTGGGGATGTCTGGGAGGTGCACGGAGAAGAGGAGGATCCAGCAGAGGCAAGAGGTGCTCGGGGGGAGGCCTTAAATAGCTGCAGCCACGGTGCACCGTGAGCGACGTCCATGGACGCGCTCGGGCGTGCTCGTGGAGAGAGGAGGAGGGCCGTGGAGGATAAGACCGACAGCCCGGCAGGTTGCGGACGTCGAGGGGACCTCGATGGACACGCCCACTCTACCCAAGACCGCCTGGAAGCCTCGGGAGGGCCGAGCTACAGTGCCTTGGTGCACTGTAGCGTGCTCCAGAGCGCGTCTTTGGCCGGCATGCTCAAGTCTTTGCTGTCCAGGCCGTGTCCCCCAGTGTCCAGTAGTGTCCAGCAGTGTCCAGCAGTACTAGGGGATAGTAAACAATGGCGTGGGGGTCTTGGATGCTCTGGGGAACCACTGGGATGAGGAGGGAGGTGAGGGAGAGGGTGAATCCTGCTGTCCAGCAGTGTAACTTGGGGTTTTACCCCCTCCAATATTTGAGATAAGGCAGAGGAGAGTTACTGGAGGTAGAATAGGACTAGGGGAAGCTGTGGTAAGAATTTGAGGCCATGGAGAAAAGTAAAAGAGGTTCAACCACTTGTTTTGGTAATTGGACAGAAGGTGTTTGATCAGGGTTTGATCAAGCAAATGACATCCACTTGACATGGGACTTAACAGGATCAAATGTCACATATAATTAGGCCCCTACACCAAATTTGAGCTCATTTGGGCAAAGTGGCCAATGTAACTTTGGTGAACCCTAGAAATCAACAGAAATGGGTTCACCTTGTTTGAGTCAAGAAATTCATCTCCCCTTGATGCACCACTTGGTGTAGCATCATCATTTGGGGTTATGAACATGCCCACAAAGTTTGAGGCTCCCGATAAAAAGTTGACAATGTAAAGTTGTTCAAATTTGAATTTGAACAGAAGGGGTTTTGGGGTGATCTGATCAAGTTGCTCTATTCCAAATCTTGTGCCATTTGGTCTAGATGCCTTATTAGGCCATTCCAGCATGTGCACCCAATTTGAGAGCATTTGGACAAGTTTGGCAATGTAGAGTTGCTCAAACTTCAAATATGGACAGAATGGTTTTGAGGAGGTTTGAGGATGTTTCCTTGATCTTCAAAGCATGAGGCTTTGCAAGATCATCAAATATGTCATATATGACATGATAGAATTTCCCTGGAATTTTTGGAGAATATTTCCTTTGTAAATACTTCAAAAGCTTGAAATATCCAGAAAGGGTTTTAGAAGGATTTGTCCAATATTTTGAACATGACCATGTGCTGAAACTCTTATATATGGACAATATATGTCCTATGAGTCTCCCTGAATTTTGGCAAATATTTTTGAAATGATTAAATAAGTTTTCCTTATTAAAGACCATTTATGGCCTTAAGAAAAAGATTTTAAATAAAATATAACAATAACTTTTAAAATTATACTCTTGTGGTTTCTGGGAGTCCTGTATCTAATAGGATTCAAATAAACTTTTTGAAAGATTTTTCACACACTAAATAAGGTACTTGCAGTGCAAACCTCAATTCAGGGGTTTTTGGAAAACTATTTTTAGAAAATACCATTTGGCCAAAATATTTTTTTAAGAAAATTATATACTGGTCTATACACATGGCATGATCATTGGGAAAAGGTTTTGGGTCAAGGAGATGAAGTATAAGAGTTGGAGGATTTATTTGATTTTCAGAGCACTAGCAAACAGCAGACAAGAGTCAAATCAAGCAAAGTCAACAACACTCAAAAGTTTTTTGCAAATCCACATTTTTAACATGAAAATAAGCTTAAGCAATGTGATATGAAAATCAGGGTGTGACACCTTTGCTCTTCAGGAAGTCTTTGAGTGTGTCATAGCAAGCATGAGGTGCTTGTTTGAGGCCATATAGTGCCTTGTTGAGTTTGTATACCATATCAGGACGTTTTTGATCTTCAAAGCCAGGTGGTTGTGCAACATACACCTCTTCTTCAATCCTTCCATTGAGAAAGGCACTCTTTACATCCATTTGATATAGAAGTATGTTGTGATGATTTGCATAGGCTAGCAGTATACGAATAGCTTCAAGTCTAGCCATAGGAGCAAATGTCTCATCGAAGTCAATCCCTTCAACTTGAGTGTATCCTTGAGTAACGAGACGAGCTTTGTTTCTGACAACTTGACCATGCTCATCTTGCTTGTTGCGATAAATCCATTTTGTGCCTATTATGTTGGACTTGCGAGGGTCAGGACGCTTGACAAGTTCCCACACGTTATTCAGCTCAAACTGTTGAAGCTCTTCTTGCATTGCTTGAATCAATTCAGGTTCCATAAAGGCTTCAGCAACTTTCTTGGGTTCAGATATTGAGACAAAAGCAAAGTGCCCACAGAAATTTGCAAGCTGTGTTGCTCTTGAACGAGTAAGTGGACCAGGTGCATTTATGCTGTCAATTATCTTCTCAACTTGTACTTCATTTGCAACACGAGGATGAGCTGGACGAAGATTTTGCTCTTGTTGTACATTGTCATCATCAGGAGGGTTGTCTTCAGGCTGAGCATTGTCGTCGGGTTGATTTGGAGTAGAAATGATGAGTTCCTCGTCAGGCTATGCTTCAGAAGGCATGATCTCACCGGTTCCCATTAGTTTGATAGATTCATTTGGTGAAGCCTCATCTAGTACATTTGGCAGGAACTCTCTTTGTGAACCATTCGTTTCATCAAACCGCACATCCACAGTTTCAACTACTTTATAGAGAAAGATGTTGAAGACTCTGTAGGAGTGTGAGTCTTTTCCATATCCGAGCATGAAGCCTTCATGTGCTTTTGGTGCAAACTTTGACTTGTGATGTGGATCCTTGATCCAGCACCTAGCTCCAAATACTCTGAAGTAACTTATTTTAGGCTTCTTTCCAGTGAGGAGTTCATAAGACGTTTTCTTCAGAAGCTTGTGAAGATAAACACGGTTGATGATATGGCATGCAGTATCAATAGCTTCGGGCCAGAACCTTCTTGGTGTCTTGTATTCATCGAGCGTCGTTCGAGCCATCTCAATTAGGGTTCTGTTCTTGCGCTCTACGATGCCATTCTGCTGAGGTGTGTACGAGGCTGAGAACTCATGAGTGATTCCCATTATATCCAGATAAAGATCAAGGCCGGTGTTCTTGAACTCAGTGCCATTGTCACTTCTAATATGCTTGATCTTGACGCCATAGTTGTTCATGGCATGATTGGCGAAGCGTCTAAAGACATCTTGCACTTCAGTCTTGTAGAGAATTATGTGCACCCATGTGTATCTTGAATAATCATCAACAATGACGAAGCCATAGAGACAAGCCATGGTAGAGAACGTGGAGTAGTGAGTAGGGCCAAATAAGTCCATGTGAAGTTGCTCGAAGGGTTTGGATGTCGTCATGATTGTCTTCGAAGGATGCTTGGCCCTAGTCATCTTCCCAGCTTCACAGGCACCACATAGATGATCTTTCTTGAACTTGACGTCCTCAATGCCTACAACGTGCTTCTTCTTTGCGAGAGTGTGCAAGTTCCTCATGCCGGCATGTCCTAGCCTCTGATGCCAGAGCCAGCACTCTGAAGCTTTTGCTAGAAGACATACGGCCATCTGCGGTCCAGCTGAGAAATCCACCATATACAGATCACCTTTTTTGTATCCTTCAAATATTAGAGACTTGTCAGACTCCATTAGTACAAGGCAGCGAAATTTTCCAAATATCACAATCATGTTTAAGTCACAAAGCATTGAGACAGACATTAAGTTGAAACCAAGATATTTAACAAGCATGACTTTATCCATGTGCTGATCCCTTGAGATTGCAACTCTACCTAGACCCAACACTTTGCTTTTACCAGTATCAGCAAATGTGATGTCACTCCTGTTAGATGGACGTAAGGTTGAGTCCATGAGAAGACTTCAATCTCCAGTCATATGGTTTGTGCATCTGCTGTCCATAATCCATTCTGAAGACTTTGGTGTCACTCCCTACAATGCAGTTACGAGGATAGGCTTCACCAATAGTCATTGTGAAGCATAGACATTTGACGTACAAGTGGATTATGAAAGCTTAGATCCAAGTTAGGACATATAGGATGATTAGCAAGCGATTCATGAACAAAATGGATAGTTAACCATTTGGGCATTTGATCTTGTGCCCTACAAGTGTTTTAGGTCCCCAGCAATAGCATCAGACGCCTTTGATTTTTGGCTGGAGACCTTTCCCTGCAAGAGAAAGTCAATTCTTCTTAACCACCCACATCTTCAGGGGTGGCTTAGAAGCAATGAGTCTAAGAGCAGCATCTGAGAATTTTGGCTTTGGAGCCCTAGCAAATAGTCTTGCAGGTGGAGAATAATACTCATAAGAATAAGCAGAAAAATTCTTTGTTTTATGAATATAGCGGTTTGAGGAAACACGCTCATATTCATGCGTCTGAGTATGGTTTCCCTGCAAAACATTGGCGTTAGGGTGACTCAGGTGAGTCCTTTGTCTGTATGAAGCCTTAGGACCATATGAAGCCTTTGGTCTGGGGTTTGTCTTCTTACCAGGTGATGTCATGATAACATTTGCTGGAAGTTTCTCAAGACAACCTTTGGGTACCCAGATCTTCTTCATAGGTGGCCCGTTCCTGCAGTTAGTACCAATATACCTGGCCAACACTTCACCATTTTGATTCTTAAACAGTTTATAGTTTGCATCAAAGGATTCATCAATGATAATAGGATTAGCACAAGTGAAGCCAGATAGGGTAGATGGATCCACTGAAGGTTCCTTTCTAGCAACCCATGTCGTTTTGGGATACTGCTCAGGCTTCCAGTATGAACCATCAACATTCATTTTCCTGTCAAACCCAACACCCTCTTTCCTAGGGTTTCGGTTCAATATCTGCTTTTTGAGGACATCACATAGAGTCTGATGCCCTTTGAGGCTGTTGTACATCCCTGTTTCAAGCAAAGTCTTCAACCTAGCATTTTCATCAGCAATAGTAGTGGTATCCTCAGCAGAGGGGTTAGTTACCACATCATTAGTTGAAGGTATTGCAACAGTGGCAGCAGTAGAACATTCAGGAATAGATGTAGCATTATCACGCTCAATGCATTTTAGACATGGTGGTTCAAACTCTTCCTGAGAAGCACTGATTTGTTGAGCAAGTAATGAATCGCGCTCCTTCTGAAGATCTTCATAACATACTCTTAGCTTTTCATGACCAGATAAGAGAGTGTTATGATGACTTTGAAGCGTGTTTAACTTAGTCTGAAGTCTCTGAAGACTTTCAGCCGAGTTTTTCGACTGATCCATTTCTTCACCCAACATATCATTGCTCTTATTAAGCATTTTTTGAGCCTTTTCCAAAGCAATTTGTTGTTTAGTGGCAAGGGAAGCAAGTTTGACATAGCTGGGTCCAAATTCATCACCAGATTCATCATCACTAGACTCAGATAGATAGCATTCGGCTACCTTGGCACCTTTTACCATAAGACATGGTGCAGAGGATGATGGTTCTGGATCAAAAGTCATCATCTTGAGAGATTCTTTGAAATCCTCAAACCAGGAATCATCACGAGTTCGATGACCCTCATAGACTTCAGAGAGACGGTCCCAGATAAGCTTCGCATGATCGAGATGCATGACGTTCCTGAACTGATTTTGAGACAGACAGGAGCAGATGACGTCCTTCGCTGTGAGGTTGAGAAGAGTGAACTTGCGAATGTCATCAGCTTCTGCCATCTTGCACAGATCGGTAAGACCAATCTCAGTGACGGTCCACAGCTCACTGTTAATCGCCATGAGACGTTTCTTCATCATGGCCTTCCACTTGGGATACTCGTGACCGTCAAACATGGGGCAAGTCACTGTCTTCATTCCTGCAGTCGACATAACTAAAACTCCAGGTGGTTAAACCGAATCACACAGAACAAGGGAGTACCTAGCTCTGATACCAATTGAAAGTGCAGTATATCGACTAGAGGGGGGTGAATAGGCGATTTTTATGAAATGCTTCAAAACATGGAAGTTTCGAAGACAAAGGATAAATACAATCCTATTTATATGCAGCGGAAAGTAGACTACACTAGACAAGCCATAGTCAGGTATTCAATAAAGCGAAAGCATGAAGACTAATAGCAGCTAGGCAGTAAGGATCAAGATGGAAGATGGAATGACGCCAGTTAGAACAAGTAGTCACACACAGTGAAGTCAGTCAGATAAGGCAAGCAGGCAATGACTTCACAACATAAGACAGTAAGTAAAGGGAAAGAAAAGGATAGAACCAGTAGCTCGGGGAAGATAGTGATTTGTTAGACCAGTTCCAGTTGCTGTGACAACTGTACGTCTGGTTAGGGAGGCTGAGATTTAACTCAGAAGACCGCGTCTTCACCTTATTCCCCTTAAGCTAAGGACACCTAGTCCTCGCCCAATCACTATGGTAAGTCTTCAAGGTAGACTTCCAAACCTACAAAGACTTCGTTCACCGGCGATCCACAATGACTCTTGGATGCTCAGAACGTGACGCCTAACCGGCTGGAGGAATTACAGTCCTCAAGTGTAATAAGTCTTTAGGTCACACAGACAGAAAGACTTCAGTGATGCCTAACACTCTTTGGCTCTGCGTGTTTTGGCTTTGTCCTCGCAAGGATCTCTCTCTCAAATGCTTCGGAGGTGGGTTGCTCTCAAACGACAAAAGCCGTGCAATAACTCTGAGCAGCCACCATTTATGGTGTAGGGGGTGGGCTATTTATAGCCACTGGGCAACCCGACCTGATTTGTCCAAAGTGACCCTGGGTCACTAAGGAACTGACACGTGTTCCAACGGTCAGATTTCAAACACTCACACGGCAACTTTACTTGGGCTACAAGTAAAGCTGACTCATCCAGCTCTGGATAAGATTTGCTCTCATTGTCTTCGCTCGAAGACATAGGATTTGATTGAGCATCACTTCAGTCACTCTGACTTAGTTCACTTGGACCCCACTTAATAGTACGGTGGTTCCTATGACTCAACAAAGAAGAAAAGGAAACAACGAAACATCTAAGTCTTCGCGCTCCATAGTCTTCACACAATGTCTTCTCTTGTCATAGTCTTTAATATGATTATCTTCATGTACCACCATTGTCGTCAATGTCTTCATACATTTTTAGGGGTCATCTCCAGTAGGTAAACCGAATCAATGAGGGACTACTACCTGTGTTATCCTGCAATTCTCACGAACACATTAGTCCCTCAACCAGGTTTGTCGTGAATACTCCAAAACCAACTAGGGGTGGCACTAGATTCACTTATAGTATCCGAGAAGAGGATATTCCCAAGACCGCATTCAGAACGAGTTTTGGCTCTTATGAATACATGGTCATGTCTTTTGGCCTCGCAAATGCTCCACCCACCTTCTTGAGGATGATGCACTTCATATTCAACCCCTACACCAATGAATTTGTTCTCGTCTATCTGGATGACATCTTGGTATTCTCCAAGAATGAAGAAGACCATGCCAAGCACCTCCGTTTGGTCCTGGACAGGCTCCATGAACACAAGTTCTATGCGAAGTTCTCCAAATACGAATTCTGGCTGGATAAAGTCTTATATCTTGGCCATATTATCTCTGCCGAGGGCATTTCTATGAACCCCGAGAAAGTTGAAGCTATTGTCAACTGGGAACCCCCGTAAAATGTCAAGCAACTCTGAAGCTTCCTTGGTCTCGCTAGCTATTGCAGAAGGTTCGTTGAGAACTTATCCAAGATTGCCAAGCCTCTTTCCAACCTGTTGCAGAAGAATGTCAAGTACTCCTGGACTCCTGATTGTGATATGACATTCAAAACACTCAAAGAGAAGCTCATTTCTACTCCGGTTCTTACTCCTCCAGATGAGTCCAAGCCCTATGAAGTCTTTTGTGATGCTTCTTTGCAAGGACTTGGTGGTGTTCTCATGCAATACAAGAAGATTGTGGCATACACTTCTCGTCAGTTGAAACCAAATGAGAGGAATTACCCCACACATGATCTTGAGCTAGCAGCAGTTGTACATGCCTTAATCACGTGGATACACCTTCTGTTGGGCGGAAAAGTGGACATCTTCACCGATCACAAGAGCTTGAAGTACATCTTCACACAGCCAAACCTTAACCTTCGCCAGACTCGTTGGGTTGAGATGATCCAAGAGTATGATCCAAGCATTGAGTACACACCTGGCAAGGCCAATGTCATTGCAGATGCCTTGAGCAGAAAGGCATATTGCAATAGTCTCCTTCTCAAACCGTTCCTGCCTGAACTTTGTGAATCATTCAGGAAGCTCAACCTCCAAGTTGTTCCGCAAGGCTTTCTTGCAAACCATCAAGTTGCTCCTACCTTGGAAGATCAGATCCGTGAGGCCCAACTCAGTGATGCTATGGTGCAGAAAGTGAAACATGGTATTGCTAAGGGTAGTCCCAAATACAAGTGTTATCACATTGATGAGAAAGACACCTTGTTCTTTGAGGACAGAATTGTGGTTCCCAAGGGTGATCTCAGGAAGCTCATAATGAACGAAGCACATGACTCCCTCCTTTCGATTCATCCCAGAGGTTCTAAAATGTACCAAGACCTCAAGCAATCATATTGGTGGACTCGCATGAAAAGGGAGATTGCCCAATTCGTGAATGAATGTGATGTCTGCAGAAGAGTGAAGGCAGGGCATCAACGTCCAGCCGGTCTCCTTCAACCTCTACCTATTCCCAAGTGGAAATTTGATCACATTGAAATGGATTCCGTCACTGGGTTTTCTAAGTCCAAGAAGGGGAATGATGCTATCTTGGTAGTGATTGACAAGCTAACTAAAGTAGCTCATTTCCTTCCCGTCAAAGAATCCATCAACGCAGCTCAGCTGGCAGAGCTGTACACCTCCAGAATTGTTTCTTTGCATGGCATTCCTCAAGTCATCTCCTCAGACCATGGAAGTTTGTTCACATCCAAGTTCCAGGACTCCTTTCAGTCAGCCATGGGCACAAAAATTCGCTTCAGCACTGCGTTTCACCCTCAGACTAGTGGTTAAGTCAAAAGAGTGAACCAGATCCTCGAAGACATGCTGAGAGCTTGTGTCATCTCTTTCGGTATGAAGTGGGAAGATTGTCTCCCGTTTGCCGAATTCTCATACAACAACAGCTTCCAAGCAAGTGCCGGCAAAGCTCCTTTTGAAATCCTCTATGGCAGAAAGTGTCGTACCCCGGTCAACTAGCCCGAGACTGGTGAACGTCAACTTCTTGGTAATGATTTGATCTCAGAAGCCAAAGAAATGTGCAAAGTCATACGTGAGAATCTCAAAGCCGCGCAATCGCGTCAAAAGAGGTACTATGACGGCAAGCATCGTGATTTGGCTTTCGACATTGGAGATCATGTCTATCTCCGTGTTTCTCCTATGAAAGGAACCCAAAGATTCGGTATCAAAGGAAAGCTTGCTCCTAGATACGTGGGCCCTTGCAAGATTCTTAGCAAAAGAGGCAATCTAGCCTACCAACTCGAGCTTCCCACCAACTTTGCAAATGTTCATGATATGTTTCACGTGTCTCAACTCCGCAAGTGCTTTAAGACACCTGAACGCACCATTCCGTTCGAGGAGATTGATCTTCAACAAGACTTGTCTTATCGTGAGCACCCTGTTGCTATTCTTGAAGAAACTGAGCGCAAAACCCGCAACAAGTCCATCAAGTTCTTGAAAGTGAAGTGGTCACACCATACCGATCGAGAAGCTACATGGGAACGAGAAGATCACCTTCGTTCCGAGTAGCCTTCCTTCTTCCAGTCCTAGATCTCGGGACGAGATCTTTTTGTAGTGTAGGAGAGTTTGTAACACCCCATATGTGATACTTTCCTATAATGACAATAAAGCATTCTCGTTTTCAACCTTGTCATTATCCTTGGGGGTTCTTGTCATTTGAGCTCATTTTATTTTTTGCATTGCCATGTCATTTTTTTTTCATCCATGCATTGCTTTCATCATCATGGCATCTTAGTTTACTTCTTGTTGGTGTGTATGTGAGGCTCCTTGTGATGTTGTGAGTGTGGTTCTAGCCATGCTTTGCTTAAACCCTAGACCCCCTCCTTTGTTTGCCTCTTCTTCTTCTTCCTTTTTCTTTTCTTTCCTTTCTTTACTCCATTGTACAAGTCACCTACCCAAGTTCATTAATGTTCTTTCTTTTTCTAAAAATCTTGCACCATGTCTACACCCTCTTTGCCAAATATCACCCTATTTGGAATTGATTTGGTTGGGTTTTAAAATGACAAGAGTTTGAACCATATTCAAACTCCTTTTATTTTTCTGCCTCTAAAAATGTCCAAGTCAATTTTATTAAATAGGGCATAAATCAAGGAGCATGGGGATATTTTCTTTTTCCCCTAACTCTTTTCCTTTAAGCCTGTGCTTTTCTTTTTCTTTTCTCTCTGAAGAAAAAAAGAAAAGGGAAAAGAAGCATATAGCAGCTGTGGCATGGGCCTCCTCCTCCTTATCCTCCCCCCAGGCCCAGTCTTTCCCCTCGCACTGCGCGGCCCATCTCTTCCCCGCAGGCCCGACCGAGCCGCTCGCAGTCGCGCCGTCTCTCCCCTCGCACCTGGCCCCACTAGTCTGCCTCACACCTCCCGCGTCGTCGTCTACCTCTGTCACGTGCTGTAGAGCCAGAGCGAGCCCTTGCCGTCGCGCCGTGATCACGGACGTCGAGGTCTTGTGATCTGAGCCCTCCATTTAAACCTGCAGCGTGTCCTCCCCTTTTCCCTAGGGTTCCTCTTCCTTCTCTCGCCGTCTCGAGAGCCAAGCTCCACCAGATCCGCCGCTCCAGTGAATACCCGCACGCATCTGGGAGCGCCAGCTCGTCGCCGGCATGCCTCCTATCGACCTCAGCCTCGCCAAGCATGTCCAGCTGCTTCCTCATCGTCGACTACGTCCTCTACACGGAGCCGATCATCTCGTCGCCGACGTCTTCTTCCTCTTCTTCGTCTCCGGCGCCCGTAGCTGTTCGAGCCCCGCCGCCGTCGACTCCGACCACCTCTGGGCCAGCCGCACACACCTTCGTGTTCGTGGTGAGCGCCTCCACCTCCTCATGCTCTTTTCCCCCTCTTTAGCACCGTCTAGCACCCGAGCTCGTCGCTGTCGGGCCTCATCGTCGGCGAGTGTCTCGACCACCGTAGGTTGTCTAGTGTTGCCCGTTTGCATCAGCTCGCCGCGTAGATGCTGCCTGAGTATTCGCCGCTCCGCCTAGGCCGTTGCGTCGTCTCGTCGTTATCCGCCGCCGCCGTTCTGTCAAGAGCTCGCCACCAGCACTGTAGTAGTTGCTAGGTGCTGCGTTTGCTTCGAGTGGGTGCGGCACTCCCCCACGAGCGCATCACACACCTCCGCCGTCTCTTTTGGTCACCGGAGCAGCTCCGACGAGCCCCCTGTTTTTCCCCTACTCTGCATCTTCAGTTACTTCTTCAGTCATAGCACTTGTTCTTTGTCAAGGTTCAATCGCTAGCGCAGTGGTTGTTTCTCCATCAGTTAAGCTACAGGTTGTGTGTTCGAATCCATGCGGGGGCAGTGGGCATTTCGCCCCCCCCCCCCTTCTTGTTTTCCTGAGAGGCTGACAGGCAGGCCCCACCTGCCAGCCTCACTGTGCTCTCCAGCCCCCTCGCGCACCCGCTGGCGCCAGCTCAGCGCAGCCGGGCCCCCTCGTCAGTGGCTCTGGCTAGCGTGGGCGTGGGTCACTTTGACCCCTGCGCTTGTTGTTTTTCTTTTTCTTTTTCTTTTTCTGCATTTTCTTTCTTTAATTACTATATGTGGTTATATTTTTCTGATGCAAATAAGTCATATATGAAAAGTTCTTAGAATTTTAGGTAGATTATGAATATGCTGTTTGTTGCCATGTTTAAAAACATTTAAAATGCTGTTTGAATTTCTTCTTGTTTTAAATATGCCTAAACTTGTAAAATTCATAACTTAATATCTACAACTCCAAATTTAACAAACTTTATATGCATTTGGGGTGGAAAAATGTGCAGAATATTTTGGGGCTATTGTTTATCATGTTTAACAACCTTATAACAGAAGTTTTCAGATCTGTCCCAAATGCATTTAATTAATGTTGGGAGTTTCTGGAAATTGTTGTTTATTATTTCTAGCCCATTTAATTGTGCTAGCATGTTGATGTAATCTTAGTTGCACCCTTGCCATGTTAACCAACTCCTTTAAAACTTGTCGGATGCTTGTTTGAATAACCTACATATAACTTGTTAGTTGTTCTTTTGTTCGTTTTCTTTCATGTGGGTGATCTTGTTGCTTTGATGTTATTGCACTCTTGTGACCCCTAGGCCATGCATCATTACTTCCCATGTCCATAAGCTTCATGTTCATGCATCATGTGGTTGAGCATTGCATGTTGATTGATTGTTGTTCCGTTGTTGCTTGTTGTGTTGGTTAGAGCCCGGTGACGATTCGGAGTACGAGGTTTCTATCGAGGTTGAGTTTGAGGAGCAAGATTACGATCCCTCCGTGGAATCAACAGGCAAGATGACCTTACCCAGATATCATTACTATCTTTGCCTATGCTAGATGTCTCGCTCTTTAGATATTGCCTCGATGCCTATGTCTGTTTGTCAGCCTTCCTATTGTTGCCATGAAACTCTCTAACCACCCACCTAGCAAACCGTTGTTTGGCTACGTAAGCATCGCTCAGCCCCTCTTATAGCGTTGTTAGTTGCAGGTGAAGATTTGAAGATTCTTGCTTCATGATGAAGTTATTGTTGGGATATCACAATATATAAACTGTTAAACTAAATCATCTATATATTGGTAATGGGTGGAAGGCTAAGCCTCTTGCTTGTTGTTTTGTTCCACTCATGCCACCCTAGGAACCGTTAAACCGGTGTTATGTTCCTTGATTTTGCGTCCCTAACACGGTTGGGGTTTATGGGCCCCCCTCGATAACCCGCTTAGCGCTAAAGCTTTTCCAGCAAGGCCCAACATTGGTTTTATATTTGCCTAATAACTAAAACTTGCATAGGGACTAGCTATCCCGAGGACTTAATAAACAACCCCTGGGCCAGTGCTCCTCATGAGTGTTGGTCCAAACTAGAGCCACTTGTTGTGCCACCCAGTTCGCTGGGATCTTTGGTTGCTGTACGTACAGCTCATCCGGTCGTGGCCTGAGACTAGATACACGCGGCTGCTGTCAGGGTGTCGGCACGCTGGGAGGTCTTGCTGGATTAGTTTTACCTATGTCAGAATATCTTGAGCACGGGATTCCGAGAATACTCGGGTCTTCCCACCTTGGAGTTGCGACTCCACAGATCATGAGCTTGTAATGGGCTAAGTTGGGACCCCCCTGCAGGGTTTGATCTTTCGAAATTTGTGCTGCGGTTATGTGGCAGATGGGAATTTGTTAATATCCAGTTGTAGATAACTTGACACCATGTTCATAATACACTACCTGCGTGAGTAACCGTGACGGTCTCTTTCCGAAGGGGTTCGGGAAGTGAACACGGTGGGGTTATGTTTGACCTGAGTAGTTAGGATCACTTCATGATCACCTTGACGATCGTTCGCACTTGTTCTCTTCTCGCTCTAAACCCGTAAGTTAGTGCTAGTGCTGCCACAACCTTGTTTTAAGCCTTATCCACACCAAAGGCTTTGATAGTCTTGTTACCCGGGTTCGGGATTGCTGAGTCCTCCGTGGCTCACAGATTCTACACAACACCAGATGCAGGTACCGTAGAGAACTACACAAGTGGTGGTTCAGAGCTGTATTGG
Source organism: Secale cereale (assembly GCA_902687465.1). Lineage (NCBI taxonomy): Eukaryota > Viridiplantae > Streptophyta > Magnoliopsida > Poales > Poaceae > Secale > Secale cereale. Next base: position 571,944,371 of record LR738713.1, on the reverse strand, counting down.
GAGTTCGACGAAGAGCACGGAAGTTACTACGTGTCCTATCCCGAGGATCAGTAGGGCTCTTACTAGGATGATCGGGATCTTGTGTTGCTTTATTTATGGTATCTTTCATTTGGATCTTCATCCGTAGTCGGACTCTAATGTTATTTGGATGATGTATGTTAATGTATTACTTTGTGACGTGGCAAGTGTAAGCCAACTACTCTTTTACATTTTCATCCCCTCTTTTACATGAGTCGTGCAAAGATACCATACTTGAGATCATTCTAGTATGTGATTATGCCTTTAAGTCGTGCCTCGACACGTGGGAGGCATAGTCACATACTGGGCATTACATTATGCATTAGATACAACTGCATTCACGTTAAATAGGGCACCATCTAAATCCGTTGAGACGACACCTTATGAACTGTGGTTTGGCAAGAAATCCAAGTTGTCTTTTCTTAAAGTTTGGGGTTGCGATGCTTATGTGAAAAAGCTTCAACCTGATAAGCTCGAACCCAAGTCAGAGAAATGTGTCTTCATAGGATACCCAAAATAAACTGTTGGGTACACCTTCTATCATAGATCCGAAGGCAAGATATTCGTTGCTAAGAATGGATCCTTTCTAGAGAAGGAGTTTCACTTGAAAGAAGTGAGTGGGAGGAAAGTAGAACTTGATGAGGTAATTGTACCTACTCCCGAATTAGAAAGTAGTTCATCATAGAAATCAGTTCCAGTGATTCCTACACCAATTAGTGAGGAAGCTAATGATGATGATCATGAAACTTCAAATCAAGTTACTACTGAACCACGTAGGTCAACCAGAGTGCGTTCCGCACCAATGTGGTATGGTAACCCTATTCTACTGAACCACGTAGGTCAACCAGAGTACGTTCCGCACCAGAGTGGTACGGTAACATTGTTCTGGAAGTCATGTTACTAGACCATGACGAACCTACGAACTATGAGGAATCGATGATGAGCCCGGATTCTGCAAAATGGCATGAGGCCATGAAATCTGAGATGTGATCCATGTATGAGAACAAAGTGTGGACTTTGGTTGACTTGTCCGATGATCAGCAAGCCATTGAAAATAAATGTATCTTTAAGAGGAAGACTGACGCCGATGGTAATGTTACTATCTACAAAGCTCGACTTGTTGTGAAAGGTTTTCGAAAAGTTCAAGGAGTTGACTACGTGAGACTTTCTCATCCGTAGCGATGCTTAAGTCTGTCAGAATCATGTTAGCAATTGCCACATTTTATGATTATGAAATCTGGCAAATGGATGTCGAAACTGCATTCCTTAATGGATATCTTAAAGAGGAGTTATATATGATGCAACCAGAAGGTTTTGTCGATCCTAAAGGTGCTAACGAAGTGTGCAAGCTCCAGCGATCCATCTATGGGCTGGTGCAAGCATCTCGGAGTTGGAATATACGCTTTGATGAGGTGATCAATGCATATGGTTTAATACAGACTTTTGGAGAAGCCTGTATTTACAAGAAAGTGAGTGGGAGCTTTGTAGCATTTCTGATATTATATGTGGATGACATATTGATGATTGGAAATGATGTAGAATTT
>LR738713.1:571879182-571912764 GCA_902687465.1 Secale cereale | reverse complement strand
CATCAGGATGGGTCTCACCTGCTAATCCGTGAGACCTGGTCTCATAGATTTTTTTTCCAAAGGGGACACTATTTGAATTGTCGATACATTTTCTTACTTCCTTTGGCCAGCAACACCCAAACTGTTGGTACTACATTAAGGACATTTGCCTGCCAAAATAAATGGCAAGTACACTAATTCAAACCACTGTTCAAGATATCTTCCGATATGCCGATAAATCGGTCGATTTATCGCTTACCGCTGTCTGACCGATAAGATAAATCGGCCGATAAATCAGCCGATATGACGATAAATCGGCCGATATGCCGATAAACTGGCCGATTTACCCCTTATCATAGGTCGACCGATAAGTTCCCGATAAGCGATATCCCCAACATTGATTCAAACACATAGAAAGGAATAAAATTAGTCCAATACAAGAGAAACTTTAGTACTACCTCTGTCCCATAATATAAGAACGTTTTTGGCACTATACTAGTGTAAAAAACATTCTTATATTATGGGACGGAGGGAGTAGTTGGCATTTTGCTTTGTGGTCGTACTGAACATACATAAATAACAAGCACAATGCTCATGAAACAGTACTCACTCCATTAGCTCTTCTGCAGACTTAAGGTGAAACCTGGAGTTGTCATTCTTAATCACAATCTCTCATCCTAGAGTCCTAGATGAATTAACTTGTGTTTCCTTGTCAATGTTAATACTTCCAATATATGAAGTACAAAACTGCTACAACTCTGAATATAGCTTCCTGTAAAAGAATTCAATAAAGGGCAAGTCAATATCTCTACAATTGGCATTTTCAATAGCTTTGGGCTTAATACGACCGTGACCTCCTTTTCCTCATCGCTGACAATCATCTGCATCATTAATTACTACAACCTCAATACAACCTGAACTGAGTATAGCTAATGAAAAGGTCATCTACCATCATCCAAGTAGATAGATCATAAGTCTTAGTATCCTGCAAGTTATCGAATGCTTGAGAGGACGCACAATCTAGAATATAGGCTAGACGACTTGAATAGTGAGTACATCTAAATTTGAGAAGACAACACACTAAAATGGTGAAAATGATACGCACTTCTGAATGAGCAATGTACCATCTCATCTACAACTCCGAACCCATTGTATCATTTAGTCAAGAAGCTAGAGAGTAGAAACAAATTGTAGAGTGTAATCTAGTGGGCAATGATTACATAAACACATCTGAAAATATAAAGAGCGGAGTTAACTGTCTATGTACCATTTCCCCGTGGAGCATGAAGCTAACTGGGTCCCTCATTGTGTTTTGAATTTTGGCCGAGAAAAACGTATTTCGGCCAAATTTCGGCCAAGGGCGAAAAATACCTTCCGGCGAAAAAATGGATTTTGGTCAAAATTTGGGTCAAAATTTGGTCAAATTTCGGAAAATGACCGATATTCGCCGATCTCGGTCTGGGGACTCCCTCGTATGATTCTTGTTGGCTTGGTGAGGATCCAACCTTCCTTGCTACTGAAGATCATGGAATTGAACCTGCAGTTGAAGTCCACACAACTACTTCCACTCAGATGGCTTTAGGTGAACCTCCTCCAAGGTATAACCAGAACACACAATATTAGTCGTACATTTTTTAATATATATCTTTCACCTAAATAATGCAGTATTCTATAGATTACATCCCCTAAACGTATAGTACTACTGTGCAGGTTAGGCACAGAAACAGAATAAAAGAGAACGAAGAATACTATCGAGAGGCAGAGCTTCCGAAACATTACAATGACCCAGTCACTGGCATGCACTCTGTCCTAGCCTTCTCCATGCTGCAGTTCAGAGAGGGAAAACAAATCATGGAGAGAAGGAGAGAGAGAGAGAGAAGAACCAGAGGAAGAGTGGCCCGAGGGTGCCCTTTTCCTCTAAGAAAAAAAGAGAGGCCAGAGGTATGCAGAGACGGAATTCAGGCCGTTGTATCTCGCACCATGCCACCGAAGACGCCGCCCACCGCGCGCCGACAGTTTGGTGCCCTCTCGACTCCGGTACAACACCGGAACGTGCGCTGGCGCTTGGCGAATCCCGACCGCTTGGTCGCCCGCCATCGCCTCTTCACGATCGCCAGGGTGGTACTCACAGAGTAGTAGCGTCGCGTGGTCCACACTCCGGGGGGACGCCATGAACCTCTACTATCTTGCCAAGCAATGACCTTACCTGCTATGCTGCGCGATGATGGCGTCCATGACCATGAGGAGGGGTCTCCCTCGCGACGTTGGGGCGGTGCTCGCCGCCGGGTCGCCGTCGTCCATACCTGGAGGCTCGAGCTCATGTTGCTCCCATTCCTCCTCTCCCACACGGGATGTGGACGTGGCGCCTCCTGATTTTGGTACAGAGGAAGGGGCCGTGAGGAAGGAAAGCAATAATTTCTCCCGTGATTCTAGTAGAGAGATATTTTCAGAATTTTGAAAGGAAAGCAACTTCTCCTCCCGTGATTCTAGTGAAGGGAGTACTTGATCAATCGTGGTGTGGCCGCGCTAAGGAGTTGCGGATCGGGTGGGTCAGAATTTATCCTCTGCGACAGAGTATCGTCCGTTCGACGGTAATCGCTAAGCACACATTTGACACATCATTAGATTAATTCTGGTGGTTAGATTTTATCAGGTGGGCACTTTAAGAAAGAAAATGGGCACTGCTACGCGTCGGTTGGCGGATCTTTTAAAAGATCCGCCGCCTCGCGAGCCGTTGGATGAGACGGATTAAGCTGTCGGGCGTTACCTTCTAGCATTGCAACACAGGCCGTGTTGCACGAAATTTCTGCAACACGGGTCATGTTGCGGAATTTTTTGCGACATAGGTCAAGTTGCAAAAAAAAAAATTGCAACAAAAATCTTGTTGCAGAAAACATTGCAACCGAGATCTTGTTGCAAAAAAAATATTCCAATAGAGATATCGTTGCAATTTATTATTTTTGCAACAAACGTACAGTTTCAGCTCTTTTCAGGTCATGTTGCAGAAATTCATTGTAGTGCACAACGAGCAGTAGGCAGTGACTCGTGTCGCACGGATGAGGCGGCGGATACTCGCGTGCAATCCGCCGGCTGAAGGTAAGAGTTTTTCATAAGTAATAGAAGACCTTTGCAACCGTCTACTCAGTTCCATCGATTGTAACTTAATAAATTGGTGCTCTTCCATCAGTCTATCAACACATCCCCACTCTGGTTCACGAGACATTGGATTCTCCCCCACCAATTTCATTTATTCCCTAGACGTATCTAATTCTTCTCATATACTCTTCAGCACACCGCTTCGTTCATCTTCCTGCCTTCCCTCAGATCTCCTCTTTTCTCACTCGTATCAGTTTTTCCTCAGCCTCATCTTGAGGATGGATTCATCACATCAAACAAAGGTAAATTTCATTTTAATAGGCTTAATCCTGTTGAAATTTGCTTTCATTGTTTCTTTTCTCCCGAATGCAAGTTTCATATTCCTTATGCTCAATTTGTTACTACATGAGAGGGCTATGTATGTGTGAGATTGTTTTGGACAACAACACCTTCTTCCTCTGTTTCGCACCACCTCACAAAAAAACTAGAGTAAGCTTTAATTTATTCTCCTTTGTTTTTTACTACACAATCCATACATTCAATTTATTTGGATTCGAATTCATATCAAACAAAGATGCAAATCCGTTTCTTCATTTTATTAGTAATAATTTTTAACAGGTTATTCCCTGCTTTGTACTAATGAAGATTTATCTAAATTCTTTTTACCAGGTCATTCCCTGCTTTGCAAGAAAGTTTTTCTTGCACAAATTGGGTATACCACAACATCAGACAATGAAACTTTTAGTTTACCTTCAGCCAAAAGATGAAATAGCTTTTAGGATTAACATCACAAATGACCCGGACAAAACTTGTTTCGCCGGAAACGAAAGGACTGAATTTATGTAGTTGTATGACCTTCACTGTCATAAGGAAATGTGGCCGCCCCCCTTATGTGCCCTGCCTTGGTGCTTAGGGGCTTTGGTTCAAACATTGGTGAGCATGTTCGCGCCCTCGAGCTGTCGGTCGTCCACGACCCTGCCAGCATTGACGCTCGTGGGCGCAGCCCGACGTGTTAGACCTCGACACGCTCCTCCAGGCGCCGCTCTCAGGAGGAACAAACCCCACCGGTGTCCCCCTGTCTCCAAGAACCGTGCTGCCGCCAAGTCTGATCTACAAGCGCGCTACAACCTCGACTTCCCCCAGGCGAGCCCCACACCCAGCCAAGCCTTGCTGGAACTCCGTGCGCCTGCGTCTCTTGTGCTGCCCCTGCGATCGCCTTCCAGGCCACCGGGTTTCCAGGCTTCGCCTAAACCGCCCCTGATCAGTGTCGACCCTCTGCAGCGCACGCCCTCCCCTGTTTGGGGCCGTGCTGTGGCCGGCCATGAAGATGATCTGGCGCTGATTTTCGAGGAGCGCCAGATGGGCATTCTTGCCACGCCCGAGTCCCCTCTTCCCAGGCCACCTACGGCTCCCCCCTTGCCGGTGTCGAGACATCCAACAAGGGGGGCCTCTCTCTGCAGAAAATCAAACGTGCAGGCCCCCAGGCGGCGCTTCCGACAACCAAGGCAGCGGAGCAACTCATTAGCCGGCCCCTGGGGATTATCAGAGATGGAGAGGATGTAACAGAGGCTACACTTGTTGATTTCACTTCCATGTTAAAAGAGCAGCTTGCCCCTGAGCTGATTATGGCCATGAGGGACTTCTTCCACCTCGACGACTTGGCTGTAAACAGCGTCGAGGACGCGTTGATTGATCATGGTGGCGAGGGAGCTCTGGAGATGACCCATGATGTTGGTGCGGCTCAGCTGAGCCTCGGATCAGAGTAGGCAGCGTCTTGATTTGGCCAGTTCATCATTAGGGCTGCTTTAGTTGATTATGTTAGCTCTTCCTTTCACTGTAATGTGTGTCAGCGTAGTTTCACTTATGTGTAAGTCTTGTGCCGCTTGGATTGGCCATGTGTTAGGCTATGTCCAGTACCCATGTGCCCTTGTGGTGTTTGTAGCTCAGCTCAGTATCAATGTTGTTCCGCTGTCTGATGGTTTTTGTCCCTGCTCCTGGACCGATCAAAGTGAATGTTAGTGTGCTCCATGACACCACAACCAATCAACACCCTGAGTTGGAACGTACGTGGCCTAAACTACCCGGCCAGGAGGGCAACTGTCAGCACTACAATTGCAGACTCTTCATGCAAAATTGTGTGTTTGCAAGAGACAAAGCTCAATAGCGTGGACAAATATGTGGCAGCCTTCCCTGGTGGCAACCGACTGAAAAGTTTTGCGCAGTGGCCAACGACTGGAACTAGGGGTGGGATCTTACTGCTATGGGATGACAATGTTGTCGAGGTCTCCGAAATATCTTCCTTGGCCTTTTGCCTCTCTGGCAGGGTTCACATTCGGGAAATAGATGTATGCTTCAAGCTCACATCCATCTATGGTCCTACTAACCACGCCAACAAAGATTCATTCTCTGCTGAGCTTGTCTCCCACAAGCCTTTGTCAGGTATCGCTTGGTTGGCCCTCGGGGATTTTAATCAAATCTACCGAGCACGACACAAGAACAAGAGAAATGTAAACAGGAGTAGGATCAACCGTTTTCATGCACCCCTACAATCTTGTGATCTCAAAGAGATTCGTCTCCAAAATAGATGCTTCACTTAGAGTAACGAGAGGGAAAACTCCACCCTTTGCAAGCTTGACTCTTTCTTTTGCAACACCGAGAGGGACATGACTTTCGACACACATGTGTTACAAGCCCTTTCATCTTCCCTCTCCGACCATTGCCCTCTCCTGCTTGCCTATGACAAGGGACCTAGACGTCCACGGTCCTTCACATTTGAAAAGTTATGGGTATCATTGCCCGGATTCTATGACGTGGTCTAGAAGGCATGGGATGAGCGTGTTAGCCACACTGAGCCTTTCCAAATTCTGCATCATAGGCTCAAGAAAACCGTGACCTGGCTAACTGAATGGAGCAAGAAGCTTTTCTCCAAGGCCAAGATCCAACTCCATGCGGCCCTCTTGATGATCCTCCAGTTGGATATGGTGCAAGAGGCATGAGCCCTCTCCCCAAAGGAGCGGGACCTGCATGCTAGACTCAAGCGAAGGTTGATTAGGTTGGCAGTTCTTGAGTGGGCTCGGAAGAGCCAATGCGCTAGACTGACAAATCTGAGGGAGGGTGATGCCAACATTAAATTCTTCCACCGATGCATAAATGCCCGTAGGTGAAAAAACCACATTCACCGGCTAAAGCAGGCACATGGTTAGGTGACCGACCACAAGGAAAAAGAGAAGATCATCCATGATCACTTCTCTGAGGTCATGGGACGGTGAAGTACGAGCAATAATGATTTTAATTGGGAGGAGCTAGGCATCGAGGCCCATGCCTTGCAAGACCTCGATCCCGCCATCACCGAGGACGAAGTATGGGAGGCTATAAAATAGATGCCTAGTGATAAGGCGTCGGGACCAGATGGTTTCACGAGGATCTTCTTCAAGAGGTGTTGGGAATCATTAATCATACAATCATGGGGTTCATTCAACGCTTTAATTCATTGCACACCTCCAACCTACAGTGGCTAAACTCTGCCAACGTTGTGATGTTGCCAAAGAATGATGGTGCGGAAGGCATCTCTGATTATAGGCCTATCAGCCTCATCCACGCCATAGCTAAAGTCATTACCAAAATTCTATCGCTACGGCTTGCACCCCACATGGATGACCTCGTTTCCAATGCCGAGAGTGCCTTCATTAAAAGGAGAAGTATCCACGACAACTTTATGTATGTTCGGAATTTCGCCCGACATCTACACAAATGTAGAACCCCCGCACTCCTCTTCAAGCTTGATAGTATAAAAAAAGCATTCGACTCAGTCAAGTGGGGATACATTCTTCAGCTGCTCCAATGGTTGGGCTTCCCTCCGAAATTTCGGGCTTGGATTTTTGTGCTTCTTTCCTCTTCTTCATCTCGGATAATGCTTAACGGGCTGCCCGGTCCGCCTGTCAAGCATGGTCAAGGATTCAGACAGGGGGACCCCCTCTCCCCACTCCTCTTCGTCCTTGTAATGCCCAGGATGGGACTATATCTCCTACGTGTCGAGGCACGACATAAAGATATAAGCCCATCCTAGAATGATCTCAAGTTTGGTATCTTTGCACGACTCATGTAAAAGAGGGATTAAATTGCAAAAGGAGATAGTTGGCTTACACTCGCCACTTCACTCAATACATTACATAAGCAATCATCATCCAAAACATCACAACCCGACTACGGGTGAAGATCCAAAAGAAAGATACCAAAACAACATAAAGCCACAGGTCAGGATCGAATCCTAGTAGAAACCACTACTGATCGTCGAAAACATCACAAGCCTTCGGCCACTCTCTTCATCGAGCTCCCAGTGAAGTACTTGAACCAGCTCCTGCATCATTCTCGGCTGAACCTGCATCTGGTGTTGTAGTATCTGTGAGCCACGAGGACTCAGCAATCCCATAACCATGGGTATCAAGACTAGCAAAGCTTATGGGTAGGAAGAGGTAGAGTGGTGAGGTTGCAGCAGCGGCTAAGCATAATATGGTGGCTAACTTACGAGTACCAGAATAAGATGAGCATCTACGCAAACGGTCGCAAAAGGTGATCGCTAAAGATCCTGAACTACATACGATCAAACATAACCCCACCGTGTTCTCTTCTCAAAGTGAAAAGAGACAGTCACGGTTACTCACACAGTTGTGTGTTTTACTTCGGATCATCTGTCAAGTTTTCTACAACCGGACATTAACAAATTCCAATCTGCCACATAACCGTGGGCACGGCTTTCGAAAGATCATAATCCCTGCAGGGGTGTCCCAACTTAGCCCATCACAAGCTCTCATGATTAGCTGAAGTGATAAATATAATATCATCACTCCTTATCTTAGGGAAATCCGATCAGGCTTGGCATCCCGGTAGCACAAGTCATTTCGACAATGGTAAAACAAGTCCAGCAAGACCTCCCGGCGTGCCGACACCCTGATAGTAGCCGCGCGTATCTCGTCTCAGGCCACGACCGGATGGGCGATTCTACAGGTATACCAGATACCTCGGGTTTCCCCAAGGCGGCCCCGCAGACTCCCCGTTTGGGACCAACACCATCAGCACTGGCCCCCCCTGCTATGTAGAATTAAGAATCCTCGGGGACGCGACCCCCTATGCAAATTTAATTAATTAATTAAGTTGTTATTATGAGGCAAATTAAAACCAATGTTGGGCCTTGCTGGAGGAGTTTTATTCAAAGTCGAACTGTCAAGGGGTCCCCATCCACCCATCGTGTAAGGAACGCAAAATCAGGGAACATAATGCCGGTTTATCGGCGCCTAAGGTGGCATGAGTGGAACAAAACACCGAGCAAAAGGCCAAGCCTTCCACCCATGCCCAGTATATAGGTGTGTTATTATAATAATTATAGGTATTGTGATATTCCAACAACAAGTTCCCTCCTGGAACGAACTTCATCTTCACCTGCAACTAACAACGCTATAAGAGGGGCTGAGCAAGCGGGTAACATAGCCAAACAGTGGTTTTGCTAGGAAGGTGTCAAAGGTTAGAGGTTTCATGGCAACAAGGAGAGGCTGACATAAAGATAGGTAGCGCGACATGTAACGATAGCATCGAGACAACTAAGCATGGCAATGGTAGTAAAGGTATCCAAGGGTATGGTCATCTTGCCTGGGATTCCACGAGGTAGAAGAACGGGTCCAGGAAGTAGACAGAGCAACAGCCGAGCGAATCCTCACAACTCCGGAACGAAACCGAAGCTAACAAGAGAAGCAACCAGAAAGAAGCAAACAACACGGTAAATACACAAGCATAAACATGGCATACGATGCACAAACAAGTATGATGCATGTCCGGTTTAAATATGCATGGCATGGCAAAGTGCACAAACAACACTACAATTTAAGTGGAGCTCAATATGCAACGAGTTGCATATTGACAAAACACCACATTATAATTATTTAATTGACTCTTGTTATTTACAAGACAAGATTAATTGTTTGTTAACATGGCAAGAGGTGAAGCATAAATAAACTACACTATTTAGGCATTTTAAATGGGGCCGGAAAATAACAACAACAATTCCGGTAAAAATCCCCATAAGTATGTTTAGTAATTATAAGCAAACAACAATTAAGCATTATAATGTTGTTAAATGATGCGGATGACATGATCAAGTTTATGTAATTTTATTAAAAGTTGACATGAAGAAGATATGAAGCATTGTCACCGTGGTGGAAGAAAGGGTGCCACGGCAACGATCCGAAAATGATGCAACGGCACCATATCGGTTCCGGTAACTCGTTGAGAGACTGGTGCAAAAGATGACGGAGAACGAGTGAAACAAGAGGAAAGGTGGGTGATCCCGTCACCGGGTTCCCACGGGTCGGCGACGAGGCAACCGAGGAGCACGTCAACGATGAAACGGGCACGATGCACACAAGGGAAACATCTCATACAACACATCAAGCAACATCGTTCTCGGGTCATCGTCTCGGGGTTATACCTTCGAAACACTCGTTTCGGGGCGGTTCGAGTTCGTAGTGGAAGTAGTGGAACACGGTTCGTAGAGGAAGTAGTCGAACACGTTATGTAGCCGTTCTCGCGATTCGTAGAGGAAGTAGTTGTTCACGGGGTGTAGTGGAAGTAGATGTTCCGTTTGGAGAGGAAGTAGACGTTCTCATTTCTTCACCGAAGGTAGTCGTACACGTTCGTTCCGTAGAGGTACTTGGCGCATCGGTAGGGGTACTTGGTCGTGGTACTTGTCGGGTCATCATGTAGTCGTGTAGGCGTTCCCGTTCGTAGATGTACTTGTCATCGGAGGGGTACTTGGGGTCTCGGTCTCGAGTCGTACACGGGTCTTCGGACTTGCCGATCGCGCCAAAAACCTGCTGGACCAAAACAACAACTCGAAGCCGACGGAAAACACAGCAGCAGTAGGTCTTGGCGCTCGTTGAGTAGCAGCAGGACGAAGTGGAGGCAGGGCCTCGGTGTCCGGTGCTGTCGGAGGGAGGCGCTCGGGCCTGGGTCGACGCGGCTCGACGACGGGGCGCCGAGGAGGAAGCTGCTCGAGGCCAGAGGACGGGGCACTCGGGGCCTTGCTGGAATGGAGGCGAGGGCGCTCGGGGAGGCTCGCGGAACGCCATGGCGAGGTGCTGGCCGGGGCGGCCGAGGCGCACGGCGCGCGGAGAACAGGCGCGGTACAGGGGAGCTCCTCTGGCGCGCAGAGGGGAGCTGCGGCCTCGTGGCCTGGAGGCGGCGCTGGACGAGGGAGGCGCGCGGCAGTGAGGCCTTGGCGACGGAGGGGAAGGACGCGGGCTCCAGGCGCGCGGGATGACGGCGAGGGAGTACGGGACGGCTCCTGGAGCGAGGTGGTGATGGAGAACGGAGGGAGGCGCTCGGGGCCTCGTCCTGGCGCGCGGAGGAAGTGGCCGCTCGGCCTGGAGAGGGGATCGATGGGGGAATCGGGCAGGCGAAGCTGGGTGAGAGAGAGACCGAGGGAGAGAGAAGGGGATCGAGGGGCTGGAGAGGTGCGCGATGGGTTCGGCATCGAAGGGAGGGAGGCTCGGCCTCTGGCGGCGCTGAAGAGGGAGCGAGGAGCGAGGAGCGAGGGATCGCTAGCGGCCTAGGGTTTGGAGCGGTCGGGCCTCAACTGGCCAGAAGGAGAGGGAGGTTGAGGTCGGAGTCGGCCGTGGCTGGGCCGAAGGCTAGAAGGGCCGGCTGGGGGGAAGGCTGAGGGCTACTGGGAGGCCTAGAGGCCTAGATGGCTCGAGGGAGGTTTGGGCCTCTCTCTCCTCCTATGATCTTTGCAGAAAAAAACTAAATAGAGAGAGTCCAAAATAAAATAAAAAAGGAAGGTTACAAAAAGAATTTGGACAAGGGGCAATTATTCCTGGACTCGCAAAAATGTAAGGAATTAAATAAAATTGCTGGAGGGTTTTTGGAAGCACCCCGATAAAACGGGAAAAGAATATAGGGAGGGTTTAAGGCAAGAAATTGAGAAGAAAAGGCATGGGGAAATATATGCAAGTGTGTTGGGTTATTCCGAAGCAATGGAATAATTATTATACAGCTCCCTATATATTGAGAGACTTTTATATGTTTTAAAGAGAAGACATTCTTCCCTCGATTTAAATGGACCAAAGGTCCACACAATTTATTTAGGTTGAGAAGAAAAATAAAAATGACATGATGGCATGATGACATGATGCAATGCAAAATAAATAAAGCAAGCACAACTGAAACACACGGGAGACCCGGAACATCTGGAATCTTCTGGAATCTTCTGGGACGTCGGACTTCGGGCGTCACAACTCTCCCACACTAACAGAGGATCTCGACCCGAGATCCTAGAGATAGCACCGGGTTAAAACGGAAGAGGAAGAGGTAAAACAAAGTTGCTTCTTTGACAGACGAGTGAAACCAAAGAACCTTGAGAGGTTGAACAATCTTGAAAGAAAGAGTACAACGGAGATGAACGAATATGAAAACTCCGTTAGAAAAGAGGAACAAGGAACATTACGAGAACCTTGTAGGTTGAAATACATGAAACAGGAGCTTAGGAACCAAAAGAATATGAAACTGCAATGGTATAGCCAAGGAATAAGAATGACAGAATTTGGACAGCACTCCGACTGAAAATGGAAGGAATTAACAAGAACTTGAGGAGATGGGATGATACTTGATGAAATCAACAGCATATTGCCTCCGAAACAATTAAAAGAATGGCACAAGGGGGTAAGAACGATTCAAACAGCACTCCGATTGAAAAGATAGGCAAAACTAGATAAGATGACGGAACTTGAATGAAGAATACAACACTCCGGCTAAATAGACAAGCAAGGGAAGAATATGATCTCGATAAAACGAGATGATGGTTAAGAGAGAGGAATATTACCAAGCCTCCGGAATGAAAGAATAGCATAAAAAAATGAAAGACATGAATGGAGAAGAAAATGACAACTTCTCTCACAAATGAATTAGGAAGTCCTCCTTACAAAGAAGGGTTGAACGGAGTTGTTGGGAAATCAACAACGAAAAGAATAAGCTCGATGTGGGCTTATGGAAAGCATCTCAAAATTATGAGGTGACAACCAGCCACTAACGGAAACGATTGATTTGATTGAGATCAACAAGGAGATGAAAAACTTATTACACCGGAAGGATAAATGAAGAACTTGGGTCATTTATAAGCACCATGATAGCAACAATCCTTAGGGAAAGATTTTATTTGCAATACAACCCAAGATTACTCCAACAAATAAATTGAATGGTTGGGAAGATCTCTTGAACGGAGAGAAAATGATGGGTTTACATGTCTCATTCTTGATAACTTGTGAATCATGAAACATGAAGGGAAATTGTCAAAATGACATACCACCATCTCCAACAATAAGGTAGAAAGAATTGCAATTGGAAAGCATGATGAAGAGTGCTTGAGCTAAAACAATAATCTTTATGAAGACTTCGAGGATGAATTAAATGATGATGAACCACCATGAAAACTCCGGTAATGAAAGCATGAGAAGTGAAAGATGAAAAGAATAAGATTCAAGGCCTGCGATGAATTAGATGGAGCTTTGAAATGATAATTGAAATAACATGGAGCTCCGGAAAACAAGATGAACAACTTAGGACCGAGAATATGATATGATGAACAAGCTCCAGACAAAAGAATTAACTCACCTGAAGGAACAAGAATAAGAATTATGTCATGCATCTCCTTCACCAATTTAAATTGATGACAACCAAAGGATTTGGCATACTACTTATTCTCCTTGGAAAGAATTAAAGAGAGATCTAGCACAAGCTTGGGTAAATCTTCAACGAAGCACCGGTAGGATTGTGAAAAGAACAAATGAATTAAAACGATAACAACGGAAGAGTAATCTTGAAAGAACCACCTTAAAATATGAAGACGAACGAAGAGGCATCAACGAATAATATTTGGAGGACGAAGTTGCAAACAGAGAACGAAGAAATATTCTGAAATGAAGACCTTCGGAGGGTCACAAAGAAAAGAATTCATGAAGAATCTTGAGAGAACGGGCCAAGATTTAAGAGAAACACTTCTCCGGTCTTCAATATCTGAGAAGACGATGAGATACACCACCATGAATTGTTGAGGCACTCCGGAATGAAGAATTAAAAGGTTGAACCAACGAAGAAAAGAATTTGAAAGCAATCTTGGAGAAGGTATATGACTAATGGAAATCATTCTTACGTCACACTTTGAAAAGAATTTGAGTATAACTCCGGAAAATAATTAGAAGAGTCAGGTAAGATCCTGGAAAAAGACCTGTGGGTTAGGGCCCACTCAAAGAAATCACCGTTGGAAAAGATTGCTTAAGAGATATTGCACCGGTTGAATTAAATGGCATGAATAAGATAGCAACCTCAAAATAGTTTGAACAGATTAAGAATGGAATTATGAATCTTCAGCACTCCGGATATGAATAGCAAGAGGAGAATGATTAATTGGTGCACCGGAATAAGAAAGCATTGTGAAAAGAGGAAAGGGATAAGATCAACATCGAAATCTTGAATTACATCCACCGACAGAATTTGAGAACAAAAGAATGATGAACTTGGAGTTTCCTGAGCATCTTCACGATAAATCACCGGATAAGAACATTGAAGGAAAAGAATGAAGAAACATCACATGAATAAAATGGATATTTCATTTGAGAATTCTGGCTCCAAGAAGAAGAAGGGTGGGAGGGTGGGTAAAACAAAAATAACTTGAGACGAACAAAATGGACACCGGTTGAAAATAATTTAACATGACCATCTTGATGATTAAGAAGGACTAGCACTCCCATAGAAATATGAGAACACCGATTAGGAAAGGTATGGAATCAACATTTGCCATCGAAGCAACTCGAATATCAGAATCAAAACAAGAACAAAGGGTAGATATGTTGCAATATGATCTTCACAATATCATCCGAACAGAGAATTGAGCGAATGAATTCCGTAGGTACATCAGCTTGTCGAGAAGCCACTTGGGAGAACAAAAGGTAAATAAAAAGGAACAAGGATCAGACAAAACAAATACAAGATAGAAGCTTCGTCCCACATATTCGTGCTGAAAGCTCATGGAACGTGTTACAAAAGGGTTTTGCAATCCCCGGATCAGCATAGCCAAGGACCCTTTAAGACGCAACTCCCGATCGGAACAAGCCCATAAAACCACTTCACTCAATGTAAAACCCCAAACTTCATATCATGCATTCGTTGGAAGAATGCCTAGAACTACTGGATGAACCCACCTATTAATTTCCGAAAGTTTCCAGTTATGCAATCAGGTGTTGGGGATACAGGGGAAGCACCGCGCACTCAACTCTAATCCTACATCCAGCTGTATCCATCCTTCAACACATAACCAGTCTTTCTCGGAAACCGTTTACCTCGGACCTTCGAAACGCATCCACTATACAAGCTATGGCAATACTCCCGAACTACCTCCCCAGTACTGGGTGATGTCGGGGTTACCTTGCCACTAACCGCATAGGAGAGTTTTCGATGTCGGCCGTCTTAAGTATTCTAGTACTGCCGCGATGGATTTGTGACGACAACACCTCGGAGCTCAACTCCCCGGGACACTGCCACAACCCCTAATGACAGGAGGCATCGAGAACAATGTTCTCGTCACAAAGACATCGAAACAATCCAAACAATACTCGCGTGATACTAAAAAAATAAATTTGGTGCAATTTTTGAAAGTAGAAGAGGCAAGAGTAATCGTCAGGAGTCCTCACCAGAATGAAAAGAGATGAGGAGCAAAAGAAATCCTACTCTCCGATATATATAGGACTCAAAACATTTTTATGTGTGTGCCTAGACTCAACCGTCAACGATTCGATCAATCAGTGGGGGCTTCTAGGTCGGAGAAGGCTCTGATACCAACTTGTAATGCCCAGGATGGGACTATATCTCCTACGTGTCGAGGCACGACTTAAAGATATAAGCCCATCCTAGAATGATCTCAAGTTTGGTATCTTTGCACGACTCATGTAAAAGAGGGATTAAATTGCAAAAGGAGATAGTTGGCTTACACTCGCCACTTCACTCAATACATTACATAAGCAATCATCATCCAAAACATCACAACCCGACTACGGGTGAAGATCCAAAAGAAAGATACCAAAACAACATAAAGCCACAGGTCAGGATCGAATCCTAGTAGAAACCACTACTGATCGTCGAAAACGTCACAAGCCTTCGGCCACTCTCTTCATCGAGCTCCCAGTGA
The DNA here is from genome assembly GCA_902687465.1 of Secale cereale. Lineage (NCBI taxonomy): Eukaryota > Viridiplantae > Streptophyta > Magnoliopsida > Poales > Poaceae > Secale > Secale cereale. The sequence goes on along the minus strand of LR738713.1, from coordinate 571,897,463 downwards.
AGTACTTGAACCAGCTCCTGCATCATTCTCGGCTGAACCTGCATCTGGTGTTGTAGTATCTGTGAGCCACGAGGACTCAGCAATCCCATAACCATGGGTATCAAGACTAGCAAAGCTTTTGGGTAGGAAGAGGTAAAGTGGTGAGGTTGCAGCAGCGGCTAAGCATAATATGGTGGCTAACTTACGAGTACCAGAATAAGATGAGCATCTACGCAAACGGTCGCAAAAGGTGATCGCTAAAGATCCTGAACTACATACGATCAAACATAACCCCACCGTGTTCTCTTCTCAAAGTGAAAAGAGACAGTCACGGTTACTCACACAGTTGTGTGTTTTACTTCGAATCATCTGTCAAGTTTTCTACAACCGGACATTAACAAATTCCAATCTACCACATAACCGCGGGCACGGCTTTCGAAAGATCATAACCCTGCAGGGGTGTCCCAACTTAGCCCATCACAAGCTCTCACGATTAGCTGAAGTGATAAATATAATATCATCACTCCTTATCTTAGGGAAATCCGATCAGGCTCGGCATCCCGGTAGCACAAGTCATTTCGACAATGGTAAAACAAGTCCAGCAAGACCTCCCGGCGTGCCGACACCCTGATAGTAGCCGCGCGTATCTCGTCTCAGGCCACGACCAGATGGGCGATTCTACAGGTATACCAGATACCTCGGGTTTCCCCAAGGCGGCCCCGCAGACTCCCCGTTTGGGACCAACACCATCAGCACTGGCCCCCCCTGCTATGTAGAATTAAGAATCCTCGGGGATGCGACCCCCTATGCAAATTTAATTAATTAATTAAGTTGTTATTATGAGGCAAATTAAAACCAATGTTGGGCCTTGCTGGAGGAGTTTTATTCAAAGTCGAACTGTCAAGGGGTCCCCATCCACCCATCGTGTAAGGAACGCAAAATCAAGGAACATAATGCCGGTTTATCGGCGCCTAAGGTGGCATGAGTGGAACAAAACACCGAGCAAAAGGCCAAGCCTTCCACCCATGCCCAGTATATAGGTGTGTTATTATAATAATTATAGGTATTGTGATATTCCAACAACAAGTTCCCTCCTGGAACGAACTTCATCTTCACCTGCAACTAACAACGCTATAAGAGGGGCTGAGCAAGCGGGTAACATAGCCAAACAGTGGTTTTGCTAGGAAGGTATCAAAGGTTAGAGGTTTCATGGCAACAAGGAGAGGCTGACATAAAGATAGGTAGCGCGACATGTAACGATAGCATCGAGACAACTAAGCATGGCAATGGTAGTAAAGGTATCCAAGGGTATGGTCATCTTGCCTGGGATTCCACGAGGTAGAAGAACGGGTCCAGGAAGTAGACGGAGCAACAGCCGAGCGAATCCTCACAACTCCGGAACGAAACCGAAGCTAACAAGAGAAGCAACCGGAAAGAAGCAAACAACACGGTAAACACACAAGCATAAACATGGCATACGATGCACAAACAAGTATGATGCATGTCCGGTTTAAATATGCATGGCATGGCAAAGTGCACAAACAGCACTACAATTTAAGTGGAGCTCAATATGCAACGAGTTGCATATTGACGAAACACCACATTATAATTATTTAGTTGACTCTCGTTATTTACAAGACAAGATTAATTGTTTGTTAACATGGCAAGAGGTGAAGCTTAAATAAACTACACTATTTAGGCATTTTAAATGGGGCCGGAAAATAACAACAACAATTCCGGTAAAAATCCCCATAAGCATGTTTAGTAATTATAAGCAAACAACAATTAAGCATTATAATGTTGTTAAATGATGCGGATGACATGATCAAGTTTATGTAATTTTATTAAAAGTTGACATGAAGAAGATATGAAGCATTGTCACCGTGGTGGAAGAAAGGGTGCCACGGCAACGATCCAAAAATGATGCAACGGCACCATATCGGTTCCGGTAACTCGTTGAGAGACCGGTGCAAAAGATGACGGAGAACGAGTGAAACAAGAGGAAAGGTGGGTGATCCCGTCACCGGGTTCCCACGGGTCGGCGACGATGCAACTGAGGAGCACGTCAACGATGAAACGGGCACGGTGCACACAAGGGAAACATCTCATACAACACATCAAGCAACATCGTTCTCGGGTCATCGTCTCGGGGTTATACCTTCGAAACACTCGTTTCGGGGCGGTTCGAGTTCGTAGTGGAAGTAGTGGAACACGGTTCGTAGAGGAAGTAGTCGACCACGTTATGTAGCCGTTCTCGCGATTCGTAGAGGAAGTAGTTGTTCACGGGGTGTAGTGGAAGTAGATGTTCCGTTCGGAGAGGAAGTAGACGTTCTCATTTCTTCACCGAAGGTAGTCGTACACGTTCGTTCCGTAGAGGTACTTGGCGCATCGGTAGGGGTACTTGGTCGTGGTACTTGTCGGGTCATCGTGTAGTCGTGTAGGCGTTCCCGTTCGTAGATGTACTTGTCATCGGAGAGGTACTTGGGGTCTCGGTCTCGAGTCGTACACGGGTCTTCGGACTTGCCGATCGCGCCAAAAACCTGCTGGACCAAAACAACAACTCGAAGCCGACGGAAAACACAACAGCAGTAGGTCTTGGCGCTCGTTGAGTAGCAGCAGGACGAAGTGGAGGCAGGGCCTCGGTGTCCGGTGCTGTCGGAGGGAGGCGCTCGGGCCTGGGTCGACGCGGCTCGACGACGGGGCGCCGAGGAGGAAGCTGCTCGAGGCTAGAGGACGGGGCACTCGGGGCCTTGCTGGAATGGAGGCGAGGGCGCTCGGGGAGGCTCGCAGAATGCCATGGCGAGGTGCTGGCCGGGGCGGCCTAGGCGCACGGCGCGCGGAGAACAGGCGCGGTACAGGGGAGCTCCTCAGGCACGCAGAGGGTAGCTGCGGCCTCGTGGCCTGGAGGCGGCGCTGGACGAGGGAGGCGCGCAGCAGTGAGGCCTTGGCGACGGAGGGGAAGGACGCGGGCTCCTGGCGCGCGGGATGACGGCGAGGGAGTACGGGACGGCTCCTGGAGCGAGGTGGTGATGGAGAACGGAGGGAGGCGCTCGGGGCCTCGTCCTGGCGCGCGGAGGAAGTGGCCGCTCGGCCTGGAGAGGGGATCGATGGGGGAATCGGGCAGGCGAAGCTGAGTGAGAGAGACCGAGGGAGAGAGAAGGGGATCGAGGGGCTGGAGAGGTGCGCGATGGGTTCGGCATCGAAGGGAGGGAGGCTCGGCCTCTGGCGGCGCTGAAGAGGGAGCGAGGAGCGAGGAGCGAGGGATCGCTAGCGGCCTAGGGTTTGGAGCGGTCGGGCCTCAACTGGCCAGAAGGAGAGGGAGGCTGAGGCCGGAGTGGGCCGTGGCTGGGCCGAAGGCTAGAAGGGCCGGCTGGGGGGAAGGCTGAGGGCTGCTGGGAGGCCTAGAGGCCTAGATGGCTCGAGGGCGGTTTGGGCCTCTCTCTCCTCCTATGATCTTTGCAGAAAAAAACTAAATAGAGAGAGTCCAAAAGAAAATAAAAAAGGAAGGTTACAAAAAGAATTTGGACAAGGGGCAATTATTACTGGACTCGCAAAAATGTAAGGAATTAAACAAAATTGCTGGAGGGTTTTTGGAAGCACCCCGATAAAACGGGAAAAGAATATAGGGAGGGTTTAAGGCAAGAAATTGAGAAGAAAAGGCATGGGGAAATATATGCAAGTGTGTTGGGTTATTCCGAAGCAATGGAATAATTATTATATAGCTCCCTAAATATTGAGAGACTTTTATATGTTTTAAAGAGAAGACATTCTTCCCTCGATTTAAATGGACCAAAGGTCCACACAATTTATTTAGGTTGAGAAGCAAAATAAAAATGACATGATGGCATGATGACATGATGCAATGCAAAATAAATAAAGCAAGCACAACTGAAACACACGGGAGACCCGGAACATCTGGAATCTTCTGGAATCTTCTGGGACGTCGGTCTTCGGGCGTCACAGTCCTGGCCATTGACCCTTTGCACATGATTCTTGACTTGGCGACGAGGAAAGGGCTCCTCCATAAAATCCGTGGTTGGCGGGCCATGGTGCGTACCTCCCTCTACGCGGATGATGCGGCAGTCTTTGTGGCCCCCATCAAGTGGGACATCGACAATCTTGCCTCCATCGTGAGAGGCTTTGGGGACATGATGGGCCTTTGCTCCAACTTCCAAAAAAGCTCAGTTGTGCCTATTAGTTGAAATCACCTTGACCTTGAGCAAGTTCTTCAGAGCATGCTGGCAACACGTGCCACTTCTCCGGTCAAATACCTAGGGCCACCACTCTCAGTTTGGCAACTGAAGAAGGTGGACTTCCAATACCTTTACGACAAGGCGGCTGGAAAATTGGTCACCTGGGAGGGCCAAACCATTACTACTATCGGTCGTACCACACTCGTTAGATCGGCCATTACCTCCCAAGCAGTGTTCTCCATCACGCCCCTCATCGTGCCTCAGGGCTCTTTCGATAGCCTTAACAAAATTGAGAGAGCTTTCCTATGGTCCGGATCGGACAAGACAATAGGAGCCAAATGCAAGGTCAACTGGAAGGAGGTTTATCGCCCAAAAGAATATGGTTCCCTCGGGGTGCTCGATACCGACAAGTTTGCACGTGCGTTGCTGCTCCGCTAGCTATGGTATCAATGGAATCAGCCCTGCAAACTATGGGTTGGCCTTGAAAACCCATGCACCGAGGAGGACTTTGATTTTTGCTATGCCTCCACGACTATCACCGTAGGGGTGATACGTCTCCAACGTATCTATAATTTATGAAGTATTCATGCCATGTTTACAAAACAAATCATATGGTTTTGGTATGATTTGATTAGAACTAACCCGGACTAACGCTGTTTTCAGCAGTACTACTGTGGTGTCGTTTTTTTGGCAGAAATAAAAGTTCTCGAAATGGGATGGAAATTTACGGTGATTTTTATGGACCAAAAGAGACCCCCGAAGCACCGGAGTTGGGCCAGGAAGTGGACGAGGAGGCCACAAGCCAGGGAGGTGAGCTCTACCCCCTAGGGCGCCCTCCTATGGCTTGTGGCCCCCTCGAGCACCCACTTGACTGTTGGGAAACGCAGTATTTCAAAAATAAAATTCCTACAATCACGCAAGATCTATCTAGGAGAAGGATAGCAAAGAGCGGGTAGAGTGTGTCCACGTACCCTCGTAGACCGAAAGCGGAAGTGTTTAGTAACGCGGTTGATGTAGTCGAACGTTTTCACGATCCAACCGATCCAAGCACCAAACGTACGGCACCTCCGTGTTCAGCACACGTTCAGCATGATGATATCCCATGAGTTCTTGATCCAACAGAGACTCGAGGGAGAGTTCCGGCAGCATGACAAGGTGTTGACGGTGTTGATGATGTGATCCGCGCAGGGCTTCGCCTAAGCACTATGACAATATGACCGAGGTGTTGAACTGTGGAGGGGGCCACCGCACACGGCTAAAAGATCAACTTGTGTGTCCTAGGGTGCCCCTCCCCACGTATATAAAGGAGGGAGGAGGAGGTCGGCCAATCCTAGGGGGCGTGCCAAGTGGGGAGTCCAATTAGGATTTCCAATCCTAGTTGGACTCCCTTTCCTATTCTAAGGGGGGAAGGAGGGAAGGAGAGGGAGAGGGAAAGTAAAGAGGGGGCCGCGCCCCCTCCCCCTAGTCGAATTCGGACCACCTTGGGGTGGGCACCTTGTGGCCTACCCTCTCCTACTCCCTTATGGCCCATTAAGGCCCATAACTTCCTGATGTGAACTGGGGTCCGATCTTTCGATGAGAGGAAGATAACTACGATTTTTGGGTGGAATTTGACCCTCACGATCCGGCTACCAACCGTACAGGGAGAACCGTACACGACTGATATCCACGGCAATCGCTGAACCAACTCCACGGTGTTATCGACCGAGCCAACGACGCGATCGACCTATCCACGAAGGATTTTTCCTGCAAGCAAATCGAAGAACATGCAAGAAAATAATAGCCAAGCAATCTGAAAATTGCGAATATGCTAGATGAATAAATCTCACAAGATGGGGTTCCGCTAGGATGTCTCGACGGTCGCACTAGCCGCTACGAGCGTAGACAAATAAAAGTAGCAATAGCTAAACTTCTCTAAACAAAACCCGAGTCTAAACCCTAACCTAGACTAGGTATTTATTGAAGGTGTACGGAGACGAACGAATACGTAGACGTGTTCTATCCGGTTTGCTGATCAAAGGCAGCTGTACACGAGTCGGACGAAGGCCGAAGCTGCAGGCCCTCCGCACGTGAGGAGACTTGGCGCAGCCCACAATCCCATGGCCCACATCATTGATATTGATCAATGGTTTTAAATCAAAAGTCATTTGCTCCTTGTGCACTCCACGTGACTGATGGATGGGATGGAATGGATGGTTCGGTGGGCATGCATGCAAGGATGATGAAACAGATGCATGCAAGGATTGCTCCATCTGATTTTAAAACACAGTGCTCCCTTCCTTCTTTCATTCTTTTATTCCTGAGTACAAGTAAATCGCAACATGAGTGTAATATCATATTTCTGTTAGTTAAATAATATATCCAAAGGAACAAAAGTACCTGGCTATTAATTTGTCGTGTAATATATGTAGATGTTTTTATGATAGCTATGTCCACATCATCCTCCCTTTCTTGAAAACAAAGCCGTCCTCGGCTTTCATTTATCTGGAACACACCATAGAGCAAAGCAAAAATACAAGCAACATATATAGGTCGTTCCAAAGGCGTTAGCGCATGAGGGTGTGATAATTTGGTACTAACACCTATATCATGATAAGTATCCCATACAGAGACTATATATGAATTATGGGGAGTCAAATGAACTATTTGAGCATGTGGTATGTCCAGTTCAGAAGATGAGACACTCAACAGAAATATTTCTGGATTGATAGCAAGCATACTATGCACAGTATGATCCGTTGATTTAGCTTTCCCATCATTAATTATCTCATCAGGGGTCATAGGAAGCAAGGTAATGGTTTTTCCTTCAAACACAAGAGTATACGAATTTTGTCTACCATGATGGGTAACATTATTATCATATTGCCAAGGTCGACCTAACAATAAAGAGCAAGCTTGCATAGGTACGACATCACAGTCAACGTAATCGATATGAACCAAGTGTAAAATGTATTCTCACACGACGTGTTACCTTCAACTTACCACAGTCGTTGAACCATTGAATGTAATATGGATGGGGGTGTCTTGTTGTGGTGAGGCAAAGTTTCTCGACCATCTCCATACTTGCCAAATTATTGCAACTTCCACCATCAATGATCACACGAACGGAATGCCCTTTGACAACAAACTTTGTTTGAAAAAGATTGTGACGTTGAGGCATCTCAGCACGCCCCACCTGGGCACTAAGTACTTGCATGGTTACAAGGCTTGGGAATTTATCTGCCATTGCAGCATTAACATGTATGTCCTCTGTGTCATCCTCCTTAGTGTCACCTGCATTATTAGTAGCAAGCATAGCACATGTATCTTCATCCAAATCACTAGCAGAAGAGTACTCACCATCTTCCCGCACAATGAATGTACGTTTATTCGGCCAATCCTTCATCAACTGCCCGCCACCTTAATTTGCATATATGACACTTCATGTCTCTTGTGCGTGCAGACGAAGTGGTGGATGCTTGAGAAATTGCTCTCAACGCCGCAGTGGATTGTGGAGCTGTTTTTGAACTTGTTGGAAGTGCACCACTGTTCGAGATATGTGGTGTTGCCTCGGTAGTGGGTGGGATAGTTGGAGAGTGTGTCCATGATGAGTGACGACCTGCAGAAAAGTTACCTCGTCCCTTGTTGTGTCTTCCCTGTACTTCCCTTTCAGCTTTACAAGCAAAATGAAACAAACGAGTAATATAATTGTACTCCTTATAGTCCAAAATATCCTGAATATCACGATTCAAACCACCTAAAAATCTAGCCATCATAGCATCATCAGTTTCAACTAATCCACATCGCACTAAGCCAGTTTGCAATTCTTGATAATAGTGAATTGCTACCTTGTTTTAAACGTTGTAATTCATTTAGTTTATCACGAGCATAATATGAAGGAACACAACGTTGTCGCATAGCTCGTTTCAAAGCATCCCAAGTAGTAGGTATATTATTTGCATTAATATGACAATATTCACTCCACCACATAGAAGCAAAGTTTGTAAATTCACTAGTGGCTGTCCTAACTCTTTGGTTCTCGGGAATATCATGACATGCAAATTTCTGTTCCACAGAAAGTTCCCAGTCAAGATAAACATCCGGATTATATTTACCATTGAAAGCAGGCATAGTAAATTTGATTTTGGCACTAGAGTGTTCATAATCTCTAACGTCATACCTTGGTGGACCTCGTGCCATACCTTGACGGTTGAAACGCAATTGTCGAGCACGGTCATTGTGGTGGTCGACCGCTTGGCCGTCCTCGGTGTCACCACAATAATCCTCGTAGTTGTCCCCATATTCATCGTTGACACGGGGAGGAATGCGCTGGTGCTGGTTTATGGTGGCGGCATCAGTGACAGTAGCTGGGTGTTGTGGATGACCCATGGGCACACATCGAGCTCGCGAAGTAGCGGCAACACCTGTGGAATTGTGAGGAACAACATTGTTGTTGATGGGGGGTGCAGTCCGCAACTCGTCTAGACGTGACAAGATTTCCTGTAGTTGTGTGTTCGCAACACCTTGTGCGTCCTCGATGGCCTTGAGCCTCTCTTCAGCGACAATCTGAGCACCCTCAAGTTGGGCGAGACGCTCGCTGGTGACTTTCACATCCACGATGAGGCCCTCAAGTGTGGGTTGATCCTGTGCCATTGTTAGTGAAAGGAAAAAAAACACAGTGTATAATCCCTATCAACTAGTAGGATGTGGTGGAAAAACTTCGCTCACACTCAAGCTTAGTATCAAATTCTTACTTGTTCTTACCAATGCAACAGGTGGTGATCGGCGCGTTGGTGTTGGCTTCAAACTACCAATGTAGATTGGATGCAGCGATAACCAGGAATCAGTAGAGCCGGGACCTGTACTTATTGGTAGAAAAGAGTGTAGCTTGGAAAGGCTTCTCAACTCACAATATCAGTGGCACAATTTAGCAAAAAGCAATGCAAGTTGAATAATTGCTCAAACTCCTAACTAGTGCTGGCAGTCGACTAGTAAGAGATAAAACAATCTAAGCCCAGATACTGAATTAAGGGAGTGGAAACCGATGAAAATATGATAGCTCTAAGTAGCTAGATATATGTGAGGTATAAACACGCCGTGTACAAAAAAGCTCGAAAGCAGATGATAAATGATGCGGCGATGAACACTGTAGCAGCAACAGAAAAATATCAGCCCAAAACAAATGCTAGCCGGCCTGATTTTTTTCCAACTTTTTCTTTTATTTACTTTTTCTTGTCTTTTTTTTTTGCAGGCCGGTTACTAGCAGAAGTAGTAATCACGTACACAATTTAGTTTCACAGAGACTTGGAAGGATTCTTGGCGTTGAAACTTGTGCTACTAGAGCTGCAAAAGCTAAAAAAATAAAACAAGGCACTGTCCTTGTCCTTATGGTGATGCTACCTGCATGCAAGATCGCGCAAACAATTGAGAGGGCGGACACACTGGTGGTGAACTGCAGAGGGTACAGCGGCGCGGGATGGCAGAGGAAACAGCGGTGGCAGGTGGATGCGTGATGTGTGTGGATGGAGGGTGGATGACCGGACGCGCGGTGTCAGACACGAATAATCGTGTGTCTGCCGTTCGCGTAAGCTGTCGCTGTGCGCGCGATGATACTCTGGGACCGAAATCAAGTCCTGATACAAATATAGTGGACAAAAGAGGATTGATCCAGTAGATATTTTCTTCCCGAACGAATCTAAACCAGCACTAATTTTAGGATAAATGTAACAAAAAATTCAACAATGCAAATACTAGATGCAAATTGCTAAAGGCTAAAAAGATAGGTGCAGCGGATGGACTAATCTAAATTATTTTTTTGGCTTTTTTTGGGTTATAGGACTAAAAACAATCTAATCTAAGAAAACTGTAAATCTCTCACCGATGAACCTGAAAACTGATACCACTTGATGTGAACTGGGGTCCGATCTTTCGATGAGAGGAAGATAACTACGATTTTTGGGTGGAATTTGACCCTCACGATCCGGCTACCAACCGTACAGGGAGAACCGTACACGACTGATATCCACGGCAATCGCTGAACCAACTCCACGGTGTTATCGACCGAGCCAACGGCGCGATCGACCTATCCACGAAGGATTTTTCATGCAAGCAAATCGAAGAACATGCAAGAAAATAATAGCCAAGCAATCTGAAAATTGCGAATATGCTAGATGAATAAATCTCACAAGATGGGGTTCCGCTAGGATGTCTCGACGGTCGCACTAGCCGCTACAAGCGTAGACAAATAAAAGTAGCAATAGCTAAACTTCTCTAAACAAAACCCGAGTCTAAACCCTAACCTAGACTAGGTATTTATTGAAGGTGTACGGAGACGAACGAGTACGTAGACGTGTTCTATCCGGTTTGCTGATCAAAGGCAGCTGTACACGAGTCGGACGAAGGCCGAAGCTGCAGGCCCTCCACACGTGAGGAGACTTGGCGCAGCCCACAATCCCATGGCCCACATCATTGATATTGATCAATGGTTTTAAATCAAAAGTCCTTTGCTCCTTGTGCACTCCACGTGACTGATGGATGGGATGGAATGGATGGTTCAGTGGGCATGCATGCAAGGATGATGAAACAGATGCATGCAAGGATTGCTCCATCTGATTTTAAAACACAGTGTTCCCTTCCTTCTTTCATTATTTTATTCCTGAGTACAAGTAAATCGCAACATGAGTGTAATATCATATTTCTGTTAGTTAAATAATATATCCAAAGGAACAAAAGTACCTGGCTATTAATTTGTCGTGTAATATATGTAGATGTTTTTATGATAGCTATGTCCACATCACTTCCCCAGGGGGTTCCAGTAACCCCTCGGTTCTCCGATAAATATCCCCATATCCGAAACGTCCCGAACACTTTCCAGTGTCCAAATATCTTCATCCAATATATCAATATTTATGTCTCGACCATTTCGAGACTCCTCGTCATGTCCGTGATCTCATCCGGTACTCCGAACAAACTTTGGTCATAAAAACACATAACTCATAATACAAATCGTCATCGAACGTTAAGCGTGCGGACCCTGCGGGTTCAAGAACTATGTAGACATGACCGAGACTCATCTCTGGACAATAAGAAATAGCAGAACCTAGATTCTCATATTGGCTCCTACATATTCTACGAAGATCTTTATTGATCAAAATCGCATAACAACATACATTGTTCCCTTTGTCATCGGTATGTTACTTTCCCGAGATTCGATCGTCGGTATCATCATACCTAGTTCAATCTCGTTACCGGCAAGTCACTTTACTCGTTCCGTAATACATCATTCCTTAACTAACTCATTAGTCACATTGCTTGCAAGGCTTATAGTGATGTGTATTACCGAGAGGGCCCAGAGATACCTCTCCGACACTCGGAGCGACAAATCCTATTCTCGATCTATGCCAACTCAAAAGACACCTTTGGAGACACCTTTAGATCCTCTTTATAATCACCCAGTTACGTTGTGACTTTTGATAGCACACAAGGTGTTCCTCCGGTATTCGGGAGTTGCATAATCTCATAGTGAGAGGAACATGTATAAGTCATGAAGAAAGCAATAGCAATAAAACTAAGCGATCATTATGCTAAGCTAACGGATGGGTCTTGTCCATCACATCATTCTCCTAATGATGTGATCCCGTTCATCAAATGATAACACATGTCTATGGTTAGGAAACTTAACCATCTTTGATTAACGAGCTAGTCTAGTAGAGGCATACTAGGAACACTCTGTTTTGTCTATGTATTCAGACATGTATCAAGTTTCCGATTAATACAATTCTAGCATGAATAAAAGATAAAAGACATTTATCATGATATAAGGAAATATAAAATAACAACTTTATTATTGCCTCTAGTGCATACTTCCTTCAGTCTCCCACTTGCTCTAGAGTCAATAATCTAGTTCACATCGCCATGTGATTTAATATCGATAGTTCACATCATGATGCTATTAACACCCATAGTTCACGTCGCCATGTGACCAACACCCAAAGGGTTTACTAGAGTCAATAATCTAGTGCACATCGCCATGTGATTAACACCCAAAGAGTACTAAGGTGTGATCATGTTTTGCTTTGTGAGAGAAGTTCAGTCAACGGGTCTGTCACATTCAGATCCGTATGTATTTCGCAAATTTCTATGTTTACAATGCTCTGCATGGAGCTACTCTAGCTAATTGCTCCCACTTTCAATACACATCCAGATTGATACTTAGAGTCATCTGGATTAGTGCCAAAGCTTGCATCGACGTAACCCTTTAGGGCGAACTCTTTATCACCTCATCGAGAAACATTTCCTTAGTCATGCAATTACTAAGGATAATTTTGACCGCTGTCCATTGATCTACTCCTGGATCACTATTGTACCTCCTTGCCAAACTCATGGCAAGGTACACAACATGTTTGGTACACAACATGTCATACTTTATAGAACCTATGGCTGAGGCATAGGGAATGACTTTCATTTTCTCTCTATTTTTCTGCTGTGGTCGGGCTTTGTGTCTTACTCAACTTCATACCTTACAACTCAGGAAAGAACTCCTTCTTTGACTGATCCATTTTGAACTACTTCAAAATCTTATCAAGGTATGTACTCATCGAAAGTCTTATCAAGCGTCTTGATCTATCTCTATAGATCTTGATGCCCTATATGTAAGCAGCTTCACCGAGGTCTTTTATTGAAAAACTCCTTTTAAACAATCCTTTATGCTTTCCAGAAAATTCTAAATCATTTCCGATCAACAATATGTCATTCACATATACTTATCAGAAATATTGTAGTGCTTCCACTCACTTTCTTGTAAATACAGGCTTCACCGTAAGTCTGTATAAAACCATATGCTTTGATCACCTTATCAAACCGTATATTCCAACTCCGAGATGCTTGCACCAGTCCATACATGGATCGCTGGAGCTTGCATACTTTGTTAGCACCTTTAGGATCGACAAAACCTTCTGATTGCATCATATAAAACTCTTATTTTAGAAATCCATTAAGGAATGTAGTTTTGACATCCATTAGTCAGATTTCATAAAATGCGACAATTGCTAACATGATTCGGACAGACTTAAGCATCGCTACGGTGTGAGAAAGTCTCATCGTAGTCAACTCTTTGAACTTGTCGAAAACCTTTCGCAACAAGTCGAGCTTTGTTGACAGTTTCATTACCATCGGCGTCAATCTTCCTCTTAAAGATCCATTTATTTTCAATGGCTTGCCGATCATCGGGCAAGTCAACCAAATTCCACACTTTGTTCTCATACATGGATCCCATCTCAGATTTCGTGGCCTCAAGCCATTTTGCGGAATCTGGGCTCATCATCGCTTCCTCATAGTTCGTAGGTTCGTCATGGTCTAGTAACATGACTTACAGAATAGGGTTACCATACCACTCTGGTGCAGAACGTACTCTGGTTGACCTACAAGGTTAAGTGGGCAACTTGATCTGAAGTTTCATGATCATCATCATTAGCTTCCTCACTAATTGGTGTAGGAATCACTGGAACTGATTCTGTGATGAACTACTTTCCAATTCGGGAGAATGTACAATTGCCTCATCAAGTTCTACTTTCCTCCCGCTCACTTCTTTTGAGAGAAACTCATTCTCTAGAAAGGATCCATTCTTAGCAACGAATATCTTTCCCTCGGATCTGTGATAGAAGGTGCACCCAACAGTTTCTTTTGGGTATCCTGTGAAGACACATTTCTCCGACTTGGGTTCGATCTTATCAGGTTGATGCTTTTTCACATAAGCATCACAACCCCAAACTTTAAGAAACGACAGCTTAGGTTTCTTGCCAAACCACTGTTTCATATGGTGTCGTCTCAACGGATTTAGACGGTGCCCTATTTAACGTGAATGCAGCTGTCTCTAATGCATAACTCCAAAATGATAGTGGTAAAATGGTAAGAGACATCATAGATCACATAATTTCTAATAAAGTATGGTTACGATGTTCGGACACACCATTACGCTGTGGTGTTCCAGGTGGCCTGAGCTGTGAAACTATTCCACATTGTTTTAAATGAAGACCAAACTCGTAACTCAAATATTCGCCTCCGTGATCAGATCTTTGAAACTTTATTTTCTTGTTATGATGATTCTCTACTTCACTCTGAAATTCTTTGAACTTTTCAAATGTTCCAGACTTATGTTTCATTAGGTAGTTATACCCATATCCGCTCAAATCATCTGTGAAGGTCAGAAAATAACGATACCCGCCCCGAGCCTCAACACTCATCGGACCGCATACATCGGTATGTATTATTTCCAATAAGTCAGTAGCCTGCTCCATTGTTCCAGAGAACAGAGTTTTAGTCATCTTGACCATGAGGCATGGTTCGCAATCATCAAATGATTCATAATCAAGTGATTCCAAAAGTCCATCAGCATGGAGTTTCTTCATGCGTTTTACACCAATATGATATAAACGGCAGTGCCACAAGTATGTTGCACTATCATTATCAACTGTGCATCTTTTGGCTTCAATATTATGAATATGTTTATTACTACGATCGAGATTCAATAAACCATTCACCTTGGGTGTATGACCATAGAAGGTTTTATTCATGTAAACAAAATAACAATGATTCTCCGACTTAAATGAATAATCGTATTGCAATAAACACGATCCAGTCTTGTTCATGCTCAACATAAACACCAAATAATATTTATTTTGGTTTAACACTAACCCCGAAAGTACAGGGAGTGTGCGATGATGATCATGTCAATATTGGAACTACTTCCAACACACATTGTCACCTCACTCTCAACTAGTCTCCGTTTATTCTGCAACTCCTGTTTCGAGTTTACTAATATTAGCAACCGAACATGTATCAAATACCCAGGGGCTACTATGAACACTAGTGAGGCATACATCAATAACTTGTATATCAAATATACCTTTGTTCACTTTGCCATCCTTCTTATCCGCCAAATATTTGGGGTAGTTCCTCTTTCAGTGACCATTTCCTTTGAAGTAGAAGCACTTAGTTTCAGGCTTGGGTCTAGCTTTGGGCTTCTTCTCGGGAGTGACAACTTGCTTGCCATTTTTTGAAGTTCCCTTTATTTTCCTTTGCCCTTTTTTCTTGAAACTAGTGATATTGTTAATCATTAACAATTTATGTTCTTTCTTGATTTCTACCTTCGTTGATTTTAGCATCACGAAGAGCTCGGGAATTGTTTCCGTCATCCCTTGCATATTATAGTTCATCACGAAGTTCCAGTAACTTGGTGATAGTGACTAGAGAACTCTGTCAATCAATATCTTATCTGGAAGATTAACTCCCACTTGATTCAAGCGATTGTAGTACTCAGACATTCTGAGCAAATGTTCACTGGTTGAGCTATTCTCCTCCATCTTGTAGGAAAAGTACTTGTCAGAGGTCTCACACCTCTCGACACGGGCATGAGTCTGAAATACTAATTTCAACTCTTGGAACATCTCATATGCTCTGTGGCGTTCAAAACGTTTTTGAAGGCGCACTAAATTATCAAGTAGTCATCATACCGAGCTTGTCAAACGTTCATAACGTCTGCATCTGCTCCTGCAATAGGTCTGTGACCTAGCGGTGCACCAAGGACATAATTCTTCTGTGCTACAATGAGCATAATCCTCAGATAAAAGACCTAGTCCGCATCATTGCTACTAACATCTTTCAACTTAGTTTTCTCTAGGAACATATCAAAAATATATAGGAGCTATATCGCGAGCTATTGGTCTACAACATAGATATGCAAATACTATCAAGACTAAGTTCATGATAAATTAAAGTTCAATTAATCATATTAATCAATACTAAGTTCATGATAAATTAAAGTTCAATTAATCAAGTCATCTAAATGATCTCGTGATCCAAATCAACTAAACCATGTCCGATCATCACGTGAGATGGAGTAGTTTTCAATGGTGAACATCTTATGTTGATCATATCTACTATATGATTCACGCTCGAACTTTCGGTCTCCAGTGTTCCGAGGCCATGTTTGTACATGCTAGGCTCATCAAGTTTAACCCGAGTATTCTGCATGTGTAAAACTGTCTTATACCCGTTGTATGTGAACACAGAGCTTATCACACCTGATCATCACGTGGTGTCTCAGCACGACGAACTGTCGCAATGGTGCATGCTCAGGGAGAACACTTGTACCTTGAAATTTTGTAAGGGATCATCTTATAATGCTACCGTTGTTCTAAGCAAAATAAGATGCATAAAAAGCTAAACATCACATGCATCAAAATATGTGACATGATATGGCCATCATCATCTTGTGCTTTTGATCTCCATCTCCAAAGCATCGTCACGATCACCATCGTCACCGGCTTGACACCATGATCTTTATCGTAGAGTCGTGGTCTTCTCGCCAACTATTGCTTCTACTACTATCGCTAACTCATAGTGATAAAGTAAAGCAATTACATGGTGGTCGCAATTCATACAATAAAGAGACAACCATAAGGCTCTTGCCGGTTGCCGATAATTTACAAAACATGATAATCTCATACAATATCGTATAACTCATCACATCTTGACCATATCACATCACAACAAGACCTGCAAAATAAGTTAGACATCCTCTACTTTGTTGTTGCAAGTTTTACGTGGCCTTTATGGGCTTCTAGTAAGAATCGTTCTTACCTACGCATCAAAACCACAACGATTTTTCGTCAAGTGTGCTGTTTTAACCTGTAGGATCGAAAGTATGTCTAGAGGGGGGGAGGGTGATTAGACTACTTGACCAAATAAAAATTAGCACAAGTTAAGCAATCAACCTACGCATGCAATTCTAAGAGTATAACAGCAGAATGTAAAACAATTGCATATGAAGGTAAAGGGAGGAGTTTGGAGGGGCAAACGCAAGCGTAGACACGGATGTTTTTGTCGTGGTTCCGATAGGTGGTGCTATCGTGAATCCACGTTGATGGAGACTTCAACCCACGAAGGGTAACGGCTGCGCGAGTCCACGGAGGGCTCCACCCACGAAGGGTCCACGAAGAAGCAAACGCAGAGGATTGTAGGATAGTAGCAAATTTCCCTCAAGTGGATGACCTAAGGTTTATCAATCCGTGGGAGGCGTAGGATGAAGATGGTCTCTCTCAAACAACCCTGCAACCAAATAATAAAGAGTCTCTTGTGTCCCCAACACACCCAATACAATGGTAAATTCTATAGGTGCACTAGTTCGGCAAAGAGATGGTGATACAAGTGCAATATGGATGGTAGATATATGTTTTTGTAATAGGAAAATATAAAAACAGCAAGGTAACTAAAGATAAAAGTGAGCATAAACGGTGTTGCAATGATAGGAAACAAGGCCTCGGGTTCACACTTTCACTAGTGCAAGTTCTCTCAACAATAATAACATAACTGGATCATATAACTATCCCTCAACATGCAACAAAGAGTCACTCCAAAGTAACTAATAGCGGAGAACAAACGAGGAGATTATGGTAGGGTACGAAACCACCTCAAAGTTATTCTTTTTGATCGATCTATTCAAGAATCCGTAGTAAAATAACACGAAGCTATTATTTCCGTTGGATCTATCATAGAGTTCATACTAGAATAACACCTTAAGACACAAATCAACCAAAACCCTAATGTCACCTAGATACTCCAATGTCACCTAGATACTATCGCTAACTCTACGATATGCATCACACAATCTCAGAAACCTCTATTCAACCAACACATAGAACTTCAAAGAGTGCCCCAAAGTTTCTACCCGAGAGTCAAGACGAAAACGTGTGCCAACCCCTATGCATAGATTCCCAAGGTCACAGAACCCGCAAGTTGATCACCAAAACATACATCAAGTAGATCACGTGATATCCCATTGTCACCACAGATAAGCACATGCAAGACATACATCAAGTGTTCTCAAATCCTTAAAGACTCAATCCGATAAGATAACTTCAAAGGGAAAACTCAATTCATCACTAGAGAGTAGATGGGGAGGGTGCCGGAACGGGGTCTAGATTGGTTTTTGGTGGCTACAGAGGCTTTTGGCGGCGGAACTCCCGATCTAGGTTATTTTCCGAAGGTTTCAGTATATATAGAAGGTGTTGCAGTCGGGGCCAAGCAAAGGGGGTCTACGGGCTGTCCACGAGGCAGGGGGCGCACCCAGTG
>LR738713.1:571775242-571879172 GCA_902687465.1 Secale cereale | reverse complement strand
CCTTGTGGGCAGCCCGTGGGTCTTCTCGTCCCCCTCCGGCACTTCGTGGGCTTCTTTTGGTCCAAAAACGTCCTCCGTTGAGTTTCAGGTCAATTGGGCTCCGTTTGATATTCCTTTTCTGCGAAACCCTAAAACAGAAGAAAAACAAAAACTGGCACTCGGCTTTGGGTTAATAGGTTAGTCCCAAAAATAATATAAAAGTGTATAACAAAGCCCATTAAACATCCAAAACATCATAAATAATAGCATGGAACAATCAAAAATTATAAATACGTTGGAGACGTATCACAAACCTAGACATAATGCACCGTCCATTCCCATGCCTCTGCCCAGTCCGACCACCAGTCACCACCACGCCCCACTCCTCCTCACCTTATCTCTCATCTTTTTCCCTCCATTTTTATATACAAGGCCACTATCAAAATTACAATTTGCAGATATACAAGGCCACTATCAAAATTACAATTTGCAGATATACAAGGCCACTAACACTAATCAATGCAATATTAATGGTGTTTGCCTCGTTGTACTACTAGCAAAGGAGGACACTAATTATCCCTTGCATGCATGCAGGAGTGTGAGCATTGGCTTGATGTGCATGAAAGAGAAGAATACACATTAATTTACACGGCAAACAAGGAAACAAGGTGGCTTGCAACATTGAGTTAGAAGACATTAATTTTTGCCTTGGTACCTGTAATATGGGTTTGTGGCCTTGTATACAAAAATGGAGTCCGATAAAATTCTCGAGATACCATTTCATATAAACAACGACGGAAATCATATAAGATACTTGATTTACATACAAACATGACGGATTTCATTACATTCAAATGAACTACGCGGTGCTAGTTCTAGAGATCACATGTATATAATACCTGGCCTAAATGGTCGCCCGCCGATCGATTTGTGTTCCCAGCACGATCACCGCACTGCCGGGAGCCCCGGAGGTATATGCAGGGTCGACGAAGGTCCCCGCAACAAAAGGATCCGGCAAGACACCAGCTATATACGCCGGCGTCGCCTCCGTGGTGGCCTTCATGGGGACCCAAGCGGCGGCGGCCTCCCATGTTCTATTTCTCCTCGATGATGGCGGCGGACGCAAAGGCGGTGGCCACCGACTCGTCGGTCTTCGCGCACCCAACTTCTGTCGCTGCTTGCATGGCGCGGCCACTGGCATGGGAGTCTCGGCCATAGAAACGGGAGACACAGTACGAGGCAGCGGCATGGACAGCAGCAATGACGCCCGTGCGCCGCTCCTCCTCGAGCTGGCCTGGAGCGGCGAGTTGCTGAACCGCGTGTCAGCTTGGGGCGGCAACTGGCTCCGTCGGGCGAGGGGAGGGAGGTGGATCAGCGAGCTCCATTGCTCATATCCGGCAGGCTCGCCGGGCCACCCAGCTGGCTTGGATGCGGCATAACTACTCTTCGTAAGCCATTGTAAGAGTGGACAAAATGGTAAAGGAGGAGATAGGGGAGCGGCGGAGGTGTGCGATTCTTGGCCGACGTTTGGCCTCGTTTAAATAGGAGATTAAATAGACGGCAGACGGGAGGAGCTTGGCCAGCGTTGCGTTTAATGCCGGCCCGGTCATGAACGGACGTGTGTCCAGAGTGGGTTTCTCGGCTTCCACACGGGCGGGTTTCATGGAGGCGTTTGAATGCGGCAAGGAGGCATGTTCAGCCGGGCGTGCAGCGAGTGGCGCCCTCGACTCTGACGTAGGACAGCGCGCCGTTCTTCCACTGACGTGTGGGATCTTTGGGTACATGGCCTGCATGTCAGTGGCCCAACGCAGGCAGCGCACAACAGAGGAACCTTTGGTGGGCCAGGGCGGTCAGAAGCGGGCATTTCATAAACCGATGATTGTTCATTGAGTGTGACATCATCCTTTTCATGTTGATAGCCCGTTCGATGCGTTGTGATTCATAAAGACCGCTACAAACATCAATGTTCTGCTTATCACAGATAATATTGATTAATACCCGTAACAATCCATGTCCTTAATAAAGGGTGCATGCACGTATAGGTTGAGCGTGTGTCTTGCGTCGTGTGCTGTATGCATGCAGGCGTCCGAGTGTTGCGTGCGTGCTAGGGTACGTTTTAGTGTTGAATGCATGTGTGCGTACGTGCGTGTGTTCGTGAGTGCATGTGTACGCGTCAGTGTTGCACTCCTGCATGTGTGCGTGTGTTCGTTATGTGTACGTGTCAGTGTTGCACGCCTGCATGCATGCGTGTCTTGCGTCTGTGCATGTGTACGTGCGGGGTGAGGCTACACGTCAGTCGGCTAACTTTTTCATCTCTGGTCATTAGATTTTCCAGCCGTTGGATACGAAATCAAGGGCCTGCAGTTTATCATCAAACTCCACCCCCTGAGCCTCCAGCCACCACCGGCCGAACCGCCGGCCCCCGCTGCCCGCGGCCGGCCCGTGCCGCCACGCCACCCCGAAACCACTCCTCACGGCTGGTCCGCCGCCGCACCGGCCATCCCTATACACCCCCGCGCCGAGCTTTTTCTCCGGCGATCCCCACCCCACCGCCCAATCAACGCGCCCCCCACCGCCGGCGACTGCCAACCAGAGGTCTCATGACTTCGAGTACCCACCGACCACTAATTTATTACCATTTCTGTCCTTCATATACGCGCTGACGGGTGGGCCTATGGTAATGTGTGCTGCTGAATGTGGACCATTTGACTGGTCAATTGATCATGTCATCAACAAATTACGGAGCTGTATGGTGAGCCATTGACCGTATGATCACCATAAAATGTACTTATTTTATTAACACAGTACAAACTCAAATTACTATTTCTTTCTTGCATATACGGGCTGACAGGTGGGCCCCATGGTTACGTGCCCCGATGGTGCAACACTAGTTGCGCCACGTGGAACGTTTGACTGGTCAATTGATTGTGTCATCAAGAAAATACGGAGTTGTACGGGTGAGCCAGTGACCGTATAATCATGACATGTATTTTTTTAACACGGTACAGACGCAAGGGATCATATATACGCGCAAGCAGTCACCGCTATAAGCGCACACACACAGACCCTACCCCTATGAGAACCTTCGAGAGAGTGGGCCAACTTATGATCTTGAGATTTTACGAAGTCACCATAGGTGCCTCGTAGTCGAGTGGAACGTCTCCTCCCATATACGCACATCGCCGGAAAATACTGAAATTAACCCAGGATAAATGCGAGCACTGGGACTTTAACCCTGGTGGGCACGAGAAACCACTGTCCTCCTAACCATCCAACCACATGTTGGTTAGCACGACAAAATGTATGTGGTGACTGTGATGAGCTTATTCTGAAGTCCAGTGACCACATCATGCTTTCGCTTCAAATACAATGACCGTAAGTGTCGTCAACAAAATACGGAGCACGCATAAAATGCAAAGTCCGTCTGTCATCAAGAAAATACGACATATCGTGAGCTAGATACCGTATGATCACCACGAGAATGTATACGGTGACCGTAATGAGCATATTCTGAACTCTAGTGACTGTATAGTGCTTTAGCTTGAAATACAGTGGCCGTCATGCGTGAATGTGTCGTGGGCATGCATACTTTTAGAGGGCCGAGAGATAGTTTGTGTGCGTACGTGAAAGTGGTGTAGAAAGAGGGGATGTCCGGTGGAGACAAGGAGAGATATGCCCTTCGTTTCTCTTTCCCGTGACTAATATTTTAGGAGAATATATAAACATTCACAATGCAGAACAAATATTTTTTGATGCACCATGCAATTAACTTTCATGTATAACATTGTACTATTATATATGCTTATTTTCTTAGTGGCCGATTGCGTGTGTGGTGTGGTGGGCACATCATTTATAGTTGTGGTGGGTCCACATGAGGACTCATGGGTCGGTTCCATCCTACGCCACATAGGTTGGATCGAGGCGCGTTATACGAAGACCCATGTGAATGACTCGGCGTACAACACAAACCTAGCTACCAGAGTCGTGGAGGACTCTATCCCCACTGGTGATAAGCCGACTATATATGATTTTAACCCTAGGCCCCTAGTATGTTATAGAAGCTTGGGGGATAGTTCGTCGATAGTATACACACACGCACAATGCCTGGTATTCACGTGTACTTTGTACACAGCCCTATCACTAATATACAGTACCAGGAGTAGGCTTTTTCCTCAACTGCAAGGGTCCGAACTAGGGTAAAACTTTGCCTCGTATTACCATCCAGCCTAACAGTCAGGGATATCCTACCGAATGATATGATGGAATCATATCTGCCAACTACTAAGAGAGAGGTGTGTCTGGGGGGGGGGGATGTGTGCGAGAGAGGCCTAAAGATAATGTGCGTGCGGGAGACACGTAGGCACATATATGTGCGTATAGAGGGCTAGTAGAGACCGTGCGTGTGTATATATGCATGTGAGAGAAATAGTGCTTTTCAATTGAAATTAGTGAAAAGAGTCGTACATAGTAGTCAGAAAGAGAGAGAGAGAGAGAGAGAGAGAGAGAGAGAGAGAGAGAGAGATACAGAGAGAGCATGTGCGTGAGACTCTCCGACACCCCGAGAGAGATTGTGAGCATGTGTGAAAGAGAAATGCCGATGCATATAAAGTGTGTGCACTTATGCGGTAGATAGAGAGATATATAGCACGTTTGTGAGAATGGGCCGATGCATAGTGCATCAATGCGTAAAAGGCGGTTCTACGCATTAAATTAAAATATAAATGGCATTATTACTTTTGGATGAGATCATGAATTTTGCAAATTGCGTATGGACGAAAATCGGTCTATCAGACACCCATACTCTATTCAATTCTAGCATGTGCATGCGTTTATTTCATATTATCGATCCATAGAGTGAGAGCGGTTTGAAATACAGGCAATGGATGCTTTTGCAATTCTCATATAAACATTAATTAGTGCACTCCATGCTGTTAGTGTGAAGCACTTTATACATTTGTCACTTGCATGGATACATTCCAAATTGCTAGCTACGAAATAGAATACATGTCGAATTCGACATAAAGGGGGTTTCGAAGATTCGAATTCATAGGAAGTGCATTCATCTATTTGAACCCGAGATAATGGCATTTGTAAATCAGATGTAAAAGGGGCATCAATCGTTGTTGTGCGTTTGAACATGCTATTTATATTCATACACATGTCTAACTTTTTTTTGCAACCAGGGAGATTATATCTAGAACCATGCATGAACTGAGGTAAGTTGCATATTTTTTAATATATACTCGTGTACAATGTATATTCAAATGTACCACCTCCATTCCAAAATAATCGTAGCTTTAGGATTTTCAAGAGTAGAGATTTGTGAAGTTTGACAAATCCTGAATGTTCAATTCAAGAGAACCGAAAACGTTAATGCTTCTGCTCCCAAATATTGAACGAAGCGCCAAATAGGCCTCTGGTCACCCGAAACCGCGTGAGACTAATGTTTGGCGGTAGGAAATTACTATCCTAACTCTGGCCCGTGTAGCCTATCGGCCCGATGTCCAAAGGTCTAAACCGGGGTAGGTTTGTAACTTCACCAAGACTCTAGTCTCAACCGCCTCCGAGAAGCATTCATATGCCGTGGGCGCCTAAACACGCACGCGCTGATAACCCTCAACCGTAAGGGATCGAGATAGTCTTCGCGGGTAAGAATAACCCAATTTATTGATTCGACACACGGGGGAGCCAAAGAGTATTTATAAGCTTTGACAGTTGAGTTGTCAATTCAACTGCACCTGAAATATACTTACTTGCAACAAAAGATAAGTGGTAACAGTGATATGGTAGTGATGATAGTAATAGTGAAAGTAAACAGCAAAAGTAAATAGCAACGGTAGATAGCAAAGTAAATAGCAAAAGTAGCGACTAGTGACAAGCAGGATTTAAAACACTGTAGGCTAGGGAGATGGATGGTCGGGCGCTGCATGGATGAGATAGATTCTAACTTGGAGCACGGCACACGGAAAAGTAATGATCATCTAGGCAAATATCAAACATTAGGCATGTATCCCGTAGGTAGTTGTACGTGCTTGCAATAAGAACTTGCACAACATCTTTTGTCCTACCATCCCGCTACGAACGGGGCCAAAAGGAACTTATGGATATTAAGGTGCTCCTGTCAAAGAGCACCGAAACAAAGCAATGAACTCAATGGATACATGTAATCCTCAAACTACGGACCATCCCTTTGGTGTCCCAAGCTGTCACTTTTGGGATCGCCGGTTCCGGACCGTAACAGGTGCAAACAACTCATAGATAGGATCACGAACACAAATATATTCATGCAAACACATATGGTTCAGATCTGAAATCATGGCACTCGGGCCCTAAGTGTCAAGCATTAAGAATAACAAGTTGAAGCAAAGATGATAAACACCATAGTAGATGATAGGCAACATGCCCCCAACAATCTGATAAACTATTACATGATCTAACTCATCCAATCCCTACCATCCCCTTCGCCTACAGCGGGGGAATTACTCACACATGGAGGGAGAAGTCATGGAGGGATGATGGAGTGGTGATGATGATGACGATGGCGACGATCTCCCCTCTCCGGAGGCCAAATCAGCCTCCAGATTAGCCCTCCCGAGGAAGAACAGAGGGTGGCGGCGGCTCCGCGACGAAAAACTGCGAAAGAACTTCCGATCTGGGGTTTTTGCGTCGGGAGTAAAAATACGGGCTAGAGTAGGGCACCAGGGGGTGTGGGGCCCACCCAGGCGCCCCCCCGGCGCGGCCCAGGGGGGGGGGGAGGGCGCGCCCACAGGGCGCCTGGGCACTCCCTGGCCCCCTTCTGGCCCCACTTCTGGTTCCTGGTTCCTTCGGGTGCGTGGATTTTCTGTGATTTTTCGTGGATTTTTCTGAGGTACCTAAAAATCCATTTTCCTGCACACAAATAAACCATACCGGCAGCTCTGCTGAAAACAGCGTCAGTCCGGGTTAGTTTAGTCCAAATCATGCAAGAATGAGGCCAAAACAATATCAAAAGTGTTTGGAAAAGTAGATACGTTTGAGACGTATCACGCGCTCGGCCAAAATCTATCCCGCCCACATTTGGGACACCTGAGATTAGTGTACTACCCCCAACCCGCAATATGTCCGAAATTTTAGATGGGGGCAAAGTTTGTAACTTTCCCCAAATTTCAAACAAGCGCGTCCCAAACCGAAACATTGTCCCCCCTCAGTTCCCCGCCTCCCTCTGTTTCCCCATTCATACTCCGTGGGCGCCAAAACACCCTCTCCACCAGCCGCGAAACCCCAGCCTCCTCCGTCCTCCACCGCATAGCGCCCAATCCACCGCCGCCCAACTCCATCATGCAGGAGCCAGTACCCCGACGTCGTCGTCCAACGCAACCGCAACCGCAACGCCCTCAAGGACATAGCAGCTGAAGCCGAGGTAGAGTTACCTCCACGATGCCGACGCCGACGTGCGCCGTAACAGAACCACTCCGACCACGCCGTCCTGCGCCTCACTACTGTCGCAACCGTCCACCGCACCGGAGCTGTTCCCGCTACGCCGTCGTTCGCCGCCTCGGATCTGCTTCCCCGCCGCCGAGAGACGGCCACCGCACCACACTCAACAACTTGGCCATGGGTTCGTCCAAGGCTGCACCGTCCTCCACAACTTCTCATTTCCAGCGAACCACAAGAAGATCGTTGGAAAAACAGAAGGAGGACACAGCACTGCCAGTAGAAAGAGGTACTCCTCTTCCCTTATTCGTGGAAACCTTACGTCTCTGCTCACACCGTATTCATCCCATGAAAGAAACTAGTTGAGCGCTTCTTACTACATCTTCTTCGTGATACTAAATGCACAAGGTTTCCTCCCTTTACTATTTCACCTTTGCTAGAGGTCAGTAGCCCGCCTGAATTTCAATTCAGGGTCAGTCGAACCGCAATTAAAAGAAGCAGCACCCGCTTAGGCGCACGGAGCACCTAGTCCGCCTGTTCGCCGGGGAAGCGGCGCATCGGTGTCTATCATAGGGGTGTGGGGCAGGATCTGCTTGTGCCCGATCTTGTGGTCGGCGGGGCTTGAATGGATTGCCGGGGGGCGGTGCCAAGCACGGCGGTGTGGTGAGGTCGAGGGGAGGGAGCAGGCAGGGGATTGGGCCGGTGGTCACTGTCGTTTTGAGGAAGATCGTCAACACTGACTGGCTGGAGGTAGATGAAGGCGATCTGCCCGTTCTTTGTACATCAGATAGTGCAGAAAAAAATGGACTGACCTATTTGTTTTCAGTCGAATGTTATTTTCATAGAATCATGTAGTAACTTTGTGTGCCATGCCTGCTGTAGAGCTATCATATGCCTCCCGTCATTTATTTCTCACCGACCTGCTATCTGCTACCTTTACACTATACTAATTGAGCACACACTTCACCCATACTCACACTATTGTTTTTTTATGCATGGGTATTTCAGACTCTGACGCACTGTTGATGAATGCTGAAAAGAAAAGACAGAAGTCGCTCCAGTGTAATTCGAAGATAAGCACAAAGCGTCTCAACGCTCTAAAGGATGTAGTGTCATCAGTTGGAGATAGTAAACGTAGCTCTGCAGTTGATGATCTCAATTGCCACACACAACCATCCCAGGTGCTTGCTTTAACTTCGCGCTGTCAAATGTGGTTGCATGTTGCATATGGTGTCTAGCTTGTATTTCTTCCAATTTGGTTAAGTTGCATCTACTTACTTTACACATTATACCTTTGATAATGACACGCCTTCCTATTTTTGATACATACTACATATGTCTATTAACCATGTTCGTACATCAAACTAATGCTCTTTTGTATCCCTCGTCAATCACTTATGATGAGACAGTCATCCAGGTGGGTTAGTGTGAGACGCCATACTCGTTTAAAGAGTGCAATGTCATCCTCCCCACATGATTCTTAAGAAATAGCAAGGCTAAATGAAGATAGTCAACGTAGCTCTCTAGTTGATGACCGCAATTCCCCCACACCACCATCACAGGTGCTTTCTCTAACTTCGCAGTGTGATATGTGGTTGCATGTTGCATACTGTGTCTAGCTTGTAATGCTTCTAATTAGGGTAAATTGCATCTGCTTAGTTTACAAATTATACCTGTGAATATGACATGCCTTCCTATTTTTGGTACACACTACATCTATGTGTTTACCTTGTTCTTACATGAAACTACCTCTCTTCTGTATCCTGCATCAATGACTTACGATGGGTCACCTTTATTCGTTGCATATTGCATATTATTTCTAGCCTGCTGCCATGTATTGCTTCTAATTTGGTCAAATACATTTGTTAGGGCACCCTTTTAATTTGGCAGAGTGATATTGGTTTCATCTTTCATATGGTTTCTAGCTTCCATTGATTCTAACAAGTTCAAGCACCTTGTGCTTAGTTTACACTTTATACATCATACATGTCAATATGTCACGTCGTCCTGTTTTTCATACATATTCCATCCTCCTATCATGCGGCTGCCTTACATGAAAGTAGTGTTCGTCAGTATCATGCATCAATGAGTTCTGAAGAGAAAATTTTATTACTTTTTCTTCTGGGTTTGACTTGACATGGCAAAATCAAGAAAGAGGAAGGGAAAAAGTAAGGAAGGCGATGATGGTGGTCCTCTGCAGCAACGTAAACGGAGCATCTGTACCGATTCTCCTTGTACTGATAGTGCATTACAAGGTCCAAGTCTCCGCTCCCCTACTCCACCATCCAAGGTGCTTGCTCTAACTTGGCAGTGTGATATCTGGTTGCATGTTGCATATGGTGTCTACCTTGTATTGCTCCTAATTAGTGTAAACTGCATCTGCTTAGCTTACACATGATACGTGTGAATATGACACGCTTTCCTGTTTTTGGTACATACTATATCTGTCTATCACACCATGTTCTTACATGAAACTACTCTTCTTGTGTATCCTGCATCAGTCAATTATGATGGAACACCTTTAAGTTGGTAGTGTGATATTGGTTTGCGTCTTGAATATGATTTCTAGCATGTATTGCTTCTAGTTTGATGAATGCCACCTATGACGAGACAGTTTTAACTTGGCAGAGTGATATTGATTGCACCTTTCATATGGTGTCTACTTTGCAGTGCTTCTAATTTGTTGAAGTGCCTTCTGCTTAGTTACCACATCATAGGTGTGAATATGTCAAGCCGTCCAATTTTTCATACATATTCCATCCTCGTATCATGACTTTGCCTTTCATCAGAGTAGTGTTCGTCAGTATCATGCATGAATGAGTTCTGAAGAGCGAATTATATTCCTTTTTCTTGTCGGTTTGACCTCACAATGCAAAATCAATAAAGCTGAAGTAAATTGGCAAGGCATTCGATGATGGTGGTCCTTTCCGAGCAACTGAAACGGAGGTTCTCTACAGATTCTACTCCGCCATCCTCCCAACAAGATTCGCAAGACAACGCAAGGCTAGACAGTCAACGTAGCTGTGTAGATGATGAGCACATCTCCCCTACTCCACCATCACAGGTGCTTCCTCTAACTTGGCACTATTATATGTGGTTGCATGTTGCGTATGATGTCTGGCTTGTATTGCTCCTAACTTTGTTGAATTGCATCTGCTTACTTTACACATAATGCCTGTGAATATGACACGTGTTCATGTTTCTAGAACATACGTGTACATGATGAGCACATCTCCCCTACTCCACCATCACAGGTGCTTGCTCTAACTTGGCACTATTATATGTGGTTGCATGTTGCGTATGATGACTAGCTTGTATTGCTTCTAACTTTGTTGAATTGCATCAGCTTACTTTACACATAATGCCTGTGAATATGACACGTGTTCCTGTTTCTAGAACATACGTTTAAATGATGAGCACATCTCCCCTACTCCACCATCACAGGTGCTTGCTCTAACTTGGAACTATTATATGTGGTTGCGTTTTCCGTATGATGTCTAGTTTGTATTGCTTCTGATTATGTTAACTTGCATCTGCGTAGCTTACAACTTATACCTGCAACGATCACTTACCCATAAGACACATTTAACTTAGGACTGTGATGTAGGTTGCATCTTGCATTGACTTCTAGCTTGTACTGCTTCTAATTTCTTGAAATGGCACTTACGACGAGACACTTTTTACCTGATAGAGTGATATTGGTTGCATGTTCATATGGTGCCTAGCTTTCATTTCTTCTAATTTTGTTGAAATGCCTTCCGCTTACAATTTTTTCATACATATTCCATCCTCCTATTGTATGTGTGAATATGAAACGTTGTCTTTTTTTGTATATATTCCATCCTCCTATCTTGCGCTTGCCTTACATCAAAGTAGTGTTTGTCTGTATCATGCATCAACCAGTTATGCAGAGCTAATTTTATTCATCTTCTTGTGGTTTTGACTTCATAAGGCAATATCAGAAAATAGGAAGGAAAAGAGTAAGTTAGGGGATGTTGGTGGTCCTCTCTAGATTTGCCACTTCTACTGCTAATGAAGTTGAAGTCCCAAGTCTACATGATGAGTTCATCTCCCGTACTCCACCATCGCACGTGCTTGCTCTAAGTTGACAGTGTGATAATTGGTTTCATGTTGCACATGTTGTCTAGCTTGTATTTCTTCTATTTTTATTAAATTGCACCTGCTGAGTTCATACGTTATACATGTGCTTATGACATGGCGTTCTGTGTCTAGAATACACTGCATCTATCCATTATACCATGTTCTTACATCAAAGTACTGCTGTTGTGTATCCCGCATCAGTCACTCGTGATTGGACACTTTTAACATGGATGTTTGATAGTGGTTGCATCTTGCATTGATTTCTATGTTGTACTGCTTCTAATTTTTCGAATTGCCACTTATGACAAGACACTTTTAACTTGGTAGAGGAATATTGGTTGCATCTTTCATATGGTGTCTAGCTTGCATTACTTCTATTTTCTTGAAAATCCTTCTGCTTAATTTACACATCATAGCTGTGAATATGTCATGCCGTCCTATTTTTCTTACATATTCCATCCTCATACGGTTGTCTTACATCAAAGTATTGCTTGTCTTTATCATGCATCAATGAGTTCTGAAGAGTGATTTTATTCTTTTGTGTTGTGGGTACGGCTTGACATGGCAAAGTCAAAAAAGAGCAAGGAAACTAATATAGTAGGGAGTGCTGTTACTCGTCGGGCGAAACGGAAAAGGATCTGCCGTCCAGATTCTGCTGCTACTTATAGTGCAGTAGAAGGTCCAAGTCCACCGGCTAAATCTACAAACACTGTATCACCTGCTCCACCAGCCGCAACATCCGCTTCAACTGTACCAGCATCTTAACAAGTTACTCGTTCGTTAGCTTGGGAACTGGCCAGTTCCCAAGCTGCCTTCACACCTAACACTACTTCCGAAGCACTGCTGACACAACAGGACTTGGCAAGATCAGATGAACCTCATGAGCATCAACACCAAGATGGTACCTGACTGAGTCAAGTTGCTGTTGCATGCTCCTTTATATGTACTCTGACAGTTTGATGTACACTAACACTTTCCATATTCGTTGTTGAACTAGCACCACGATGCAAGCGGAAATAAACATCAGGGATAATACTTGACATATTAACAAAATCTAAAGGAGGAAGAATGGAGATCCATTGTGAGGCAGGTTTAAAAAGGCCACGTGATGCCATAGAGTCAGCCAAGTTAGTATCAGAGGCAGCCATTGCCGTTAGGTGTCATGCACGCATCCTCCCAACGTGGATCCAGAATAGGAATGAGAAAGATAATACCCAGTTTAACACGTTCCTTGACCATTTATTCGTAAGTAATGCTATTCATCGCAATTAGTAATATTATCTTGCTCTGTCCCATACTTTCTAGCTTCCTCCTAATAAGACTCACATTCTTTTTTCAACAGATGAGGTTCAAGTTGGATCTGAAAGATGATGCAACTAAACAAGCATGCACTCATGTTTTTAAGTCTACTGTGCGACAGTATCAGTACCACCTTAGAAAATCTCACTTTGAAGGCAAGATTAACAATGAAATCGCCCAAACATCTCTAGTGGAATATATTACAGATGAAGACTGGACAGCCCTCGTTAAACACTGGTCTGATCCAAAGTATCAGGTAGGCTATATGTATTTGATCAGACCACATATTGAACTTGTATTTATGTATGTGCCTTACAAGTGTATCTTCTTCTAGGCTAACTGTTTGAAGAACAAGACCAACCGTTCTAAAGTGAAATTCCAACAGACAACAGGATCTCGTAGCTATATTGCACACTGCCATGCTCTTGTAAATAGCTACTACTTCCTTCTTTTTTCTGTGCCATATTATCGTATCTATATTGACTTGTTCCAAATACAGAGGAAAGCCTCTACGGACCAAAAAGAGCCTGAACCGAATGCAGTGCAAATCTTGAAGGATTGCCACACCAGCAAGATGAAGGGCATGAGCACACCAGTTCAAGCCGCCGTTGTAAGTCCTTACTCCTCCTGCCTTTGAACGGATTGGTACTGTGATGAGTTCATTTAACTACTTGGTTTGCAGCCAATGTCAGTTACTCTGTTCACTTTTATACACAGTTGTCTTAACATATCATTTCACCTTACATAGTTTAAAAGAGATGAAGGATATTCTTTTGGTCTTGATCTATATTCTAGTTGTTATGTTCACGTGCGCACACAATGATAAAATAGCATGTTTGTTTTATATCTGTTTGCCCATGATATGAATGATGTCATACTATGTTCATCCTACTTTAAACCATGTCTCTTGAGCCTTAGATGTCAACAAATGTGAGGAAATAGACAATACAGTAGGCTTGCTACATGGACATATGTTCCGAAAGTGATTTTATTATGTAGTTGGCACTACAATACATGCTAATGTATTATAGTAGTTCACCCAAACAAGTTATGTATAAACGTGTAACCTACTTTGTTTGTGTTTGTCTCATTAGTAACTTATCTGGTACACTAATCTACAAGTTCAAACTTTCAGGAAGCTATGGAAAAAATGATTGAACAACCACAACCACCTGAAGGTGACGAGGCTACCACATGCACAATGTCACCGCTTGCTGCAGTGCGTCAGTATCTCTCCACTAACAGTGCAAAAAGCACCTTCCTGCGTAATTCTGGGTTGGTTGTCAAGGTAACCTCGTCCAAATTGCCTACTGAACAAAATCTTCCTGCTAGACAGAGTGATATATCTGTGCTCCAGACACAAGTCCAATCCCTAATGGACGCCATTTTGGGAACAAGAATAGATCTTGGCAAATGTTGTCCAGATATGAATGGTTTTGAAACCAGACTATCATACATTTGCTTCATTGTTCAAGAGCAATGGCGGAAAAAGGTGAAGATCGTGCTGCTCCATCAGATTCTACAGCCTGAAACATTAGCACTCAGGTCAAATGATCTGTGCTTCTATACATCTGATGGTGCTTTTATCTACAAGGACTATAAACTTTATGCCAAACTGCCTTTTGTTGTCATACGACATTTACGATGCTGCCAAAGGCTGCAATAATTACGACACTATTTTTGTATAGTGTAAGTTTATCTTAATAATGTATTCGGCTGAAAGCTTCGTAGGAGCCCAACATGCCAACATTCGCCGGGCCCATTCCAATTGGGCTAAAAACGATTATGGGCCGAAATTTGCATGTAGCCCACTAAAAATATCAGGGCCTAAATCAGCATAACAGGCCGGAAGTTTGGTCGGGCTAGATTATCGTCATTTTTATATGGGCCGTTAATGGGCCTGATGTGACGTTGGGCCACATATGGCCCTTGGATTTCATCCGACGTTAACAGGCCGAAAATCACAACAGGCCGAAAGTGGCCCAAATCTGTAGTGGGCCTCTAATAGGCCGAATGTCAGACATGGCCGAATATGACCCAAATCCTTCACGGTCGTTTATGTGCTGAAAGTTTCAATGGCCTGTAAATGGGCCCAAATGAAGTAGGACCTTTAACAGGACGGAAATACACCGGGCCGTAATTCGGCCCATATACTTAGCGGACTATTAACGGGCCAGAAGTGACCATGGGCCGCGATGATGACAAGTTTAGGACAGGCCATTGACGGGCCGATTTGACACTAGCCGTACGGGCCTTAATTGAGAATGTTGGGCCTTTAGCTGGGCCGA
Source organism: Secale cereale (assembly GCA_902687465.1). Taxonomy (NCBI): domain Eukaryota; kingdom Viridiplantae; phylum Streptophyta; class Magnoliopsida; order Poales; family Poaceae; genus Secale; species Secale cereale. The sequence continues at coordinate 571,864,092 of LR738713.1, read as the reverse complement.
CCCATTATGGTCCGCAAAATCTCACGGGCCTTTAGCTAGGCCGCCCCATTATGGCCCGCAAAATCTCGTGGGCCTTTAGCTGGGCCGGCCCATTATGATATGCAAAATCTCGTGGGCCTTTTGCTGGGCTGGCCCATAATGGACCGCAAAATCTCGTGGGCCTTTAGCTGGGCCGGCCCATTATGATACGCAAAATCTCATGGGCCTTTTGCTGGGCCGGCCCATTATGGACCGCAAAATCTCGTGGGCCTTTTGCTGGGCTGGCCCATTATGGACTGCAAAATCTTGTGGGCCTTTAGTTGGGCCGACCCATTTAAACTTTATGGGCCACTTTTGGGCCGGTCCACGTGTTAACATATCATAGGCGCATATCGCCCATTGGATGAGTGACACCTGTGCCAACGCGGAGCTGACACGTGTTTCCGTCAGCCAATCAGAATTTTACACGTGGAAAATCCCCATTGGTCAGGGCTGTTAATGGGTTATCGGATCCAAAACCGGACCCGATAGCTTAACGACATTCCGTTATGGTGGATGCCACGTGTCGGTCACCCTTAACGAAAGTACTTCTGTGACGCGCGATTTATCGTCATGGAAGTGGACACTTCCGTGATGATAATTTTCGTAATGTCATGGAACACTTCTATGACATCACAGGTATGGCTATCTTCATTCTGTCATAAATTTGTCGTGGATGTACATGCATGACACAAAACGTGACCTACTGTGACAAACACGTATCATCACGGAAGTGTATTTTTTTTGTAGTGCACCTTGATTCTTCCGGTGTCTTCCTTGCTTGCGTACAATTTCCTCAAATTGCTTACTCCCGGCAAGGCTCTTGTATACACCTTTCTCTATAATTCCCTTCAATAAGCTATTTTCTTGCTCAAGTGTAACTTGGCTAAGAGAATCATTAGTGGAATCAAGAGAACTACTATAAGCAACAATATTGGATTTAGTATGATTGTTGTTACTACTAGAGGAAGAATCTTTCTTGTTCTTGTTGCTAGATTTTACTTGTGGCATGTAAGTAGACAAGAGTAAACGCTTGGCAATGTAAGAAGAACTTTTCTTGCGAAGATCATCATTGATTGCTTTTAAGAACTCATGCTCTTGCTCAAGGTTGAGCTTTTCAAAGCATAACTTCTCATGAGTCTTTAAAAGTTCTCGATGATCTTCCAAGGTAGTTTCATGAGCTAACTTAAGAGTGTTTAGTTCTTTAGTTAGACGCTCAATCTTCTCCTTATCATTGTCATTCGTTTTATCTTGATTAGCATGATTAATAGCAATTTCATCATAGTTTTCATCATAGGTTTCATCACTATTGCTACCAACAAGTAAATCATCATCTCCTAGCAAGTCATCTTCATCACTATTGAAATCAAGATACTCGGGGTGTGATACCTTAGGGCCTTTAGCCATGAAGCATCTTCCAATTCCTTCATTTGGTGAGTCAAATATGTCGTATGAGTTGGATGACGCAAGAGCAATTCCGGCAACACCTTCATCTTGAGTATCTTCGGAGTTCGAGTAATAGCTTCTCTCGGAGTGGTCCTCGGAGTCGGAACCGGATACCCATTCACCAACATGAGCTTGATTTCTTCGTCTTGTATAGCTCCTTGATGATTTGTCCTTCCTTTCCGAATCCTTGCTTCTATGAGAGGGTCTTCGTTCATAATGATCATCTCTACTCCTTCTCTCTCTTGGTGGTGAATCTTCTCTTCTACTTCTCCTTTTAGGTGAGTCTTCTCTTCTCTTGTGGGGAGCCGTACACTCACTGGTGTAGTGTACGGGTCTTCCACAATTGTAGCAATTCCGATCATGACTTGAAGATCTCTTGTCATCGTAGGACCTTGACTTGGAACTTCTTTCTTTGCTTCTATTCTTGTAGAACTTGTCGAAGTTCTTCACCATTAAGCTCAATTCTTCATTGAAGACTTGTTTCTCACTTGATGATGTAGGAGCGTCACATGAGGCTTTGTAAGAACCACTAGACTTGTCGTGAAGCTCTTTATTTTTGAGTGACATCTTATGAGCAACAATTCTTCCAATGACTTCCATTGGCTTGAGATCTTTGTAATTGGGCATCATTTGTATCAATGTGCACACGGTATCATATTTTCCATCGAAGGCTCTTAGGATCTTCTTGATGATGAATCTGTCGGTCATTGCTACTTCTCGAGCTTGCATTGTATTCCCTCGAAGACGAAAGGGTGATGCAGCACAGTAGCGTAAGTATTTCCCTCGGTTTTTGAGAACCAAGGTATCAATCCAGTAGGAGACCACGCGCGAGTCCCTCGCACCTGCACAAACAAATAAGAACCTCACAACCAACACGATAAAAGGGGTTGTCAACCCCTTCTCGGCCACTTACGAGAGTGAGATCTAATATATATGATAAGATAATATTTTTGGTATTTTTGGTATAGAGATTGAAAGTAAATAATGCAAAGTAAAGTAAATAGTTGATGGAAGATAATATGATGAGAATAGACTCGGGGGCCACTAGTGGCTTCTCTCATGATAGCAGATTTCTACGGTGGGTGAACAAATTATTGTCGAGTAATTGATAGAAGAGCGCACATATGAGAATATCTAGGCATGATCATTATATATAGGCCATATGTCCGTGACAAGTAGACCGAAACGATTCTGCATCTACTACTATTACTCCACACATCGACCGGTATCCAGCATGCATCTAGAGTATTAAGTTCATAAGAACAGAGTAACGCTTTAAGCAAGATGACATGATGTAGAGGGATAAACTCAAGCAATATGATATAAACCCCATCTTTTTATCCTCGGTGGCAACAATACAATACATGCCTTGCTGCCCCTCCTGTTACTGGGAAAGGACACCGCAAGATTGAACCCAAAGCCAATCACTTCTCCCATTGCAAGAACTATAGATCTAGTAGGCCAAACCAAATCGATAATTCGAAGAGACTTGCAAGGATATTTAAATCATGCATAAAATATTTTAGAATAGAATCCAATATTGTTCACAGATAATCTTGATCATAAATCCACAATTCATCGGATCTCGACAAATACACCGCAAAAAGATTACATCGAATAGATCTCCTCGACACTACTAGAAAAAGGGCTATAGATGGGATTGACACTAATGGAGCACCAGGCAAGCGGTGCGCCATTAGTATATACTAATGGCGCACCACCTTCTGATACGCCATTAGAGTTGAAACTACTAATGGCGCACCAGGCCCAGGGTGCGCCATTAGTATCAATTTTTTTTTGAACTAGTGCGCCTGTCCAAACATACTAATGGCGCATCCAGACATAGTGCGCCATTACTAGTTGTAACTAGTAATGGCGCACCTATCGGAAAGTGCGCCACTAATGTTGTTTTTATTATTATATTTTTTATTCTTTTTTTTCAAAACTACTAATGGCGCACTGTTCCACAGTGCGCCATTACTAGTTTAAACTAGTAATGGCGCACTGTGGAACAGTGCGCCATTAGTATGTTTTTTTTTGCAAAACTACTAATGGCGCACCAGCAGAAGATGCGCCATTAGTAACCTGGATTACTAATGGCGCATTTAGAGTTGGTGCGCCATTAGTAAGTGGGCAGCAACAAGATATTTTGGACAACCTCTCCTACCCACACTCACTTTCTCCCCACTTCATTCTCTCCACCTCCTCGTCTCGGGTGCCTCCTCTTTTTCACCTCATTTCCACCATAGATTCATTAAAATTAAGTGGTTAAATTACCTTGTTTTGATAGGTAAGTAAGGGGGGAAGCTATATTTATGTTGTTCTCCCTACAACAATGTGCACACGCACTTTTTATGGCCTAGCTAGATCTATGTATGTTCGTGGTGTTGCATATTGTGATGCCCGAAGACCGACGTCCCAGAAGATTCCAGAGATTCCAGATGTTCCGGGTTCTCCCGTGTGTTTCATTTGTGCTTGTGTTATTTATTTTGCTTTGCATCATGTCATCATGCCATCATGTCATTAATCTTTTGCATCTCAACTTAAATAAATTGTGTGGACCTTCGGTCCATTTAAATCGAGGGAAGGATGACTTCTCTTTATAACATATAAAAGCCACTCAATATTATTAGGGAGCTATATTAAATATTCCATTTGTTTGGAATTAACCGCAACACACTTGCATATTTTTTCCCATGCCTCTTTACTTCAAGTTTCACCGTCAAAACCTTGTCTATAATTCTTATCCGTTTTATCGAGGTTCCTCCCGATATCCGAGCATTTTTGGGCACTTCAAAAACCAAGCCCTAGTTCAAACCCATTTGAATAAAATTCAATGAGTTTGAATTTTCATCTTTCAATCTTCCCACTTATATTTTTCTTGGACTACGCTCATTTTTATGAGCCCGAGAAAATTAAACCCATGCCCTAACTCTATTTCTAACACCTCCTTTCTTTTCTTTTCTTCTCTGTTGCTTTTCTGTTTTTTTTGGGCAAACAACAGTTAAGTGGGCTTAGGAGAGGACCCAGTCCATTTTACCTCCCTCCTAGGCACTATTCCTTCCCAGCCGCAGCTCAGCCTCCAGGCCTCCCTAAGGACCATCTCGAGCCTGGCCCAACTCCAGCGCCAACCCTAGCGACGAGCCGACGACCGCTCCTCAATCCCTTCGCTCCCTCGACCCCTCATCCTAGCGCCGCCACCTCTTGCTAACTCCCTCCTCGCTCGCTAGTCCTCCCTCTCGTATCCCCTCGATCCTCCTCCCGCATCGCGAGCCCCATCGATCGTCTCCGCGCGGCTCCTCCACTTCGTCCTCCAGTGCGCCGCCGCCACCTCGCCGAGGGGAGTTGCGCCCCTCGAGCAGCCCCGCGGCCACCGCAGCTCCTCCCTCCCCGCGTCCAGCAGCAGGCCGCGTCTGCGCCTCTCCTCCGCGCCAGGAGCCCCGACGTGCCCCGTCCTCCCCGTCCTCAAGCCGGCAGCCAGCAGCCGCCGTTTTCCCCTCGTCCTGCCCAAGCAGCAGCCGGCCAGGAGCCGCCGCAGCGCCGAGCAGCCTCCAGCAAGGCCGTTGGCCTCTGCTCCGACGCCCTGCCGCGGTCTGCTGCTTCACCCGCCGACCACCTTGCCTCGTCGTTCCCTGTACCAGCGCCCCGCACCCTCCTCCAACCACTACCGTCGGCCTCGTGTTGTTTTGGTCCAGCAGAGACATCGTCAAGTTCCTCTTCGATGTACATCTACGCACGGTTGCTTCAAGATCGTCTTCGGTGTTTTCGTCAAGTACACCACTATGCAAGTACCCACGGATGCCAAGTACCTCGACGCCCGACGCCGTGGCCCGATGCCCGAACGACTACCACACCGGAATGCCGAGTACATGGATGCGCCAAGTTCCTCTCCGTCAAGTTCGACTACGGTCGAGTGTACCACTACCGTCGCCAAGTCCCGAGACCGGCAGGTCCGAAGACCCAAGTACCCCTCCGATGACATGAACATCTATGAAACGAGAACGACTACACAAGACGACGCATCAAGTACCACTACGTCCGGTGCCGCGACAAGTACCTCTACGGAACGTGTACGACAACCGTGAACGAAGACGCCAACGTGAACGACTACCATCGCCCCGGGAACGATGGTTTCGTAAAGTACCTCTCCAAAACGGAATGTGAACGACTACTTCGGTGACGACCTCGTGAACCACTACTTCCTCTACGACCCGTGTACCACTACTTCAACTACGACTCGAACCCCTCTGAGAACGAACGCTTCGAAGGTATAACCCCGAGACGATGACCCGTGGAATGCATGTGTTGTATGAGATGTTTTCCTTGTGTGCTCTGTGCCCGAATCGTCTTTTGTCAAGATCCTCGGTTGCCTCGTCGCCGACTCGTGGGAACCCGGTGACGGGATCACCCCACCTTTCATCTTGTTCCGCTCGCTCACGCCACCTTTTCTTTTGCACCGGTCTCTCAACGAGTTACCGGAACCAAGATGTTGCCGTTGCATCATTTTCGGATCGTTGCCGTGGCACCTTTTTCCTTCCACCACGGGACATATACTCCTTATCTCTTCATGTCAAACTTTAACTAAAAATTGCATAAACTTGATCATGTCATCCGCATCATGTTAACGACATTAAAAAAAATGTGAATTGTTGTTTGCTTTAAAATTGCTAAACATGCTCATGGGGATTTTCCAGAATTGTTGTTGTTTTTCCGGCCTCATTTAAAATGTCTAAATAGGTAGTTTGTTTTTGCTTCACCTCTTGCCATGTTAACAAACATTTAACCTTGTCTTGTAAATAAACGAGAGTCAATTAAATAATTGAAATGTGATGTTTTGTCAATATGCAACTCGTTGCATATTGAGCTCCACTTAACTTGTAGTTTTGTTTGTGCTCATTGCCATGCCATGCATATTAAACCGGACATGCATCATACTTGGATGTGCATCGTATGCCATGTTTATGCTTGTGTGTTTACCGTGTTGTTTGCTTCTTTCCGGTTGCTTCTCTTGTTAGCTTCGGTTTCGTTCCGGAGTTGTGAGGTTCTGTTCGACTAGTTCATGGACCCGTTCTTCTTCCTTGCGGAATCCCAGGCAAGATGATCATACCCTTGGATACCTTTACTACCATTGCCATGCTTAGTTGTCTCGATGCTATCGTTACATGTCGCGCTACCCATCTTTTATTGTCAGCCCTCTCCTTGTTGCCATGAAACCTCTAACCTTTTGAAACCTTCCTAGCAAAACCACTGTTTGGTTATGTTACCCGCTTGCTCAGCCCCTCTTATAGCGTTGTTAGTTGTAGGTGAAGATGAAGTTCATTCCAGGAGGGAACTTGTTGTTGGAATATCACAATATCTATTATTATTATTAACACACCTATATACTGGGCATGGGTGGAAGGCTTGGCCTTTTGCTCGGTGTTTTGTTCCACTCATGCCACCTTAGGCGCCGATAAACCGGCATTATGTTCCTTGATTTTGCGTTCCTTACACGATGGGTGGATGGGGAACCCTTGACAGTTCGTCTTTGAATAAAACTCCTCCAGCAAGGCCCAACATTGGTTTTAATTTGCTCATAATAACAACTTAATTAATTAATTAAATTGCATAGGGAGTTAGCGCTACCCGAGGATTCTTTCTACATAGCAGGGGGGGCCAGTGCTGATGGTGTTGGTCCCAAACGGGGAGCCTGCGGGGCCACCACGGGGAAACTTGAGGTTTGGTTTTACTCGTAGCTTCGCCCATCCGGTCGTGGCCTGAGACGAGATACGCGCGGCTACTATCAGGGTGTCGACACACCGGGAGGTCTTGCTGGACATGTTTTACAATTGTCGAAATGTCTTGTGCACCGGGATGCCGAGCCTGATCGGATTTCCCTAAGATAAGGGGTGATGATATTATATTTATCACTTCAGCTAATCGTGAGAGCTTGTGATGGGCTAACTTGGGACACCCCTGCAGGGTTATAATCTTTCGAAAGCCGTGCCCGCGGTTATGTGGCAGATTGGAATTTGTTAATGTCCGGTTGTAGAAAACTTGAAAGAGGATCCGAAGTAAAACACACAACTGTGTGAGTAACCGTGACTGTCTCTTTTCACTTTGAGAAGAGAACACGGTGGGGTTATGTTTGACTCATATGTAGTTCAGGATCTTTAGCGATCACTACTTTTGCGACCGTTTGCGTAGATGCTCATCTTATTCTTGTACTCGTAAGCTAGCCACCATATTCTGCTTAGCCGCTGCTGCAACCTCACCACTTTACCTCCTCCTACCCATAAAGCTTTGCTAGTCTTGATACCCATGGTTATGGGATTGCTGAGTCCTCGTGGCTCACAGATACTACAACACCAGATGCAGGTTCAGCCGAGGTGATGCCGGAGCTGGTTCAAGTTCTTCTGGGAGCTCGATGAAGAGAGTGGCCGTTTGCTTGTGACGTTTTCGACGATCAGTAGTGGTTTCTACTAGGGGCGATTCTGACCTGTGGTTTTTAAGTTGTTTTGGTATCTTTCTTTTGGATCTTCGCTCGTAGTCGGGTTGTGATGTTTGGAATGATGATTTGCTTATGTAATGTATTGCGTGAAGTGGCGAGTGTAAGCCAACTATCTCTTTTGCAATTTCATCCCTATTTTTACATGAGTCGTGCAAAGATACCAAACTTGAGATCATTCCAGAATGGGCTTATACCTTTAAGTCATGCCTCGACACGTAGGAGGTATAGTCCCATCCTGGGCATTACAAGTTGGTAATCAGAGCCTTCTCCGGCCTAGAAGCCCCCACTGATTGATCGAATCGTTGACGGTTGATTCTAGGCACACACTTGAAAATGTTTTGAGTCCTATTTATATATCGGAGAGTAGGATTTCTTTTGCTCCTCATCTCTTTTCACTCTGGTGAGGACTCCTGACGATTACTCTTGTCTCTTCTATTCTCAAAATTTCACCAAATTTTTTTTAGGATCACGCGAGTATTGTTTGGATTGTTTCGATGTCTTTGTGATGAGAACATTGTTCTCGATGCCTCCTGTCATTAGGGGTTGTGGCAGTGTCCCGGGGAGTTGAGCTCCGAGGTGTTGTCGTCACAAATATATCGCAGCAGTTCTGGAATACTTAAGACGGTCGACATCGAAAACTCTCCTATGCGGTTAGTGGCAAGATAACCCCGACATCACCCAGTACTGGGGAGGTAGTTCGGGAGTATTGCCATAGCTTGTATAGTAGATGCGTTTCGAAGGCCCGAGGTAAACAGTTTCTGGAAATAACTGGTTATGTGTTGAAGGATGGATACAGCTGGATGTAGGATTAGAGTTGAGTGCGCGGTGATTCCCCTGTATCCCCAACACCTGATTGCATAACTGGAAACTTTCGGAAATTAATAGGTGGGTTCATCTAGTAGTTCTAGGCATTCTTCCAACGAATGCATGATATGGAGTTCGGGGTTCTACATTGAGTGAAGTAGTTTTATGGGCTTGTTCCGATCGGGAGTTGCATCTTAAAGGGTCCTTGGCTATGCTGATCCGGGGATTGCAAAACCCTTTTGTAACACGTTCCATGAGCTTTCAACACGAATATGTCAGACGAAACTTCTATCTTGTATTTGTTCTATCTGCTCCTTGTTGTTTTTATTTACCTTTTGTTCTCCCAAGTGGCTTCTTGACAAGCTGATGTATCTATGGAATTCATTCGTTCAATTCTCTGTTCGGATGATATTGTGAAGATTCTGTTGCAACATATCTATCCTTTGTTTCGTTTTGATTCTGGTATTCGAGTTGCTTCGATGTCAAATGTTGATTCCATACCTTTCCTAATCGGTGTTCTCATATTTCTATGGGAGTGCTAATTCTTCTTGACCATCAAGATCTTCATGTTAATCCTTTTCAACCGGTGTGCCTTCTCTTCAAGTTATTCCGTACGGACGCCGTTGAGAAATCTGACGATTTGTCTGTATTCTTTCATCCCAAGTTGTCTTTGTTTTTTTCCCCACCCTCCCACCCTTCTCTTTATGGAGTCAGTAATTCTCAAATGAAGTATCCATTTTATTCATGTGAGGTTTCTTCATTCATTTTCCTTCAATGTTCTTATCCGGTGTTTTATCGTGAAAATGCTCAGGAGTTTCAAGTTCATCATTCTTAATTCCAATATTCTTCTCCGGTGGACTAAATTCAAGCTTTGGTCTTGATCATATCTGTGCCTCTTGTTTTACATGTTTTCCAATGTGGGAATTTCTTATCCGAAGGCTCTCTTATTTCTTCACATCTCTTTATTCTTCTCCGGAGTGCTGATGATACCTCGGAAGATTCGTGTTTCCATTCTTAATCCGTTCAAGCTATTTTAAGGTTTATCATCTTACTCAAGCCATTTAATTCAACCGGTGCAATATCTCTTCAGCAATCTTTTTCAACGGTGATTTCTTTAGTGGGCCCTAACCCACAGGTCTTTTTCCAGGATCTTACCTGACTCTTCAAATTATTTTCCGGAGTTATTCTGAAATTCTTTTCAAAGTGTGACGTAAGAATGATTTCCATCAGTCACATGCCTTCTCCAAGCTTGTTTTCAATTATTTCCATCTTTAGCTCCACCTTCCTCTTATCATTCGTCCGGAGTATCTCGAAATTCTTCATGGCATTTCTCGTCTTCACTCTCAACATTTGAAGACCGGAGAAGAGTTTCTCTTAAATTTTGACCCGTTCTCTTGATGAGTTGTGGTTTTAGCTTCATGCCATCCTCATTATTGTTCCGATTGTGAGGAATTCTTTTTATACCCATCCGAAGCATTTCATGAATTCTTTCCATTGTGATCCTCTGAAGGCCATCATTTCAGAAGATTTCTTCGTTCTCAGTTTTCAACTTCGTCCTCCAAATATTCTTCATTGATGTCTCTTCGTTCGTCTCCATATTTTTACGGTGGTTCTTTCAAGATTACCCTTCCGTTGTTATCGTTTTAATTCATTTGTTCTTTTCACAATCCTACCGGTGGTTCGTTGAAGATTTACCCAAGTTTGTGCGAGATCTCTTTAATCCTTTTCAAGAAGAATAAGTAGTATGCCAAATCCATTGCTTGTCGTCAATTTAAATTGATGAAGGATATGCATGACATAATTCTTATTCTTATTCCTTCAAGGTCATTTAATCTCTTGTTCCGGAGCTTGTTCATCATATCATATTCTCGGTTCTAAGTTGTTCATCTTGTTTTCCGGAGCTCCAAGTTATTTCAATTATAGCATTCCAAACCTCCATCTAATTCATCGCAGGCCTTGAATCTTATTCTTTTCATCTTTCACTTCTCATCCTTTTGTTACCGGAGTTCTTCATGGTGGTTCTTATGTTCAATTCATCCTCGAAGTCTTCATCAACATTCTTGTTGGAGCTCAAGCATTCTTCATCATGATTTCCAATTGCAATCATTTCTACCTTATTTTTTTCAGATGGTGTTATGTCATTCTTGATAAGTCCTTCATGAATTATGATTCACGAGTTATCAAGAATGAGATATTTAAACCCATCAATTTCTTTGTTCAGGAGATCTTTCCAACCTTTCAATTTATTTGTTGGAGTAATCTTGGGTTGTATTTCACCTAAAAGCTTTCCCTGAGAATTGTTGCTATTATGGTGCTTATAAATGACCCAAGTTCTTCATTTATCATTCCGGTGAGATAAGTTTTTCATCTCCTTGTTGATCTCAATCCAATCAAATGTTTTCGTAAGTGGCTGGTTGTCACCTCTTAATTTTGAGATGTTTTCCATAAGCCCACATCAAGCTTATTCGTTTTCGTTGTTGATTTTTTTTTAAAAAAAATCAACTCCGTTCCACCCTTCTTCGTAAGGATGCTCTTTCAAATTCAATTTTGAGAGAAGTTGTCATTTTCTTCTCCGTTCTTTCTTCCCAACGATCTTGCATCTATTCTTTCGTTCCGGAGGCTTTGTGATATTGCTCTCTTTGACCATCATCTCGTTTTAAGGATGCTATTTCAAATTCAATTTTGAGAGAAGTTGTCATTTTCTTCTCCGTTCTTTCTTCCCAACGATCTTGCATCTATTCTTTCGTTCCGGAGGCTTTGTGATATTGCTCTCTTTGACCATCATCTCGTTTTATCAAGATCATATTCTTCCCTTGATTTTCTATTTAACTGGAATGTTGTCACCTACATTCTAGTTCCATCATCTTATCAAGTTTGCCTCTCTTTTCAACCGGAGTGCTGTCTGAATCTTTCTTACCCCTTGTGCCATTCTTTCAATTGTTTCGGAGGCAATATGCTGTTGATTTCATCAATATCATCCCTTCTCCTCAAACTCTTGTTAATTCCTTTGATTTTTAGACGGAGTGCTGTCCAAATGTTGTCATTCTTATTCCTTGGCTATACCGTTGTGGTTTCATATTCTTTTGGTTCGTAAGCTCTTGTTTCTCGTCGTTCAACATACAAGGTTCTCATAATGCTCCTTGTTCCTCTTTTCTAACGGAGTGTTTTCATCTTCTTTCATCTCCATTGTATTCTTTATTCAACTTGTTTAACCTCTCAAGGTTCGTGGTTTCACTCGTTTATCGAAGAAGCAACTTTGTTTTACCTCTTCCTTTTCCGTTTTATCCGGTGTCATCTCTAGGATCTCGGGTCGAGATCCTCTGTTAGTGTGGGAGAGTTGTGACACCCGAAGACCGACGTCCCAGAAGATTCCAGAGATTCCAGATGTTCCGGGTTCTCCCGTGTGTTTCATTTGTGCTTGTGTTATTTATTTTGCTTTGCATCATGTCATCATGCCATCATGTCATTAATCTTTTGCATCTCAACTTAAATAAATTGTGTGGACCTTCGGTCCATTTAAATCGAGGGAAGGATGACTTCTCTTTATAACATATAAAAGCCTCTCAATATTATTAGGGAGCTATATTAAATATTACATTTGTTTGGAATTAACCGCAACACACTTGCATATTTTTTCCCATGCCTCTTTACTTCAAGTTTCACCGTCAAAACCTTGTCTATAATTCTTATCCGTTTTATCGAGGTTCCTCCAGATATCCGAGCATTTTTGGGCACTTAAAAAAAAGCCTTAGTTCAAACCCATTTGAATAAAATTCAATGAGTTTGAATTTTCATCTTTCAATCTTGCCACTTATATTTTTCTTGGACTACGCTCATTTTTATGAGCCCGAGAAAATTAAACCCATGCCCTAACTCTATTTCTAACACCTCCTTTCTTTTCTTTTCTTCTCTGTTGCTTTTCTGTTTTTTTGGGCAAACAACAGTTAAGTGGGCTTAGGAGAGGACCCAGTCCATTTTACCTCCCTCCTAGGCCCTATTCCTTCCCAGCCGCAGCTCAGCCTCCAGGCCTCCCTAAGGCCCATCTCGAGCCTGGCCCAACTCCAGCGCCAACCCTAGCGACGAGCCGACGACCGCTCCTCAATCCCTTCGCTCCCTCGACCCCTCATCCTAGCGCCGCCACCTCTCGCTAACTCCCTCCTCGCTCGCTAGTCCTCCCTCTCGTATCCCCTCGATCCTCCTCCCGCATCACGAGCCCCATCGATCGCCTCCGCGCGGCTCCTCCACTTCGTCCTCCAGTGCGCCGTCGGCACCTCGCCGAGGGGAGGAGCGCCCTTCGAGCAGCCCCGCGGCCACAGCAGCTCCTCCCTCCCCGCGTCCAGAAGCAGGCCGCGTCCGCGCCTCTCCTCCGCGCCAGGAGCCCCGACGCGCCCCGTCCTCCCCGTCCTCAAGCCGGCAGCCAGCAGCCGCCGTTTCCCCCTCGTCCTGCCCAAGCCGCAGCCGGCCAGGAGCCGCCGCAGCGCCGAGCAGCCTCCAGCAAGGCCGTTGGCCTCTGCTCCGATGCCCTGGCACGGTCTGCTGCTTCACCCGCCGACCACCTTGCCTCGTCGTTCCCTGTACCAGCGCCCCGCGCCCTCCTCCAACCACTACCGTCGGCCTCGTGTTGTTTTGGTCCAGCAGAGACATCGTCAAGTTCCTCTTCGATGTACATCTACGCACGGTTGCTTCAAGATCGTCTTCGGTGTTTTCGTCAAGTACACCACAATGCAAGTACCGACGGATGCCAAGTACCTCGACGCCCGACGCCGTGGCCCGATGCCCGAACGACTACCACACCGGAATGCCGAGTACATGGATGCACCAAGTTCCTCTCCGTCAAGTTCGACTACGGTCGAGTGTACCACTATCGTCGCCAAGTCCCGAGACCGGCAAGTCCGAAGATCCAAGTACCCCTCCGATGACATGAACATCTACGAAACGAGAACGACTACACAAGACGACGCGTCAAGTACCACTACGTCCGGTGCCGCGACAAGTACCTCTACGGAACGTGTACGATGACCGTGAACGAAGACGCCAAAGTGAACGACTACCGTCGCCCCGGGAACGATGGTTTCGTAAAGTACATCTCTGAAACGGAATGTGAACGACTACTTCGTTGACGACCTCGTGAACAACTACTTCCTCTACGACCCGTGTACCACTACTTCCACTACGATTCGAACCCCTCCGAGAACGAACGCTTCGAAGGTATAACCCCGAGACGATGACCCGTGGAATGCATGTGTTGTATGAGATGTTTTCCTTGTGTGCTCCACGCCCGAATCGTCTTTTGTCATGCTCCTCGGTTGCCTCGTCGCCGACTCATGGGAACCCGTTGATGGGATCACCCCACCTTTCATGTTGTTCCGCTCGCTCACGCCACCTTTTCTTTTGCACCGGTCTCTCAACGAGTTACCGAAACCAAGATGTTGCCGTTGCATCATTTTCGGATCGTTGCCATGGCACCTTTTTCCTTCCACCACGGTGACATATACTCCTTATCTCTTCATGTCAACCTTTAACTAAAAATTGCATAAACTTGATCATGTCATCCGCATCATGTTAACGACATTAAAAAATGTGAATAGTTGTTTGCTTTAAAATTGCTAAACATGCTCATGGGGATTTTCTAGAATTGTTGTTGTTTTTCCGGCCTCATTTAAAATGTCTAAATAGGTAGTTTGTTTTTGCTTCACCTCTTGCCATGTTAACAAACATTTAACCTTGTCTTGTAAATAAACGAGAGTCAATTAAATAATTAAAATGTGATGTTTCATCAATATGCAACTCGTTGCATATTGAGCTCCACTTAACTTGTAGTTTTGTTTGTGCTCATTGCCATGCCATGCATATTAAACCGGACATGCATCATACTTGGATGTGCATCGTATGCCATGTTTATGCTTGTGTGTTTACCGTGTTGTTTGCTTCTTTCCGGTTGCTTCTCTTGTTAGCTTCGGTTTCGTTCCGGAGTTGTGAGATTTTGTTCGACTACTTCATGGACCCGTTCTTATTCCTTGCGGAATCCCAGGCAAGATGATCATACCCTTGGATACCTTTACTACCATTGCCATGCTTAGTTGTCTCGATGCTATCGTTACATGTCGCGCTACCCATCTTTTATTGTCAGCCCTCTCCTTGTTGCCATGAAACCTCTAACCTTTTGAAACCTTCCTAGCAAAACCACTGTTTGGCTATGTTACCCGCTTGCTCAGCCCCTCTTATAGCGTTGTTAGTTGTAGGTGAAGATGAAGTTCGTTCCAGGAGGGAACTTGTTGTCGGAATATCACAATATCTATTATTATTATTAACACACCTATATACTTGGCATGGGTGGAAGGCTTGGCCTTTTGCTCGGTGTTTTGTTCCACTCATGCCACCTTAGGCGCCGATAAACCGGCATTATGTTCCTTGATTTTGCGTTCCTTACACGATGGGTGGATGGGGACCCCTTGACAGTTCGTCTTTGAATAAAACTCCTCCAGCAAGGCCCAACATTGGTTTTAATTTGCTCATAATAACAACTTAATTAATTAATTAAATTGCATAGGGAGTTAGCGCTACCCGAGGATTCTTTCTACATAGCAGGGGGGCCAGTGCTGATGGTGTTGGTCCCAAACGGGGAGCCTGCGGGGCCACCACGGGGAAACTCGAGGTTTGGTTTTACTCGTAGCTTCGCCCATCCGGTCGTGGCCTGAGACGAGATACGCGCGGCTACTATCAGGGTGTCGACACAACGGGAGGTCTTGCTGGACTTGTTTTACCATTGTCGAAATGTCTTGTGCACCGGGATGCCGAGCCTGATCGGATTTCCCTAAGATAAGGGGTGATGATATTATATTTATCACTTCAGCTAATCGTGAGAGCTTGTGATGGGCTAAGTTGGGACACCCCTGCAGGGTTATAATCTTTCGAAAGCCGTGCCCGCGGTTATGTGGCAGATTGGAATTTGTTAATGTCCGGTTGTAGAAAACTTGACAGAGGATCCGAAGTAAAACACACAACTGTGTGAGTAACCGTGACTGTCTCTTTTCACTTTGAGAAGAGAACACGGTGGGGTTATGTTTGAATCGTATGTAGTTCAGGATTTTTAGCGATCACTACTTTTGCGACCGTTTGCGTAGATGCTCATCTTATTCTTGTACTCGTAAGCTAGCCACCATATTCTGCTTAGTCGCTGCTGCAACCTCACCACTTTACCTCCTCCTACCCATAAAGCTTTGCTAGTCTTGATACCCATGGTTATGGGATTGCTGAGTCCTCGTGGCTCACAGATACTACAACACCAGATGCAGGTTCAGCCGAGATGATGCCGGAGCTGGTTCAAGTTCTTCTGGGAGCTCGATGAAGAGAGTCGCCATTTGAATGTGACGTTTTCGACGATCAGTAGTGGTTTCTACTAGGGGCGATTCTGACCTGTGGTTTTTATGTTGTTTTGGTATCTTTCTTTTGGATCTTCGCCCGTAGTCGGGTTGTGATGTTTGGAATGATGATTTGCTTATGTAATGTATTGTGTGAAGTGGCGAGTGTAAGCCCACTATCTCTTTTGCAATTTCAACCCTATTTTTACATGAGTCGTGCAAAGATACCAAACTTGAGATCATTCCAGAATGGGCTTATACCTTGAAGTCGTGCCTCGACACGTAGGAGGTATAGTCCCATCCTGGGCATTACACATATGTTTGTGGTGTTGCATATGTGTTTGTGTTTGGAGGTGTACCGGTATTTGAAATGCAATAGTTGCCAATATTTTCCCGGAATGTTGATTCATTTCCGTTTTGGCGAGAATTTTGGCATTAAGCATTCTTTTTGGTCCTATTTTTAGGGAAAGTCATGCCAAATTTTTTCTTGGTTCTAAAATATCGTTTTGCTCTACCCCGCAGGCGACCATGGTCCGCACGATGACCGAAGGCATCGTGAATAGGTTTTTGAGGTCCGCGAAGGCTGAGATGCTTCAAAAGAATGAGACGGAGATAAGATGTCCGTGTTGATGATGCAAGCTGAAGAGCCTTATTGCGGACCCGGATTCCGGGCAGGTGCGGGACCACCTGCTCTTGCGTGGTTTCATGGATGGCTATCGGTGGCAAGGTGATGAAGATGAATACGAAGTCGTCCATGGGGGCCGGGCAAGAAATGAGGAAGGGCAGCAAGACAACCACCGCAGCTCGGGCGGGCGAGAAGACGAAGAATCCCTAGGAGATGATCACGACGGTGATGCTGTACACAGTCATCATGTAAAAGATGCAGGACATGATCATGAGGAAGATGCCGGAGCAGACGACGGGCATGATCATGAAGATGATGATGCCGGCGGAGCAGACGACGCTGGACCATCGATGGGCTGGGTGTAGGACCCTCATATTCAAGAGCTGCTTCTCAAGCAGACGGATAACGCAAGAGCTGCCGCCCGAGAGAAAGCCAAGATGGATCAACTTGAGTTAGACGCGGTTACTCCATTGTATGAAGGATGCAGGCCCGAGGATACCCGCCTGAAAGTAACGCTCATGGCTCTGGAGATGAAGGTAAAACACAAAATGACCGACGCATGCTTCGACGAGAACATGTCATTCTGGCACGAACGTCTTCCCAAGGGGAACAAGTGCCCGACCAGTTTCGAGGAGGCGAAGAAAATCGTGTGTCCTCTGGATTTACCGCACGTGAAATACCATGTGTGCATGAACAATTGCATCATTTATTGGGACGAGCACGCGGAGTCTACCATATGTCCGGTGTGCGGCGTCACTCGATACAAGAAGAGGAAGAAAGCTCCTCGAATAGTGGTGTGGTACTTTCCGATCACTCCTCGTCTGCAGCGGTATTTCGTGGACCCTAAGGTAGCAAAGCTCCTGCGTTGGCACGCGGATAGGGAGGAGAAGAAGCGAGAAGATGACGCAAATGATCCGGAGATAGATAAAAAAGACAAGATGCTGAGTCACCCTAAGGATGCGAGCCTGTGGCAAGCGTTGAACTTCGAAGACCTAGAATTTGGGAAAGATCCAAGGAACATCGTGCTGGGCGCGAGCACCGATGGAGTCAATCCGTTTAGCAGCCAGAGAAGCACACATAGCACCTGGCCTGTGTTTGTGTGGATCTACAACCTTCCCCCTGGTTGTGCATGAAGAGGAAGTACATTCACATGAGTATGCTAATTGAAGGACCGAAACAACCAGGGAACGACATCAATCTGTATCTGGGGCTACTGAAAGAGGAGCTTGACACACTGTGGAAAACGCCAGCCAATACGTGGGACGCCGCAGAGAAAGAATATTTCCGTATGAGAGCCGCACTGCTCACGACGGTGCACAACTATCTCAGTTACGGATATGTCGCGGGGTAGGTGGTCCATAGATTTTCTGGATGCATCAGGTGCATGGATGACACAACGTATCGCCAGCTAGATAGAGATCCCGGAACTTCGAAAACCGTGTTCATGGGACATCGAAGGTGGCTTCGCGACGATGACCTGTGGAGAAAACGCAAGGATCTGTTCGATGGTGAAACCGAACCCCGAGGACGCCTGCGTACGAGGAGCGGCGAGGAAATAGACGAGCTGTTGAAAAATTGGAAAGATTGCCCACTGCCAGGAAAGACGCAAAAGGCGCCAGAGCCGGGAAAGAAGCGAAAGGCGCCAGAGCCGCTGCTCAAGGTATGGAAAACGAGGTCTGTTTTCTGGGACTTGCCGTACTGGAAGATCCACCGTGTGCCTCACAGCCTTGATGTAATGCATATCACGAAGAACGTTTGCGCGAGTCTGCTTGGTACCCTACTCAACATGCCAGAGAGGACCAAAGATGGGCCGAAAGCAAGGGCAGACTTGAAATCAATGGGCATCAGGCAGGAGCTTCACGCTATATATGATGATGATGAGGCGAAGCAGGACACGGAAATTCGTCACAAAGGCAAAAAGGGCAAGAAGACCGGAAATGACTACCCTCCCGCGTGCTTCACTCTAAGTCAGGAGGAGATCGAGCAGTTTTTCACCTGCCTCGTAGGAGTAAAACTTCCTTACGGTTACGCGGGGAAGATAAGCAGATATCTAGACCCAGCGAAGCTGAAGTTCAGCGGGATGAAGTCTCACGACTGTCACGTGCTGATGATGCAGATACTTCCAGTTGCAATCCGTGGGATCATGGACGCGCACGTCCTTGAAACCCTATTTGGCCTATGCACCTTTTTCGATGTCATCTCTAGGAAGTCGGTTGGCGTGAGGCAACTCAGAAGGCTACAGGAAGAAATCGTGGTGATACTATGCGAGCTTGAGATGTACTTCCCGCCCGCAATCTTCGACGTTATGCTGCATTTGCTGGTCCATATCATGGACGATATCATCCAACTCGGGCTGACGTTCCTGCACAACATGATGCCGTTCGAAAGGATGAATGGTGTCATCAAAGGATACGTTCGCAACTTGTCACGTCCAGAGGGAAGCATAGCCAGGGGCTTTCTGACCGAAGAGTGCATCTCCTACTGCATGAATTATCTACGCATCGAGAACCCCGTTGGTCTGCCCGTCAACAGGCACCTCGGCAGGCTCGCTGGATGGGGTCACCGTGAGGGTCGCCGCGAAATGCATGTCGACTTCGAGGGTCGACTCGCCGACTTTGAAAGAGCAAACCTAGTCGCGCTACAACACATAGACATGGTCGATCCTTGGGTGGTAGAGCACAAAACCTTTATTGAGAAGACGTACAATGATCGAGGCCAACAGAGGACGGACGGAGATATAATCAAAGAGCACAACTCATGTTTCACGCGTTGGTTCATGCAGAAGCTTCTGTCGTACCCTTTACATGAGGATTCTTCCGCGGAAGAACAACTCATATTCGACTTGTCACAGGGCGCCGAGCACAACCTGATGACCTATGAGGCATACTATATCAACGGCTACACATTCTACACCGAGGCCAAGGACATGAAGAGCGATGGTTATCAGAACTCCGGGGTAACTGTCAGGACCCCGATCCTAAGTCACACCGATCTAGCTGTAACACGTCATATCACTTTGCGGCCTCACGCACGGTAACCCCACGGGTGCCACCTTACCTGGCCCGGGACCGTTTGCGCATTTTGGCACACGTATATGACAGTGTCGCTAGCATCCATATGACAGAGAACCCGGGCCGACATGGCTAGTTATAAACCAAAAGTGGCACTAAATTACAGAGACATGCATCCATGACCCAGCAACGAACGTGTCGGTCATCAACGTATGAACCCAAGTCGTAGCAAGCTACATGGACTTAAAGGAACAACGCGTGACATTTCCCCTAAGGGACAGACACAGGAACGAAGAAGGACACATGCCGGCCAGTCTACGTGTTCCGAGCAGTAGCAAGCTACCAAGGCTCATTGGAATCACTAGGAGGCATTTCCCTGTAAGACAGGCTACCAAAGGAAAACAACTAGGTGTCGGATCCCACACATACCAAGCATTTCAATCATACACGCAATATGCTCAATATGTGCAAATACAACATTGCATCACAACAGAACTCTATGACTCAAAGTACTTTATTTAAAAGGCTCCAAGAGCCATACATAACATATCCATACAGGTAGGGGTCACATGACCCAACACTCAAGTCATACAGTCATACAAGCACAAGCGGAAGCTACATGTCTGAGTACAGACAACTTAGAAAATAAAACAGGCTTGGTGTAGCCTGACTATCTACAAGGCCCTTCACAAGCTCCAGATCTCCGTCTGGGTGTCAAGCTACTCGTCGATGTCAACGTCTATGTAGAACCCATCAGCATGGGCAGGGTTCTCCTCTGCAACAGTTATTAAGCAAACATGAGTACAAAGGTACTCAGCAAGTCTTACCACAGAACCTATCATACATGCAACATTATCAAAGGGGGGTAGTGGAGTTCATAGCAGAATGCCGGCTTTGACCTTGGCTATCCTATACTACAACTCTCAACAGACTGCAAGATGTTATTACGAACACGAGTCCACTACTCACCACATCAATACACTACCGAGGATCCTCTTCCGTCATCCTACGGAAGGGCCATCCACGGCACTCACACTTATCTTGAGGCTTTTAGTAGTATCCATCAACTTGTCTATGAACTGTAAGAGCAACCAAGTAGTCCGTACCGCGAACAACGGCTATTCGAATAGTTTGATAACCCTGCAGGGGTGTACTTCTTCACACACGCTTTCACCACTTATCGCCGTTTACTCGGCGTGTACTCGGCAACCTTCAAGCGGAAGCCCAGTGGGGGTGTCGGCCACGACCTGACTAACTACTCAAGTCTCTCGTCTAGGTTTATCGCCTATTTGGGTTCCATCCGTGGGGAGATCCGGCCGGGGTGTCGCTCACGGCCCCAAACGATGTGTACAGGGTTCCCGAGTTACCAAACGGGAAACTGGTACACCGTGCCACGTACCTGTCGCATCACAACCCACCCCGAGGGTCAGCGTTGTGCACGACCTCCAGTAATCTATAAACACCAGAAACTAGTTGCAACTCCTGGACAGAGATCAAGGGTAATTAATAAGCCGAGAGGGTCCATTGGTTTCGGGCCTAATGCATGGTAGTAACTGCAACTTGAACCACACATACAGATCTCAGGTCCTATGGACGATTCCAATGAAACAACCCATCATGTACTCCTACATGGCCTTTCATCGATACCTTTACCAAGCGTGTTCCACACTTCCCTCTCTTTATCGGTATGATCATTTCACTCTGATCCATCACCCAGATGAACCAGACCAGACACAACTCTAAGCATAGCAGGCAACATAAACAAATAGCATGGTGGATCACACATCACATGGCTCAATCAACTCCTACACATGCTAGTGGGTTTCAACTATTTACTGTGGCAATGATAGGTCATGCAAGGGAATAGGGTTCAACTACCGCAGCAAGTAGCAGTTCACACGCTGTTGCCTTAATGCAGTAAAAGAGAGCAGGAGCGAGGAGATTGGGTTTGTATCGGAATGATCAATGATTGCTTGCCTGACAAGGTAGTTGTCGGGTACTGCTCTTCAACTGGATACGCAGCAGTATCCTCGGGAGCAGGACCTAACACAGAGAATACCGGCGATAAAATCATTAACAAACAAATGCAACAATATGATGCATGCTCATGACATGGCAAGATGCATGTGTGTTGGCTAATGCAACTAAAACCAGAAGGGTTTGAACCTATTTGAATCAAAGATTCAAATTGGAGTTCAAACTATTATTTAAATAAGTGCATCATCATGTTTTTGATGTATACAGCAAGTTAACTTGTTCAAAAATGCATGAAACCAGTGCCATTGGAAAGATTGGATTTTTCTGATCATTTTTCATATATAAATCTTTTCCATCTGAGCTATGGTTGATTTTATATGATTTTTAGAAGTTTTGGGTATTTTCTGGAATTTCCTGAATTATTTTCAATCTAAAAATCCCAGAAAAACCTTTACTGCGTTAGCATGACATCATGCTGACGTCAGGCAGTCAACAGGGCTGGTCCAAGTCAAACCTGACCGGTGGGTCCCTCATGTCAGTGTCTCAGGAGCTAATTCCGGTCATAACCAGGGTTGACTGGGTTTGACTAAACAAAGGGGGCACACTGTCAGTGACTGTGGTGGTTAATCTAATTACTGTTAGCTCCTAACTAACAGGCCACGTCAGCCCGCCAGAGTTTGGTCGGCGGCGACCATTTCGCACGGTGGTGACTCGTCAGAATCCTTGTTCCGGCAACCATTTACCGCGCGGATGGGCTCTGTGTGCTCCTGGTGATGCACCACATCCAACGATGCCACTGGTTGGACGAAAGATCGCCGGAGTCGACGGCGACGAGCTCGTCCGCGGCGGTGCTCGCACGGAGTTGGCCGGGATGGTGTTGTGGTGCACGGTAGGAGGAGTTAAAGCTAGCGTTGGCCTGCTGGTGACCTACTGATCCTAATGGCGTGCTCAGCCACGAGGCACGGTGCCTGTGGCCACGGCGGCGAGTTGGCCGGCGGCGGTGATCTTCGGTCAGCAAAGGGGGCGGCGGCTACAAGGCATAAACGGGCCCGTGGAGAGGGGGGTTCGAAGCGTGAGCTCACAGCGGTCGCAGAGGGCGTCGAAGCGAGCTCGGGGAAGGTCGGACGACGGCGTACGGGCGGCGGCGATCTCCGGTGCCGGAGGTTGAAGACGACGACAGGGAGGGCGTTGCGGGGCTTCTGGCGTCGTGTGCGTCGGTGGGGAGCTTCGGGGCGATGCGGCGGAGCTAGTGGTGCATCGGGGAGGCGAGGGAGTGGCGTAGGGCGCGGTGGCAGCGATCGACGGCGACGAGCTCGCTCGGGGGAGCTCGGCGGAGGGGAGAGAGGAGGGGGAAAGACACGGGGGAGAGGGGAAACGGTCGAGGGGTCTGCATGGCGTCGTCCTAGTCCATCCAGAGGGCCGAGGGGCCAGCCAGGAAGGCAGGAGGTGGCCGGCGCGTCGGCGGCGCTCGCCACCGAGCTGCTTCGTGCGCTGGCGCGACGAAGAAGACGGGGATGCCCCTGGTGGGCTGGGCCGTCTGGGCCAGCAGGTAAGTGGGCTCAGGTAAAACTGCTTCTTCTTATTTTTTTTCCTATTTACTTTTCTGTTTCATTTCTTTTGCAGCTTTGTTCAATTAATAAAAATGCCAAAACATTTTTATAACTCATGAAACTTGTCATGCCCACTGTATATAATATGAACAGTAGGACACATTATAGTTCATGATTATTTGAGCATTTAAAATATTTTTAAGTATTTAAATGCCCAAATACAAATACCATATGATTTAATCCAAAGCCCTAGAAGTGTCCTAGAAAATTGTGCACCATTTTTGGCAGAGGTTTAAGACCAAGGCAGAAATGATGAACATTTTTGTAGGGCATTTTGGGTACATTGGAAAATATTTTATCAAACCCTAGTTGTTAGGAGAGGGGTGCTGGGGTTTCTGTTAATCCCATTTCTAGTTTCTTTGAAAAATAAACATGATGCACACTCTAGCTAGGTCCTAATGCAAATGCTAACTAGGGATGTGACAACTCACCCCCACTTAAAAGAATCGCGTCCCGAGATTCGGGTTCCTCCGGAAAGAGGGTGGGGTACTCAAGTCGAAGATGATCCTCCCTTTCCCAAGTAGCTTCACTCTCGGAATGATGTGACCATTGAACCTTGAGAAATTTTATATTGTGGCGTCGAGTGGTGCGCTCGGTTTGATCAAGAATACGAACGGGGTATTCTCGATAGGTGAGATTGTCCTGGAGATCAAGCGTTTCGTGGTCCGCTCCGCGGATTGGATCCGAGAAGCAACGCCTGAGTTGAGAAACGTGGAACACGTCATGAACTCTGGAAAGGTGCGGAGGTAGTTCTGGTAGGCAACTTCTCCTCGTTTGGCAAGAATGCGAAAAGGACCGATGAAACGAGGGGCCAATTTGCCTTTGATACCGAAGCGATGGGTTCCCTTAAGAGGAGTAACCCGAAGGTAAGCCTTATTGCCGACTTCAAAAGTTGCAGCCTTATGATGACTATCATATTGGCTCTTTTGGCGAGACTGGGCTGTTTTCAATCTCTCACAAACGATGCGAACTTGCTCTTCTGCTTCCTGAATCATATCCGGGCCAAAGAATTGTCTTTCCCCGGTCTCCGACCAGTTAAGAGGTGTTCGACACCTTCGTCCATATAGAACTTCGAAGGGAGCTTTGCCCAAGCTGGCTTGATAACTATTGTTATAAGCGAATTCGGCAAATGGAAGACATTTTCCCATTCCATACCGAAAGAAATGACAGAGGCTCGAAGCATGTCTTCCAGAATTTGATTGACTCGTTCCACTTGACCACTTGATTGGGGATGGAAGGCGGTACTGAAGGAGAGATGAGTTCCCATAGCATTCTGGAAACTTTCCCAAAATCGGGAAGTGAAAAGACTTCCACGGTCTGAGTTAATCTCCAACGGCACACCATGAAGTGATACTATTCGAGAGACATATAAGTCTGCTAGCTGGCTAGCGGTAATACTCTCGCGAACAGGCAGGAAATGAGCTACTTTAGAGAGGCGGTCGATAACAACGAAGATAGCATTATTCCCTTTCCTGGTCCTGGGAAAACCGGTAATGAAGTCCATACCGACTTTATCCCATTTCCATTCAGGAATAGCTAAGGGTTGAAGGGTGCCAGTAGGCCGTTGATGCTCTGCTTTGACTCAACGACAAACGTCGCAGTTAGCAATGAATTGAGCGATTTCTCTCTTCATCCTAGTCCACCAGAATCTCTGACGTAGATCCTGATACATTTTAGTACTACCGGGATGAATCGTGAGAGGAGATTCATGAGCCTCCTTAAGGATCAAACGTCTTAGGTTTTGGACTTTAGGAACCACTAAACGGTTGCTAAAGAATACGACTCCTTGATCATCAATCGAGAAACATCCTGCAACTCCTATCTTGATGTTCCTCTTAATACGGGAAATTCCGGGATCAACCTTCTGTGCTTTGATGACCTGATCCATAAGGGTAGGTTTCGCCACCAAGGTGGAAAGGAATCCTCGAGGAACAATGTGAAGGTTAAGCTTACGAAATTCCTCGTGGAGAAGTGGTTGACTTTGTTGTAACATTAAGTTGTTACAATATGACTTACGACTTAGTGCATCAGCCATGACATTGGCTTTTCCAGGGGTATAAGTGATTCCTAAGTCGTAGTCGGTGAGCAACTCAACCCAACGTCTTTGCCTGAGATTCAAATCCGGTTAGGTGAAGATATACTTCAAACTTTGATGATCAGTGAAGATTTCACAACGATTACCAAGAAGGTAATGTCGCCATGTTTTGAGTGCATGGACTACAACTGCAAGCTCTAGATCATGAGTAGGATAGTTATCCTCATGTGGACGCAACTGTCGAGATGCGTATGCAATCACTTGACGATCTTGCATGAGAATGCAACCTAGCCCTTGTCGCGAGGCGTCGCAGTAGATTATAAAATCCTTGGAAAAATCTGGTGGTACCAGTACAGGTGCAGATGTCAGGCGTCTTTTCAGTTCCTGAAAACTGGACTCGCACTGTGGGGTCCACTCAAACTTTTTATCTTTCTTGAGGAGTTCGGTTAGAGGTTTAGCAACCTTGGAGAAATTCTCGACGAAACGTCGGCAATAGCTCGCTAAGCCAAGAAAACTCCTAACTTGCTTGACTGATTCAGGAGGAGTCCAATCAAGTACGGCTTGAACTCGCTCGGGATTGACAGCAATACCCTTGCCAGAGATCACATGACCTAGATAGGTTACTTCTGGCAACCAAAATTCACATTTGGAGAATTTGGCATAAAGGCGGTGCTCTCGAAGTTTCGTCAATACCAGCCTTAAATGCTCGGCATGATCTTCCTTGTTCTTGGAATAGATGAGTATATCATCGAGGTATACCACGACGAATTTATCCAAATACTCCATGAATATAGAATTCATTAACCGAGAAAAGGTAGCTGGGGCATTGGTTAACCCAAAGGACATAACGGTGTACTCATATTGGCCATAACGAGTAACAAAAGCCGTTTTAGGAATGTCCCCGTTCTTGATTTTGATTTGATGGTAGCCCAATCTCAAATCCATCTTAGAGAAGACTGAGGATCCAGCGAGCTGATCATACAGGTCGTTGATCCTGGGGAGCGGATACTTATTCTTTATGGTGACCAGATTGACAGGTCGGTAATCTACAACCATCCGCTCCGTTCCATCCTTCTTCTTGATGAAGAGGACGGGGCAAGCCCAAGGGGAAGAACTAGGACGGATGAAACCCTTTTGCAAGGACTCATCGAGTTGTTTCTTTAGCTCAGCTAATTCTAGTGGTGCCATCTTATAAGGTCTCCTAGAGATTGGGACAGTTCCAGGGATAAGATCTATCACGAACTCGACATCTCTGTCAGGTGGAATTCCTGGCAGTTCTTCTGGAAAAACATCTGGGAAGTCACGGACTACCGGGATATCTTCGAGTTCTGGTAGAGGGCTGGCATTAAGAGAGTAGAGCTGACGCTCAGCCATTCGAGTCAAGACATTGACTATCTTGCCGGATGGATGTGTAAGTTGAACGGTCCTAGTAAAGCAATGAATCTTGGCGTAATGAGTTGTCATCCAATCCATACCCAAGATGATGTTTATGTCCGAGGACTTGAGAGCGATTAAAGATGCTAGGAAAACAAGTCTATCGACAAGGATTTCATTTCCATGGCTTACCCTAGAGGTTTGCCACTTTGAACCAGGAGTTTGAATAACCATGGAAGTAGGCATTTCACAAAAAGTCATGTTGTGCAATCGAGCATAGCTCTCAGATATGAACGAATGGGATGCTCCAGTATCGAAAAGAACAGATGCCGGATGGCAGTTGACGAGAAGCGTACCAAGGACGACGTTAGGATCCTCATGGGCTTCCTCAGCAGAGACATAGTTGACATGACCACGTGCAGTGGGGATTGGCTTGACATAATTCACCTTGCCGGTTGGCTTGCCACAGCCAACGGTTTTTCCTGGCTGGTTCTGGGGACAATCACGCATGTAGTGTCCCGGTTCTCCACACTTGAAACATGTCACAGTGGTGGTGCGTGAAGCAAAGTTGGAAGGTGGTCCTCCATAAGTCTTAGCAGGTGCAAACTGTTGAGTTGGGCGAGGCGCCTCATAGGATGGCCTCGGTGTGTACTTGGGTGGCAGAGCAGTGTTAGGAACCCACAGACGGCGCTTGTGAGAGCCAGAGCCGGATGAGGAACCAAAGTCTCGATTATGCTTGCGGGTGGCCTCGAAGTCGGTCTGGCCTGTTTCAGCACTGATAGCCTTGTTTACCAACTTCTGGAAGGAAGTGCACTCGTGCAGACGTAGATCTCGGCGGAGTTCAGGGCTGAGTCCCTTGCGGAACCTCGCCTGCTTCTTAGCATCGGTGGATACTTCTTCAGGTGCATAGCGTGCCAGGTTACCAAACTCGCGACTATAGCCATCCACAGTTAAACGGCCCTGGGTGAAATTGCAGAATTCCTCCCGCTTGCGATCCATGAGACTTTCCGGAATGTGATGTTCACGGAATGCCTCACTGAACTCAACCCAGGTAGTGACTTGGCCAGCAGGACGCATAGCTTCAAAGTTTTCCCACCAAAGACTGGCAGGGCCCTCAAGATGGTAGGCGGCGTAGATAACCTTGTCAGCTTCGGCCACACGGGCAGAGTGTAGCTTGTGGGTGATACTACGTAGCCAGTCATCAGCATCCAGAGGTTCAGTGGAGTGATGGAACTTCGGTGGACACATCTTGATAAAGTCATTGATTGACACCACGTCATTCCTCTGGCAGAACCCAGTGTTCTGCTCTATGCGTTCCAGCAGACGGTTGGTCTCTCTCTTGTTCTGTTCTGCTTCAAGCATAACTTCGGCCAAGGAGGGTGGCTGGGGCAGATTCCCGTCTCTAGCCCCACTAGCCTCACCCTGCTCCTGAGCAGTAGGAGTGCTGCGAGTGTTGACCATCCTAGGAAAACAAAACAACTGTTTAGACAAGGATGGCAAAATTTGACATAGAAGTGCAAAATGTAATGGATGACACGGAATGCAAAGATGTTCATCCATACGACATGGTAATATAGAAACTGCTATATATACACCAGTGGTCATACACACCATACAAAGTTTAGTACAAGCCAAGGCTAAAGTACAACTGCGGTGAAAGACGATACATCCCATCAGAGGCATTCCAAGCTCCTATACATTATTTAACTACACCTCCGGAACTCAGTACACACTAAGTCATATTCCACAAGACGCGCAGGACTGTGGAAATACAACTACTACAATACTACTACAACCACGGCCTAGCTCAGACATTCGCGTAGTAATCCTCGTAAAGATTACCACCGTAGCCTGGAAGTGGAACAGATGGATCTTGGAACTCGCGAGCACTCGAAGGCTGTGGACCATAGGGGCATGGGTGTGGTATCGGTCCCGTTGCTGGTGGTAACCGACGCCCACGTGGAGGTGTAATACCCCCAACGTCACGCCAATCCATGCGATCAGGCAGACGAGTCCGCACGGGGTACAAATCCCGCATGTCCAGATATCCGGCGTGCACAGCAGGTGCAAGCCGTGTCAAAGTAGTCCAATGAGCGGCTCGAGTGTTATACAGCTCCATTCGAAGGGCACGGACCTCACGGTCCCTATCCTCCAACATCTGAACAGTAGTCTGAAGCAGTGGCTCTTCATGAGCAGCATCAGTATACAGACCAGTGTAGTAGCCTTCCTCTCCGGGAAGTGAGGCTGGCATGTAACAGAACTCAGTGTTCAGCAACAGGGCATGCCTAGCCCGGAGAATGGTCATCATCGAATAGGCGGCATACTGCACCGCCATCTCGATGGTAATCCCGAGTCCATAAGACCAATGGATGGGATCATTAGCTCCAGGATATGAGGGGTATATCCGGACTGTGCAGAAATACTGACTGTGATTGAAATCCCGGTACTGTTCCTCCACGGTGTATTCAGGATACCAGCGATAACCGGTCTCAGTCAGCACACGGACTAGCATGGCCGTGTGACCGGGCACATTAATGCACCAAGTCAAACGAACCACGTGGTGAGGAATGCGGCCAGACATCTGAAACACGGAGTAATGCAAAGGCATTAGTGTTTCTGGAAGAAATCGGGCAGCATAACAACTGTAAATGCTCAAACAAAGATTTGAGACATCATACAAATGATAGCATAGCCACTCAACAATCCATATCAAGGTTCCGGTCCAACAATCATCATACTAAAAGGATAGAAACTGAACTGAGGCTTGAAACCAACAATCCTAAGAGTCTACGGATTAGTAACACGTGAACCTAGTAATGATAAGAGGCCTAGTCCTAAACCCCCGTAGAAAGAATAGACTGACTCAGATCAGAAGGGCATAAGGTAAGGGAGTAAAAAGAGCCTTACGTTCCCTTCCACAATCAATTCCCCTACATATAACTAAGAATTTTTCTAGACTCAACATCGATCAGTTTGGCTTGAGAAACCTACAGGCAGTCCATCTCTGATACCAACGCTGTCAGGACCCCGATCCTAAGTCACACCAATCTAGCTGTAACACGTCATATCACTTTGCGGCCTCACGCACGGTAACCCCACGGGTGCCACCTTACCTGGCCCGGGACCGTTTGCGCATTTTGGCACACGTATATGACAGTGTCGCTAGCATCCATATGACAGAGAACCCGGGCCGACATGGCTAGTTATAAACCAAAAGTGGCACTAAATTACAGAGACACGCATCCATGACCCAGCAACGAACGTGTCGGTCATCAACGTATGAACCCAAGTCGTAGCAAGCTACATGGACTTAAAGGAACAACGCGTGACATTTCCCCTAAGGGACAGACACAGGAACGAAGAAGGACACATGCCGGCCAGCCTACGTGTTCCGAGCAGTAGCAAGCTACCAAGGCTCATTGGAATCACTAGGAGGCATTTCCCTGTAAGATAGGCTACCAAAGGAAAACAACTAGGTGTCGGATCCCACACATACCAAGCATTTCAATCATACACGCAATATGCTCAATATGTGCAAATACAACATTGCATCACAACAGAACTCTATGACTCAAAGTACTTTATTTAAAAGGCTCCAAGAGCCATACATAACATATCCATACAGCTAGGGGTCACATGACCCAACACTCAAGTCATACAGTCATACAAGCACAAGCGGAAGCTACATGTCTGAGTACAGACAACTTAGAAAATAAAGCAGGCTTGGTGTAGCCTGACTATCTACAAGGCCCTTCACAAGCTCCAGATCTCCGTCTGGGTGTCAAGCTACTCGTCGACGTCAACGTCTATGTAGAACCCATCAGCAGGGGCAGGGTTCTCCTCTGCAACAGTTATTAAGCAAACATGAGTACAAAGGTACTCAGCAAGTCTTACCACAGAACCTATCATACATGCAACATTATCAAAGGGGGGTAGTGGAGTTCATAGCAGAATGCCGGCTTTGACCTTGGCTATCCTATACTACAACTCTCAACAGACTGCAAGATGTTATTACAAACACGAGTCCACTACTCACCACATCAATACACTACCGAGGATCCTCTTCCGTCATCCTACGGAAGGGCCATCCACGGCACTCACACTTATCTTGAGGCTTTTAGTAGTATCCATCAACTTGTCTATGAACTGTAAGAGCAACCAAGTAGTCCGTACCGCGAACAACGGCTATTCGAATAGTTTGATAACCCTACAAGGGTGTACTTCTTCACACACGCTTTCACCACTTATCGCCATTTACTCGGCGTGTACTCGACAACCTTCAAGCGGAAGCCCAGCGGGGGTGTCGGCCACGACCTGACTAACTACTCAAGTCTCTCGTCCAGGTTTATCACCTATTTGGGTTCCATCCGTGGGGAGATCCGGCCAGGGTGTCGCTCACGGCCCCAAACGATGTGTACAGGGTTCCCGAGTTACCAAACGGGCAACCGGTACACCGTGCCACGTACCTGTCGCATCACAACCCACCCCGAGGGTCAGCGTTGTGCACGACCTCCAGTAAGCTATAAACACCAAAAACTAGTTGCAACTCCTGGACAGAGATCAAGGGTAATTAATAAGCCGAGAGGGTCCACTGGTTTCGGGCCCAATGCATGGTAGTAACTGCAACTTGAACCACACATACAGATCTCAGGTCCTATGGACGATTCCAATGAAACAACCCACCATGTACTCCTACATGGCCTTTCATCGATACCTTTACCAAGCGTGTTCCACACTTCCCTCTCTTTATCGGTATGATCATTTCACTCTGATCCATCACCCAGATGAACCAGACCAGACACAACTCTAAGCATAGCAGGCAACATAAACAAATAGCATGGTGGATCACACATCACATGGCTCAATCAACTCCTACACATGCTAGTGGGTTTCAACTATTTACTATGGCAATGACAGGTCATGCAAGGGAATAGGGTTCAACTACCGCAACAAGTAGCAGTTCAAACGCTGTTGCCTTAATGCAGTAAAAGAGAGCAGGAGCGAGGAGATTGGGTTTGTATCGGAATGATCAATGATTGCTTGCCTGACAAGGTAGTTGTCGGGTACTGCTCTTCAACTGGATACGCAGCAGTATCCTCGGGAGCAGGACCTAACACAGAGAATACCGGCGATAAAATCATTAACAAACAAATGCAACAATATGATGCATGCTCATGACATGGCAAGATGCATGTGTGTTGGCTAATGCAACTAAAACCAGAAGGGTTTGAACCTATTTGAATCAAAGATTCAAATTGGAGTTCAAACTATTATTTAAATAAGTGCATTATCATGTTTTTGATGTATACAGCAAGTTAACTTGTTCAAACATGCATGAAACCAGTGCCATTGGAAAGATTGGATTTTTCTGATCATTTTTCATATATAAATCTTTTCCATCTGAGCAATGGTTGATTTTATATGATTTTTAGAAGTTTTGGGTATTTTCTGGAATTTCCTGAATTATTTTTAATCTAAAAATCCCAGAAAAACCTTTACTGCATCAGCATGACATCATGCTGACTTCAGGCAGTCAACAGGGCCGGTCCAAGTCAAACCTGACCGGTGGGTCCCTCATGTCAGTATCTCAGGAGCTAATTCCGGTCATAACCAGGGTTGACTGGGTTTGACTAAACAAAGGGGGCCCACTGTTAGTGACTGTGGTGGTTAATCTAATTACTGTTAGCTCCTAACTAACATGCCACGTCAGCCCGCCGGAGTTTGGCCGGCGGCGACCATTTCGCACGGCAGTGACTCGTCGGAATCCTTGTTCCGGCAACCATTTGCCGCGCGGATGGGCTCTGTGTGCTCCTGGTGATGCACCGCATCCAACGGTGCCACTGGTTGGACGAAAGGTCGCCGAAGTCGACGGCGACGAGCTCGTCCGCGGCGGTGCTCGCACGGAGTTGGCCGGGATGGTGTTGTGGTGCACGGTAGGAGGAGTTAAAGCTGGCGTTGGCTTGCTGGTGACCTACTGATCCTAATGGCGTGCTCAGCCACGAGGCACGGTGCCTGTGGCCACGGCGGCGAGTTGGCCGGCGGCGGTGATCTTCGGTCAGCAAAGGGGGCGGCGGCTACAAGGCATAAACGGGCCCGTGGAGAGGGGGGTTCGAAGCGTGAGCTCACAGCGGACGCAGAGGGCGTCGAAGCGAGCTCGGGGAAGGTCGGACGACGGCGTACGGGCGGCGGCGATCTCCGGAGCCGGAGGTTGAAGACGACGGCGGGGAGGGCGTTGCGGGGCTTCTGGCATCGTGTGCGTCGGTGGGGAGCTTTGGGGCGATGCGGCGGAGCTAGTGGTGCATCGGGGAGGCGAGTGAGTGGCGCAGGGCGCGGTGGCAGCGATCGACGGCGACGAGCTCGCTCGGGGGAGCTCGGCGGAGGGGAGAGAGGAGGGGGAAAGACACGGGGGAGAGGGGAAACGGTCGAGGGGTCTGCGTGGCGTCATCCTAGTCCATCCAGAGGGCCGAGGGGCCAACCCAGCAGGCAGGAGGTGGCCGGCGCGTCGGCGGCGCTCGCCACCGAGCTGCTTCGTGCGCTGGCGCGACGAAGAAGACGGGGATGCCCCTGGTGGGCTGGGCCGTCTGGGCCAGCAGGTAAGTGGGCTTAGGTAAAACTGCTTCTTCCTTTTTTTTCCTATTTACTTTTCTGTTTCATTTCTTTTGCAGCTTTGTTCAATTAATAAAAATGCCAAAACATTTTTATAACTCATGAAACTTGTCATGCCCACTGTATATAATATGAACAGTAGGAAACATTATAGTTCATGATTATTTGAGCATTTAAAATATTTTTAAGTATTTAAATGCCCAAATACAAATACCATATGATTTAATCCAAAGCCCTAGAGTGTCCTAGAAAATTGTGCACCATTTTTGGCAGAGGTTTAAGACCAAGGCAGAAATGATGAACATTTTTTAAGGGCATTTTGGGTACATTGGAAAATATTTTATCAAACCCTAGTTGTTAGGAGAGGGGTGCTGGGGTTTCTGTTAATCCCATTTCTAGTTTCTTTGAAAAATAAACATGATGCACACTCTAGCTAGGTCCTAATGCAAATGCTAACTAGGGATGTGACAGTAACGATGGAATCCTACACCAGTAATGACAAGGACAGATACTACGGAAGGATCGAGGAGATCTGGGAGCTGAGCTACGCTGGAGAGAAGGTCCCGATGTTCCGTGTCAGATGGGCCAAGAGTGTCCTAAAAGAAGACCGGTATTTCACCACCATGGTTATACCCGAAGCCAAATCCAAGACCGCGGGCGCAAACGTCACCGCGAAAAATGAGCCATGGGTACTGGCTTCCCAAGTTGACCAATGCTTCTTCATTACCGACCCGTCAAAGCCCAGTCTAGTTGTCGTGAGGAGAGGCAAAAGGAAGATCATCGGAATGGATGGAGTAGCCAATGAGCAAGACTTTGAAAAGTACGGCGACCCGAGGATCGAACATGACGACGATGATGAAGTAGCAGCATACACCACAAGAAGAAGCAGGACCACCCTACCTAAACGACATCCGTTCCACAGAAGAACTCCATTTGCGAAAAAGAAGGGCAAGAAGATTGTGAACAGATAGCTAGCTAAGATCGATTGTATTTAAATCGTAGCCTTCATTTCTCGATTGTATTTCATGGGCACTTTTTGAACTATCATGAATATTTTTAGATTTCATGGACACTCGATCTCGATCCCCCTCCATCTCGATCGCTATCCCACCTCGCCAAATCCGGTCCCCCTCGCCGCCGAGCACCCCCCCGGTCCACCGGCCGCCGCCGCCGACCCCCCGCACCCCTCCCCTACTCAACCGCCGCCGCCGACCCCCCGCACCCTCCCCCGCTCCACCGGCCGCCGCCGCCGACCCATGAACTCATGATATTTTCAAATAATAAATTTGATGATATTTTTCATATTCATAAATATATTCAAATAGCAAATTTGATGATATTTTAAAAAAAATTATTACTGTTTTATAAAAAAAATATTACTGTTATGATTTAAACAAGTTTGAACATATTTAAACCCAAATAAGTATCAAACAACATTTTAAATGCATAAAAAAAATTGTGGAGCCTGGGAATCGAAACCAGGACCTCCTGGTGTGAGAACTGGGTGCTGACTAGTCGAGCTAGTAGAGGGGATTTGAAGTGGAAGCGGTTTGGTGGAAGATAACCTGTTGGCTGGAGCAGAAATCATAAAAAAATACTAATGGCGCACCAGGGGGAGGTGCGCCATTAGTATGGATGTACTTATGGCGCACCAGGGGGGTGAGCCATTAGTATTGATGCCCCATCCATATTTGGTCCCCGGCCCTATTCCCTCTCTCTCCCTCGCCCTCGCCCTCGATCCCCTTCCCCTCTCCTCTCCCGACGTCGCTGCCCCGACGCCGCTGCCCCCGCGCCCCCGCGCCCCCGACGCCGCTGCCCCCGCGCCCCCGACGCCGCCGCCCCCCTGCCCGGCGGGGCTCCTCCTACTCCTCCCGCGATCCCCTTCTCCCTCCCCCCGTCGCCGCCGCGCTCCACCTCCCACCTCGCCGGCGACCCTACTCCGCCACCCCCGGTACGCCCTCTCCCCTCCCTCCCTCCCCGATCCATTTTGCCTCTTAATTTCAACATTTTGCCTCTGATTTGAGGATTTCACAAAAGGGGAAAAACTATAGGGTTCCAGAATTGAAGATTCTCTAGGTGCTTTCTTTCAATTTCGCCGATTCATCACAATCTAATGGCTAAACAGGAGCTTAAAACAGTGCTAGTCAGCATATCTTTATGCGGAAGCGTGGCAGAATTAAACTGACAGAACAAGATTGTTCATAATCATTGGATAATTAGCACTGACCCATGGCCAAATATACTTTAAGGAAAACCTCTTAAGCCTAGAGATTAATCATTGACTTCAACAGAGGGCAATTTGACTAACCATTAATCATTGACTTCAACAGAGCCGCTTAGTGCGAACGTTTCTTGTTTTTCATATTACGTGCCACAGTTACTCTTCCGGAATCTCTCCTTCTCCTCGAATATTTTTCTACGGTTTATGGGTGTAGTAGGGTTCTTAGTTAGCTTGCTGCGTGTATGTGCGAGTTTGAAGAAACCCAGGAAAAAAGGTTCTCTTGGTTATTTTTTTCATCAGCTGGAAAAAGAAGAGATTTGATTTCCCATCTGCGGGCGAAAGAAGAACTCTTCTTTGTCATTTCGGTTAGTTCTATTGTTGGGTACTGAGGACTTGCTGCCATCGTTGCTTCCCTTTAGGAAGTATAAATCTTCTCTGTTCCATGGATGGAACCAACAAAAGGCATGCCTTTTTTTATTGTGTGTGTGTGTGTGACTGTCCCTTGTCGATTTGATCTTCCTGCAAACTTATTTTAAGAACGGTTCATATCTTCCTACACTTCAATAGTTGCTAGATGGCTTACTTCACTTGTTTATGTGCATATTCGGGACAATTTGGGTTCCAACAGTACAAATGATGTATACTATGTTACCTACCACGCTTGTACTGTTTTATTAATTGTACTCTGAGTGGAGTCCTTCCATATTGGTAGAGATGGAAGGCTTGAGTAGGGTTTATGATGTGCATTCTGTTTGATTGCTAATATATTTGGGTACACTTCTTGAGGATGTAGTGCCAGCATTGCTCTTCTTTTGTGACTTGTTGCTTATCACCTCTGTTTCCATGGAGGGTAACTTTTTTGTGCCCTTCTTCATTGATTTCAAGTTATTTGTCAAACTCTTGCTTTGTTAGTTTACTTATTAGTTGTAGAGTATATTACTTTTGTAGTCCCACTTATACTGCTGTTGGCTGACTTACTTCATGTTTTTGTGTGCAGATTTGTCCTGTGGTTTGACAGCTTTGAGCTAGTTTTTCGGTTATCAGAGTAAGTAAACTCTGTTTTCATGTGTTGTGCTGTTTACATCATTGTTCTCTTGGCAGGGTTATGCTGTGATTTGGCAGTATATTCTAACAATTTCTCCCATAACATTGTAGAGCCGCCTCCTATAGTCCGCTCAGCATCAGCCGGGAGGACAGCCGCCATTGCATCACGGCTGTGGAGTCCCCAGTGGAGCGCCCTCCACAGAAAAGGTACATGCAGTAACATACCCCCCGATCTGCAGAATGTACACATGTATGCTGGAGCTCTACATAATGAACGCATGATACTAGTGTGCGTCCGAGCAATAGTGAGTGAATTTTACTTCGTGCGCCACTTATTAGAATAAGTGGTGATACTAGCTTACTGAATTAATCAACTCTTCCTATGGGCTTAATTTGACTGGATTTGTCATTAGGTCTTTTTACAGGTCGTAGTTACTGAAATTCTGGTATGGCCAATGTTTATTTAATATTACCCAGCATGATGATGTATCAATGTAGCATTAGCATATGATCCAAGTGCTAGTACTGCTAGTAAATAGCTAATACAGTTAATGAAGAAGAAAAAAAACTGCTAGTACAGTTAATGAAGAAGAAAAAAACTGCTAGTACTGCTAGTAAATAGCATCAGACTGAATGTCTTTTATATATGGCCAATACAGTCTGATGGCCAATACAGTTAATGAAGAAGAAGAAAAACGGCTAGTACTGCTAGTAAATAGCATCAGACTGAATGTCTTTTATATATGGTACTGCTAGTAAATAGCTTCTTCTATATACTAATTTGCATCAAAGTGTAGAACAAAGCATCAGACTGAATGTCCTTTTTTTCAAAAACTGAAGCCCTAATGCAAGTTTTGTTGTACCTCAGATTCAGAAGCAAAATCTTTCTAACAAATTGACCTTATTCAGTCTTCAAGTTGTTTCTCTTATATATGTGCTGTTATTAACAGTGGGTAATTAACCTAACTATATTGTTTAAAATGTTGAATGATACTGCTTGGAGATGCATATATTGTTTCACCTCTTCACATGCCAATGTATTTTCCATGTTGTGATGGAGGCCTTTTTTTTAACACTGGGCTTTGCCACCTGTTGTTTGTCTTGTAAATAGCATTGGACAGAGATTTAAGCAAGTAGCACATTGCCTTGTCCACCTAGGATAATGATTTTGGCTTGTCCACCCGAGAGGCCCTTGAGTTTGCTGGAATGTTGATTAACTTCCGTTCCGGCAAATTCGGGTACTCCATATGTCCTATTTTCAGCAAAGGTCATGCTGAAATTTTCCGTGAATTTTGGCATGACTTTGCTAAAAATAGGACATATGGGGTACTTGTGACTAATCCATGGGTCGGGGTATCTTAGTAGTTAATTAAGTAGGATCAAGTGCCCCTTTATTCTAGCTGCATTAAACCATAGGTGGCAATAGAGCCAAGTGATTAGGCCCAACTTAGAATTCTCCTTCCCAGCTTAGCTTTTAGGATGCCTCGGTGTCGACAAACCATAAATTATAAAACCTTGGCTTTTAGGGTGCCTCGGTGTCGATAAAAACCGAAATGATGAAAGCTTAGGCTTTTAGGGTGCCTCGGCGTTGAAAAACCCTCAATGATAAAACCTTAGCTTTTAGGATGCCTCGGTGTCGACAAACCCTAAATGATGAGACCATGATCTTGTTCCTTGACAATAACCAACTTTTTGACCAAACTTTTTTCCTATTTAGAGAGAAACATGGCCAACAACGATGAGGCCGGGGGTTCGGGCGGCAAGGCATTCTGGGAGCTGTCCCAGGAGATGGAGGAACAACCTCACTTGTATGAGGACGCCGCCTTCCCCACCGATCCTGAGACCACTGATGGTACCGCCGAGGATGACCCCACTGATGGTGCCGCCGAGGATGCCACCACTGATGGTGCCGTCGAGGATGCCACCACTGATGATGGCGGCGCACGCACAGATGGCAGCCAACCAAAGAGGCAACGGAAGGACCGGTGCCTGACCGTGCTCCGCACCCTCAAGGAGGAATTTACTGAAGTGGACTCCGACGGGAATCAAACGGCGCCCGAACGAATAGTCAAGGGGTACTCGCTTCAGCTCGGGTGCATTCTCCGGAGCACCATCTCGATCAGCACCGAGAACCTAAGGCATCCTGACCGAGGGAATTTGTGCAACCTCCTCTTCACGAAGCTGCACGAACGATACAAGTTCCCCGCTGAATTTGAAAACACAAGCCTCAAAGGGAATAAAGTGAACAATGCTGCCCTCACGAAGATGAGCAAGGCCCTGTCTACTTGGAAAAGCATGGTGAAGAGAATGATCGAGAAAGGTGAGAGGTATGAGAAGATCAAGGAGAAAAATCCTTCGATCACCGAAGATGACTACAACGACTTCAAGATCAATTGCTCGAGCACCGCAAACTCCGAATTAAGTCAGTGGGGGGAAGAAATGTGGGAGCTGAACTTAGGGGAACACACACTCGGTCCCGGCGGTTACAGAGTGGCGGAGCCTATATGGGACAAGGAGGAGGCGGACCGTGCCGAGCAATGCCTACCGCCCCTCTTTGATAAATACGGTGACAAGCAGACCAGGAACTTCGTCAGGGCCCGGTACAAGAAGGACCCGAAAACAAAGGAGCTTACCACAGATCCGAAGACCAGGGCGCTTGAGCTTGTTCTGGTAAGGAATACACCCTCGCGTAATTAGCTCCATATGGTTGCATTCTAATTAATGAAGCCAAATTTCTAAATGGTTCACATTCCCTCCGCAGGCTGAAAGCAGTAGCGCGGGGTCGACTAAGAGCAACCCTTGGGACACCACTCTAAATAGGGCGTTGAATGTAATGAAGGACAAGGATAAGCTCAGTAAGCCGACGTCAGCTGGTCGTGTGGCTGGCAAAGGCTTGTCGACAAAATGGTCGTCATACTATAACGCTGGTGGGCGAAAGGAGAAAAAGACCAGCTCGAAAAGCCAGGCGCGCGAGGTTCAAGAACTCAAGGCACAGGTGGCGCGGATTCCGGAGATTGTCCAAGAGCAAGTGCAACAATAACTCGGAGCGACGATCACCGCCATTGTGCCTACCTTGATCGAGGGGTTGAGTGTGTGGATTGCGGGCGGCCAACAGGGGCCGCCCCCGATTCCTAGCTTCACGGCCAGCAACTTGCAGAACGCGATGGCGGGGCCATTGGCGTCTCCGGCGGAGGTGGCATTGGTGTCTCCGACGCCGGCACGGGAGCTTAATGCACCCGGGTGTACGCCGGCCGGCACCTCTGCAGCAAGCGGCCCCTCCGTCAACTGCACGCCCGCCGTTGGCGGTGCCTCAACATTAGCCGAGCTCGACGCCATCATCACGGTAACTAATTAAGCCTCTCTCGGCCGAGGACTTCATCTCCTTCCCTTTGACTGGGCATCCCTGACGCCCTACATGTTTTCGCAGGGCGCCGCCGACGTTCCGTGCACTCTCCTGCACTTCGTGAACAACGAGTTGGTCGATGTCGCCAAGGGCAAAATCGTTCAACCGGGCAACCCCGTGTTCCACGGTACCCAGATGCCACCCAACTTGTTTAGGGTTCAACTGGTTTGGGTGCTGCCAGGCTGCGACGAGTTGTTACCTCCGATTAGACCCGTCGGGGCCGACGATGATGACGTGATGACCCTCAGCGCCTGCCTGAGCTGGCCCCTGCTTTGGCCGAAGAGCCAGATTCGTTTGGGGGCGGGGGACACCACCCCAAAGACAACACCGCCAGTCATGCCGGCGCCAAGTCGGCCCCATGGCAAGACCGCCGCAACGGTGCCGGACATCCCTATGCTACTGGATCCAAACATGCATATGGCACAGGATCAGAACGACGACGATGACGATGCATTTGCCAACGTTGATCAGTACTTTGCCGATCATGGGTACGGTGGCGACTTCATGGGGCCTCCTTCTCAAGAACCCAACCCAACAAAAGACCTGCGCGATCTAGCTGGTACCGCGGAGAAGCCAAGTTGCAACAGGGGTCGTCTGCCGTTCAGCTCTCAGGAGACGCCTCCAGCTGCCAACTTCACCGAGCCTCAGATAGGCGAGGTGCGAAATATTATCAGCCCCAACACACTCAAGAAGGCGGTTTGTGAGCAGAACTCGGTCCCATTACAGGAGAAGAAGAAGGCACGCAAAAGAAAGACTAACAAGGGTGCGAGCCAGCCGGCACCGAGTACGATCCGTGCTCAGGACGGGCCACCTTCACCTGAGGATGTAATGAGGAGGGTGCATGAGGCGGGTAGGCCGATGCTACCGAGAAATATGCTCGATGCTGCAACCGATGCTATGCGGAGTCTGCATGACAGTGTTCTTTCTTTGGAGAAGCGTCGTCTCATAGAGAAGGATG
Organism: Secale cereale; assembly: GCA_902687465.1. Classification (NCBI taxonomy): domain Eukaryota; kingdom Viridiplantae; phylum Streptophyta; class Magnoliopsida; order Poales; family Poaceae; genus Secale; species Secale cereale. The sequence continues at coordinate 571,823,109 of LR738713.1, read as the reverse complement.
TGACATACCCGGTTTTCGCGGCCAAGGTGCCAGAGGGCAAGGGCTTTGTGGATAACTCCATCGGGGGTACGATCGTCCTGCGGTTTGATGACATCTACGCTATGTTGAACCTTCATCCGCTGCACTACACCTTCGTTCGGCTATTTTCGCTGAGTATGGAGATGCGGATCATTCTCGACAAGACCCCAGACATCGTGATAGTCGACCCCTTCTACATGTGTGCCAAGATCTTGGGCAGCGCTGGGGACCGGCAAGTCGCGAGTTCTTACCTCGAAGGCTTCATTCTGGCAAACCGAGATAAGGATAACTTCCTCGTGCCTTACTTTCCCGAGTAAGTCCTCCCCTCAGCCGCCCCGTAACATATGAATTCTTAGATTTCGATCATTTTTCTTTTAACATTCCGTGTTTTCTGCAGTGACACACATTGCACGCTCATCCTCCTAAGCCCCAAATATTCCATGGCCACGTATTTCGACCTGGACCGTCAGTCGAACGTAGACTACACAAATGTCAAGAAGGTTCTTGACGATGTTCTCCCCGGCTACGCCAAATCTGGAGGCACCTTCACCAGGCCTATTAGTAAGTACGGCAAGCACGTCTTCTCCCACAATATGACGTTCTGCTGCGTCAAGCAGCCGCCTGGCGGTCAGAAGGGTGCCTACTACGCCATCCATCACATGCGGGCGATCGTACGGGACCATCATCAACTTCTGCTACCGAGTAAACTCAAAGATTGGGCCACAAGCGTGTCGGCAATCCAGGACGCGGACATCAGACAAGAATTCTTTCACATCCAGTTGAAGTTTGCGGAAATCATCCATCAAGATGTCCTTCGTACCTCGGGGCAGTTCTACCTCAGAAATCAACCATCCAACAGTGACATCGACACAATGCTACAAATGCAGGCTGACAACGCCCGTGATTTCATGACTCCCACGATAGACGGCGACTTCATCCACGCTCCGGTCCCTTGAGTCGAGTCGAAAGTAGTGATGCTCTGTATAGTTCTGAAACATCGATTGGCTCATGTTGTAATTAAACTTTAATGAACTTGTAGTATGTCTCTTTGGTTTCGAGAGTCGTTCAACTTAGATGTAATCGATGCTATTAATGTCTTGCTTTTCTCTTCCGATCGTTCTGTTGCATACTTATATATTGCTTATGTATTGTCTGTGAATTGGTACTAATGTTTCGTTTGGCTAGTGCATAGCGATGCCGTCGTATGTCGTGTACAAGGGTAAGGTTCCCGGAGTCTACGACGACTGGGAGGAGTGTCGGAGACAGGTTCACCGATTCAGCGGTAACAGTTACAAAGGGTACACCACTAGGGCCGAGGCGGAATCTAGATACGCCCGCTATCTAGCGGAAGAGGAGAGGGAGCATTGGAGGAACCGGATGAAGACGAGTTTCATCGTGATGACCGCAGCTCTCTTCTATGTGATGGTAGTTTAGATGATCAATATCGACTTGTAATGTGAAGACAAACTCGCTACTCGCGGTCTCGAGACTTGTAATATAATGTTCTATCTTTGTTCGGTCTTTTCAATTCGAAGACTAATATGATGAATTGTATTCGGAGACTAATATGATGAATTGTATTCAGAGACTAATCTTCTACTGTATTCGATGAATCTGATGTTGATGTGTGCTGTCTATATTATGTCCAATAATACATTTTGTAACCTGTGCAAAAAACAGAAAATTAAAAAATAAATAAAAAACCTAATATTCATACTAATGGCGCATCAAACCACAGTGCGCCATTAGTATGCCAAAGGATACTAATGGCGCATCACTGAACACTGCGCCATTAGTATGCCAAAGTTACTAATGGCGCATCTGGCAGTAGTGCGCCATTAGTATGCCAAAGCACCTGGGTATATATGGCCCCCTGGGAGGCATACTAATGGCGCATCCGAGGTGCGCCATTAGTAAAATATACTAATGGTGTGGCACTAATGGCGCACCACTAATGCGCCATTAATGCCCAAAATAGGTGCGCCATTAGTAGGCCTTTTCCTAGTAGTGCGAAGATCGAGGAGAACTTTGTATTGAGATCCAAAGAAAGAGAAGAAGCCATCTAGCTAATAACTATGGACCTGAAGGTCTATGGTAAACTAATCACAACTCATCAGAGAGGCTATGGTGTTAATGTAGAAGCCCTCCGTGATCGATGCCTTCTCCGACGGAGCTCCGGAACAGGCCCCAAGATGGGATCTCATGGGTACAGAAGGTTGCGGTGGTGGAATTAGGGTTCCGTCGATTGCCTCGATGTTTTCAGGGTGTGGGAGTATATATAGGCTGAAGAGGGACGTCGGGGGAGTAACAGGTGGGCCACGAGGGTGGGGGCGCGCCCCTGCCCTCGTGGCCACCTCCTTCGCTTCCTGGCGTGTACTCCAAGTCTTTCGTGTTGATATTGTTCCAAAAGTAACTCCCCCGAAGGTTTCATTCCGTTTGGACTCCGTTTGATATTCCTTTTCTGCGAAACACTGAAATAGGCAATTTGCACTGGTCCTTGGGTTAGTAGGTTAGTCCCAAAAATAATATAAAAGTGTATAATATAAAGCCCATTAAACATCCAAAACAGAATATATAATAGCATGGAACAATAAAAAGTTATAGATACGTTGGAGACGTATCAGTCATCTCTTCACTTCCTAAGACGGCAATCTCATTTGTGATGAGAGCAAGCCCAGAGTACATTTCAGCGACACCTTCACCATCCTTCATTTTGAAATTGTCAAGTTGACTTTGAAGCACATCCAACTTGGATTCCTTGACGGAGTCGGTACCTTCGTGCATATCAATCAAAGTGTCCCAAATTTCCTTTGCATTCTCAAGACGGCTGATTTTGTTGAATCCTTCGGGGCACAATCAGTTGAAGAGGATATCGCAAGCTTGAGCATTGTATTGCAGCATCTTCAACTCTTTCGCGGATGCTTCACGATTTGGTTCCTTCCCATCGAAGAATTAACCTTGCAAACAAATACACACAATAGCCCAAACGGCGGGGTTATGTCCAAGAATATGCATTTTCATCTTATGCTTCCAACTAGCAAAACTAGTACCATCAAAGTAAGGACCTCTATGGTGGTAACTTCCCTCGCTAGACGCCATACTCTCATAGGTTGTGAAACGAAGGCTATGATCACCAAAGTTATGGAAATCACGGCAAATGGAAACCAAAGCTCTGATACCACTTGTAGGGTCGAAAGTATGTCTAGAGGGGGGTGATTAGACTACTTGACCAAATAAAAATCTACCATTTTCCCAATTTTAATTCTTGGCATATTTTAGCAACTTAGCACAAGTCAAGCAATCAACCTACACATGCAATTCTAAGAGTATAGCAGCAGAATGTAAAACAATTGCATATGAAGGTAAAGGGAGGAGTTTGGAGGGGCAAACGCAAGTGTAGACACGGATGTTTTTGTCGTGGTTCCGATAGGTGGTGCTATCGTACATCCACGTTGATGGAGACTTCAACCCACGAAGGGTAACGGCTGCGCGAGTCCATGGAGGGGTCCACCCACGAAGGGACCACGAAGAAGCAACCTTGTCTATCCCACCATGGCCATCGTCCACGAAGGACATGCCTCACTAGGGTAGATCTTCACTAAGTAGGCGATCTCCTTGCCCATACAAACTCCTTGGTTCAACTCCATGATACGTCTCCAACGTATCTATAATTTTTGATTGTTCCATTCTATTATTTATGAAGTCTTGGATGTTTAATGGGCTTTATCATTCACTTGTTTGTCATTTTTGGGACTAACCTACTAACCCAAAGGCCCAGTCCAGATTGCTGTTTTTTGTCTATTTTAGGGTTTTGCAGAAAAGGAATATCAAACGAAGTCCAAACGGAATGAAACCTTCGCGAGAGATATTTTTGGAGAAAAGCATGCCAGAGGAACTTGAGAACCACGTCAGGGGAGCCTTGAGTGGCCCTCGAGGGTGGGGGCGCACCCCCTTCCCAGGGCGCACCCCCTGCCTCGAGGCCCACTCGAGCGTCCCCTGGTGCCCTCCTTCTTCCTATATAAGTCCACGTACCCCAGAAACTCCGTACGCAGAGAGAAAACCCTAATTCTACCGCCATAGCTTTTGTTCCCATGGAGATCCCATCTTGGAGCCTGTTCCGGAGCTCCACCGGAGGGGGATTCATCACGGAGGCCTTCTTCATCATCATCATCGCCCTCACCATGAGTTGTGAGTAGTTTACCACAGACCTTCGGGTCCATATCTAGTATCTAGATGGCTTCTTCTCTCTCTCTGGATCTCAATACAAAGTTCTCCTCGGTCTTCGAGGAGATCTATTCGATGTAATCTCTTTTTTTGGTGTGTTTGTCGAGATCCGATGATTTGTGAGTATATGATCAAGGTTATCTATGAAAGATATTTGGTTCTTCTCTGAACTTTTTATGTGTGCTCATAATATCCTTGCAAGTCTCTTCGAATTATTGGTTTGGTTTGGCCTACTAGATCTATAGTTCTTGCAATGGGAGAAGTGCTTGGCTTTGGGTTCAATCTTGCGGTGTCTTTTCCCAGTGACAGTAGGGGCAGCAAGGCACGTATTGTATTGTTTCCATCAAGGATAAAAAGATGGGGTTTATATCATATTGCTTGAGTTTATCCCTCTACATCATGTCATCTTGCTTAAGGCGTTACTCTGTTCTTATGAACTCAATACACTAGATGCATGCTGGATAGTGGTCGATGTGTGGAGTAATAGTAGTAGATGCAGGCAGGAGTTGGTCTACTTGTCTCGGGCGTGATGCCTATATACAATGATCATTCCTAGATAGTCTCATAATTATTCCCTTTTCTATCAATTGCTCATCAGTAATTTGTTTACCCGCCGTAGAATATCGCTATCATGAGAGAAGCCACTAGAGAAAACTATGGCCCCCGGGTCTATTCTCAACATATCAATCTACATCTACTTTACTTTTACCACTTTTATTTGCTGTTTTATTAAACTAAAAATACCAAAAATATCAACTATCATCTCTATCAGATCTCATTCTCGTAAGTGACCATAAAGGGATTGACTACCCCTTATCGCGTTGGATGCGAAGTTCTTATTTGTTTGTGCATGTGCGAGGGACTTGCGCATGGTCTCCTACTGGATTGATACCTTGGTTCTCAAAAACTGAGGGAAATACTTACACTACTATGATGCATCTCCCTTTCCTCTTCGAGGGAATACAACACAAGCTCAAGAGGTAGCACTCCACAATCTTGTCAGAGGCTCCCAAGTGACACCTAACCAATCTAGGAGACACCACTCTCCAAAAGGTAATAGATGGTGTGTTGATGATGAACTCCTTGCTCAAATGCTTCAAATGATAGTCTCCCCAACACTCAAACAACTCCTCACAGATTTGGATATGGTGGAGGAATGATTTGAGTGGAAAGCAACTTGGGGAAGGGAAGAGAACAAGATTCATATGGTAGGAATGGAATATCTTGATCCCAACACTTGAGTAGGTGGTTCTCTCTCAGAACATGTATGTTGGAAGTGTAGGTATGTTCTGATGGCTTTCTCCATGAATGAAGAGTGGGTGGAGGGGTATATATAGCCTCCACACAAATTCTAATCGTTACACACAATTTACCAAACTCGGTGGGACCGATTCAGAGAACTCGGTCGGACCGATTTAGTTCATAATGTGACCGTCAGGCATTTCGGTGGGACCGATATGATCAACTCGGTGGGTCCGATTTCATTAGGGTTAGGGCATAACGTAATCTCGGTGAGACTGATTACACAAACTCGGTAATAAGCTTACAAAGAGTTGGTCAGGCAAACTCGGTGGGACCGATTCGCTCGTTTCGGTTGGACGGAAACGTTATGAAGGGGGAACAGAGAGTTTGTATTGCGAACTCGGTGGGACCGATCGCTCATCTCGGTGAGACCGAAATGTTAAGAAGGGAAACAGAGAGTTTGCAATCCCATCTCAGTGAGACCGAGATCCCTTTCGGTGAGACCGAACTGACTAGGGTTTTGTGGAAGTGGCTATGTCAAATGAACTCGGTGGCGCCGGATAGAATGTTTTGGTGGGGCCGAGTTTGACTTTTGGTTTGGGACATATGTGGATGTGAGAAATTGGTTGAGGGTTTTGGAGCATATCACTAAGCATTTTGAGCAACAAAAACCATTAAGCAACACCTCATCCTCTTTTAATAGTATTGGCTTTCCTATGGACTCAATGTGATCTTGGATCACTAAAATAGAAAATGTAGAGTCTTGAGCTTGAGCCAATATGTGTCCTTCGCATTTTGAGGGGTCCACCTTCCTAATCCATGCCATGCCAACCATTGAACTTTCTGAAATGATCATCTTGAAAGATCATTAGTTCAATGAGCTATATGTTGTTAGGAATTACCAAAACCACTCAGGGATTAGTTGCACATTCATAACCTTAGACAAGGACCGGCCGTAGTCACACTCAATTCAACTAAAGTTGGAGAAACTGACACCCGCCAGCCACCTGTGTACAAAGCACGTCGGTAGAACCAGTCTCATGAACGCGGTCATGTAATGTCGCTCTCGGCCGCTTCATCCAACAATACCGCCGAATCAAAGTATGACGTTGGTAGCAAGCAGTATGACTATTATCGCCCACAACTCTTTGTGTTCTACTCGTGCATATCATCTACGCATAGACCTGGCTCTTGATGCCACTGTTGGGGAACACTTTCAAAAAAAAAATCCTACGATCATGCAAGATCTATCTAGGAGAAGCATAGCAACGAGCGGGTAGATTGTGTCCACGTACCCTCGTAGACCAAAAGAGGAAGCGTTTAGTAACGCAGTTGATGTAGTCGAACGTCTTCACGATCCAACCGATCCAAGCACCGAACGTACGGCACCTCCGTGTTCAGCACACGTTCAGCACGATGACATCCGAGGAGCTCTTGATCCAGCAGAGACTCGAGGGAGAGTTCCGGCAGCACGACGTTGTGTTGACGGTGTTGATGATGTGATCCGCGCAGGGCTTCGCCTAAGCACTACGATGATACGTCTCCAACGTATCTATAATTTTTTATTGTTCCATGCTATTATATATTCTGTTTTGGATGTTTAATGGGCTTTATTATACACTTTTATATTATTTTTGGGACTAACCTACTAACCCAAGGCCCAGTGCAAATTGCTATTTTTTTTGCCTATTTCAGGGTTTCGACGAAAACGAATATCAAATGGAGTCCAAACGGAATGAAACCTTCAAGAGAGTTATTTTTGGTACCGTATCTACCCAGAAGACTTGGAGTACACGCAAGGGAATGAAGGAGGTGGCCACGAGGGTCCAGGGCGCGCCCCCTCCCCCTGGGCACGCCCCAACCTCGTGGGCCCCCTCTGGCTCCCCCGATGCCCTCCCTCCTCCTATACATATCCATGTACCCTGAAAACATCGAGGCAACAGAGAAAACCCTAATTCCACCGCCGCAACCCTCTGTTCCCGTGAGATCCCATCTTGGGGCCTGTTCCGGAGCTCCGCCGGAGGGGGGATCTACCATGGAGTGCTTCTACATCAACGCCATAGCCGCACTAATGAGTTGTGAGTAGTTTACCACAGACGTTCGGGTCCATAGTTATTAGCTAGATGGCTTCTTCTCTCTTTTTGGATCTCAATACAAAGTTCTCCTCGATCTTCGAGGAGATCTGTTCGATGTAATCTTTTTGCAGTGTGTTTGTCGAGATACGATGAATTGTGGGTTTATGATCAAGATTATCTATGAGAAATATTTTATTCTTTTCTGAAATCTTTTATGTATGATTATAATATCCTTGCAAGTCCCTTCGAATTATAGGTTTGGTTTGGCCTACTAAATCTATAGTTCTTGGAATGGGAGAAGTGCATGGCTTTGGGTTCAATCTTGCGGTGTCCTTTCCAGGTGACAGCAGGGGCAGCAAGCCACGTATTGTATTGTTGCCATCGAGGATAAAAATATGGGGTTTATATCATACTGCTTGAGTTTATCCCTCTACATCATGTCATCTTGCTTAAAGCATTACTATGTTCTTATGAACTTGATACTCTAGATGCATGCTGGATAGCGGTCGATGTGTGGAGTAATAGTAGTAGATGCAGAATCGTTTCGATCTACTTGTCACGGACGTGATGCCTATATATAATGATCATGCCTAGATATTCTCATAACTATGCGCTTTTCTATCAATTGCTCGACAGTAATTTGTTTACCCACCATAGAATTCTGCTATCATGAGAGAAGCCACTAGTGAAACCTATGGCCCCCGGGTCTATTTTCAACGTATTAATCTTCCATCTACTTTACATTGCTTTATTTACTTTCTGTTCTTATATCCAAAAGTACCAAAAATATTATCCTATCCTATCTATCAGATCTCACTTTCGTAAGTGACCGTAAAGGGATTGACAAGCCCTTATCGCATTGGCTACGAAGTTCTTATTTGTTTGTGCAGGTGCGAGGGACTCGCGCGTGGTCTCTTACTGGATTGATACCTTAGTTCTCAAAAACTGAGGGAAATACTTACGCTACTGAGCTGCATCACCCTTTCCTCTTCGAGGGAATACAACGCAAGCTCGAGAGGTAGCAAGAATAATTTCTGGCGCCGTTGCCGGGGAGGCTTTTGCAAAAGTCATATACCAAGTACCTATCACAAACCCTTATCCTTCGCATTACATTAATTTGCCTCTCGTTTTCCTCTCCACCACTTCACCCTTGCCGTTTTATTTGCCTTTCTTTATTTCTGTGTGTTTATCGTTCGCTTTTCCTTGCCTTCATGGCTAGCACACCTATCATTATCAATACTCCCGAGAGCGAGGTTCTTAATTTTAAACAAAGGGAGAAGGAAAATCTAAAATATGCCTGGTATAGAATTTGCAATGCTCAAAATAGATGTATTAGGAAGCTCTCCACTTCCGTGCTTCTTCGCAATTTTTATGTTGGCATAACTCCATGGAATAGATATATTCTTGATACCATTACCAGAGGGAATTTCTTGGGTAGCCATACTTTTGATTCTTATAACGCTATGACTGAATTATTTGGCTCACCACCTCTTCTGGTTAATGGAACTGTTTTAACTTTGGAACATGTTATGCAAAGGCTTGAAATTATTGAAAACAAAGTTGCTACTATAGAGTTGGTAGATAGTTTGGATAGGAAGATCCACAACCAAATCACCCAATATGGATCCAAGATAGGAGTCATTCTGAATTTTTTTAATGAAAAAGAACCCATATTTAAAGAGAAAATAGATCAAGATTCCACTAGAATCGATAAACTTGAGGATATTTATCACTAATGCAGGGTCTGCTCTTTCTGTTGTGAAAACTACTTTCAATCCCTCTATCACTAAATTGGCCAAGTTTATATATGCCCCTAAAAATAAGAGTGAATCATCTAGTAAGGAAATTGCGGATCTCAAATCTATTAGTGTTCATCCCAACTTTCTCACTTTTGCAAGGGAACCTTTTGCTACAAATGAATTTCTTGATTTCTTGCCTAGAAGTTTGATTATCAATAGGAATAAAGAAGTTCCTAAGAATTATAAGTGCTTAATTGAAGAATTGCCTACCAAAGATGGTAATACCTAGATCTATTCTTGTAGCGTGCCTAGCTAGGGGCGTTAAACGATAGCGCTTGTTGGGAGGCAACCCAATTTTATTTTATTTGTTTTTGCTTCTGTTTAGAAATAAATATTGAATCTAGATTTTGTTTAGATGTGGTTTTGTGTTTTAATTAGTGTTTGTGCCAAGTACAACCTTTGGGAAGACTTGTGTGAAGTTTATATGATCATGCTGTAAAAAACAGAAACTTTAGCACTCACGAGATTAGCCACGAGATTTTACTGGAGAGTGATATTTAGTTGATTTGTTTTGCATATGATTAATAGAAAAATTCCTCACGTTTACCAATTTATTTCAATATTTTTGGAGTTACACAAGTATTCGAAAGTTACAAATTACTACAGACTGTTTTGTTTTTGACAGATTCTGTTTTTCATGTGTTGTTTGCTTACTTTGATGCATCTATGAGTAGTATTGGGGAATATTAATCATAGAGAAGTTGGAATACAGTAGTTTTAACAGCAATATAAACAAAGAATGAGTTCATTACAGTACCTTTGGGTAGTGGTTTGTTCTCTTATACTAACGGAGCTCACGAGATTTTTGGCTAAGTTTTGTGTTGTGAAGTTTTCAAGTTTTGAGTATGGCTTTGATGGACTATGGAACAAATAGTGGCAAGAGCCTAAGCTTGGGGATGCCCAAGGCACCCCAAGGTAAAATTCAAGGACAACCAAAAGCCTAAGCTTTGGGGATGTCCCGGGAAGGCATGCCCTCTTTCGTCTTCGTTTATCGGTAACTATACTTGAGACTATATTTTTATTCACCACATGATATGTGTTTTGGTTGGAGCGTTATGTATAATTTGAGTCTTTTATTTTTAGTTTGCCACAATCATCCTTGCAGGACACACCTTTTGAGAGAGATAAATATGGTTTAGAATTTATTAGAATACTCTATGTGCTTCACTTGTATCTTTTGAGCTAGATACGTTTGCTCTAGTGCTTCACTTATATCGTTTAGAGCACGGCGGTGGTTTTATTTTGTAGAAATTATTGATCTCTCATGCTTCACTTATATCTATTTGAGAGTCTTTTAGAACAGCATGGTAATGTGCTTTGGTTATAAAACTAGTCCTAATATGATAGGCATCCAAGATGAGTATAGTCAAAACTTTCACATAAAGTGCATTGAATACTAAAAGAAGTTTGATACTTGATGATTGTTTTGACATATGAGGATGGTGATATTAGAGTCATGCTAGTAGAGTAGTTGTGAATTTGAGAAATACTTGTGTTAAGGTTTGCAAGTCCCGTAGCATGCACGTATGGTAACCGTTGTGTGACAAATTTGAAGCATGAGGTATTTCATTGAGTGTCATCTTTTGTGTGGAGGTCGGGATCGCACGATGGTTAACTCCTACCAACCCTTCCCCTAGGAGCATGCGTGTAGTACTTTGTTTTGATGACTTGTAGATTTTTGCAATAAGTATGTGAGTTCTTTATGACTAATGTTGAGTCCATGGATTATACGCACTCTCACCCTTCCACCATTGCTAGCCTCACTCGTACCGCACAACTTTCGCCGGTACCATACACCCACCATATACCTTCCTCAAAACAGCTACCATACCTACCTATCATGGCATTTCCATAGCCATTCTGAGATATATTGCCATGCAACTTTCCACCGTTCCGTTTGCTATGACACACTTCATCATTGTCATATTGCCATGCATGATCATGTAGTTGACATCGTATTTGTGGCTAGGCCACCATGCATAATTTTTCATACATGTCACTCTTGATTCATTGCACATCCCGGTACACCGCCGGAGGCATTCATATAGAGTAATACTTTGTTCTAGTATCGAGTTGTAAATCAATATAACTGTGATGATCATCATTATTAGAGCATTGTCCCAAAGAAAAAAAAGAAAAAAAGGAAAAAGAAAAAAGAAAAAAGGCCCAAAAAAGAAGAAGAAGAAGAAGAAGAAAGAAAAGAAAAGAAAAGGGACAATGCTACTATATTTTTCCACACTTGTGCTTCAAAGTAGCACATTGATCTTCATGATAGAGAGTCTCTTGTTTAGTCACTTTCATATACTAGTGGGAATTTTCATTATAGAACTTGGCTTGTATATTCCAACGATGGGCTTCCTCAAATGCCCTAGGTCTTCGTGAGCAAGCAAGTTTGATGCACACCCACTTAGTTTCTTTTGTTGAGCTTTCATACATTTATAGCTCTAGTGCATCCGTTGCATGGCAATCCCTACTCACTCACATTGATATCTATTGATGGGCATCTCCATAGCCCATTGATACGCCTAGTTGATGTGAGACCATCTTCCTATTTTTGTCTTCTCCACAACCACCACTCTATTCCACCTATAGTGCTATATCCATGGCTCACGCTCATATATTGGAGTATAAACCGGGGTTGTGCATGATTGGAGTATTTTGTGTGACGAAGTTGGAGAATAGCCTAACTATATGATTTTGTAGGGATGAACTTTCTTTGGCCATGTTATTTTGAGAAAACATGATTGATTTGTTAGTATGCTTGAAGTATTATTATTCTTATGTCAATATGAACTTTTATCTTGAATCTTTCGGATCTGAACATTCATGCCACAACAAAGAGAATTACATTGATAATTATGTTAGTTAGCATTCCACATCAAAAATTATGTTTTATCATTTACCTACTCGAGGACGAGCAGGAATTAAGCTTGGGGATGCTTGATACGTCTCCAACGTATCTATAATTTTTGATTGTTCCATGCAATTATATATATTCTATTTTGGATGTTTAATGGGCTTTATTATACACTTTTATATTATTTTTGGGACTAACCTACTAACCCAAGGCCCAGTGCAAATTGCTGTTTTTTTTGCCTATTTCAGGATTTTGCAGAAAAGGAATATCAAACGGAGTCCAAACGTAATGAAACCTTCGGGAGAGTTATTTTTGGAACCGTATCTACCCAGAAGACTTGGAGTACACGCGAGGGAACGAAGGAGGTGGCCACGAGGATCCAGGGCACGCCCCCTCCCCTGGGCGCGCCCCCACCCTCTTGGGCCCCCTCTGGCTCCCCCGATGCCCTCCTTCCTCCTATATATATCCATGTACCCTGAAAACATCGAGGCAACAGAGAAAACCCTAATTCCACCACCGAAACCTTCTGTTCCCGTGAGAACCTGATACGTCTCCAACATATCTATAATTTTTTATTATTCCATGCTATTAGTTATGATGTTTTGGATGTTTAATGGGCTTTGTCATACACTTTTATATCATTTTTGGGACTAACCTACTAACCCAAAGGCCGAGTCCAGATTGATATTTTTTGCCTGTTTCAGGGTTTTGCATAAAAGGAATATCAAACGGAGTCCAAACGGATTGAAACCTTCGGGGGAGATATTTTTGGAGAAAATCACGCATGGGAGACTTGAGAACCACGGAAGGGGAGCCACGAGGTGCCCACGAGGGTGGGGGCGCACCCCCCTTCCCATGGCGCGCCCCCTGCCTCGTGGGCCCCTCGAGCGTCCCCCGGTGTCCTCCTTCCTCCTATATATATCTACGTACCCCGAAACCATCAGAAAAAGAGAGAAAACCCTAATTCCATCGCCGTAACCTTCTGTTCCCGTGAGATCCCATCTTGGAGCCTGTTCTGGAGCTCCACCGGAGGGGGTGATCCATCACGGAGTGCTTCTACATCATCATCATCGCCCTCACCATGAGTTGTGAGTAGTTTACGACAAACCTTCGGGTCCATAGCTAGTATCTAGATGGCTTCTTCTCTCACTCTGGATGTCCATACAAAGTTCTCCTCGGTCTTCGATGAGATCTATTTGATGTAATCTCTTTTTGCGGTGTGTTTGTCGAGATCCAATGAATTGTGAGTTTATGATCAAGATTATCTATGAGAAATATTTGGTTCTTCTCTGAACTTTTTATGTGTGCTCATAATATCCTTGCAAGTCTCTTCGAATTATTGGTTTGGTTTGGCCTATTAGGTCTATAGTTCTTGCAATGGGAGAAGTGCTTGGCTTTGGGTTCAATCTTGCGATGTCCTTTCCCAGTGACAGTAGGGGCAGCAAGGCAAGTATTGTATTGTTGCCATCGAGGATAAAAAGATGGGGTTTATATCATATTGCTTGAGTTTATCCCTCTACATCATGTCATCTTGCTTAAGGTGTTACTCTGTTCTTATGAACTCAATACACTAGATGCATGCTGGATAGCGGTCGATGTGTGGAGTAATAGTAGTAGATGCAGAATCGTTTCGGTCTACTTGTCTTGGACGTGATGCCTATATACAATGATCATGCCTAGATAGTCTCATAATTATTCGCTTTTCTATCAATTGCACGACAGCAATTTGTTTACCCGCAGTAGAATATCGCTATGATGAGAGAAGCCACGAGAGAACACTATGGCCCCCGGGTCTATTCTCAACATATCAATCTACATCAACTTTACTTTTACCGTTTTTACTTTCTGTTCTTATAAACAAAAATACCAAAAATATAAACTATCATCTCTATCAGATCTCACTCTCGTAAGTGACCGTAAAGGGATTGACAACCCCTTATCGCGTTTGCTGCGAAGTTCTTATTTGTTTGTGCAGGTGCGAGGGACTCACGCGTGGTCTCCTACTGGATTGATACCTTTGTTCTCAAAAACTGAGGGAAATACTTATGCTACTGTGCTGCATCTCCCTTTCCTCTTCGAGGGAATACAACGCAAGCTCGAGAAGTAGCAAGAATAATTTCTGGCGCTGTTGCCGGGGAGGCTTATGCAAAATTCATATACCAAGTACCTATCGCAAACCCTTATCCTTCGCATTACATTTTTGCCTCTCGTTTTCCTCTCCCCCACTTCACCCTTGCCGTTTTATTTGCCCTTTTTCTGTCGTGTGTTTATCGTTCGCTTGCTTCTTGTTTGCTTGTGTGCTGCTTGCTTGCTTGTCATCATGTCTAGCACACCTATCATTATCAACACTCCCGAGAGTGAGGTCCTCAACTTTAAACAAAGGGAGGAAGAATACTTAAAAGATGCCTGGTATAGAATTTGCAATGCTCAAAATAGATCCAATAGGAAGCTTTCCACTTCCGTGCTTCTTCGCAATTTTTATGTTGGCATAACTCCGTGGAATAGATTTATCTTAGATACCATTACCGGAGGGAATTTCTTGGGTAGCCATACCTTTGATTCTTATAATGCTATGACTGAATTATTTGGCTCACCACCTCTTATGGTTAATGGGACCATTTTAACTTTGGAGCATGTTATGCAAAGGTTAGAAATGATTGAAAACAAAGTTGCTACGGTAGAAATGGTAGAGAACTTGGATAGAAAAATCCATAATGAAATTACCCAATATGGATCTAAGGTAGGAGTTGTTCTGAAAAATCTTAAGGAAAAGGAGCCCATAGTTAAAGAAAAGCTAGCTCAAGATTCTACTAGAATCAATAAGCTTCAGGATATTATCACTAATGTGGGTTCTGCTCTTTCTGCTATAAAAACTACTCCAAATACCTCTTCCACTAAATTATCTAAGTTCATGTATGTCCCTAAAGACAAGGGTGAAACATCTAGTAAAGGAATTGCGGATCTCAAATCCATAAGTGTTCACCCTAATTTTTTTACTTTTGTAAGAGACCCTTTTGACACTTTAGAATTTCTTGATTTATTTCCCAAGAGTTTAATTATCAATAGGGTAATGAAGTGCCTAAGAATCACAAGTGCTTAATTAAAGAATTGCCTTCAAAAGATGGCAATACCTAGATCTATCTTGTATCGTGCCTAGCTAGGGGCGTAAAACGATAGCGCTTGTTGGGAGGCAACCCAATTTTATATTTTTTGTTTTTGTTGCTGTTAGGGAATAAATATTGCATCTAGCTTCTGTTTAGATGTGGTTTATTGTTTTGTTTAGTGTTTGTGCCAAGTAGAACGTTTGGGAAGACTTGTGTGAAGTTTATGTGATCTTGCTGTGAAAAACAAAATCGTTAGCGCTCACTAGAAAGGTCATCAGATTTTACTGGACAGTTCTATTTAGTTGATTCTTTTTGCAGATGATTAATAGACAAATTGCTCACGTTTACCAATTTAGTTAGAATTTTTTGGAGTTACAGAAGTATGCGAAACCTGCAGATTACTACAGACTGTTCTGTTTTTGACAGATCCTTTTTTCGTGTGTTGTTTGCTTATTTCAATGCATCTATGAGTAGTATTGGCAAGTATGAACCATAGAGAAGTTGGAATACAGTAGGTTTAACACCAATATTAACAAAGAATGAATTCATTGCAGTACCTTTGAGTAGTGGTTTGCTTTCTTATACTAACGGAGCTCACGAGAATTGTTGTCTAAGTTTTGTGTTGTGAAGTTTTCAAGTTTTGAGTATTGCTTTGATGGACTATGGAACAAAGAGTAGCAAAGGCCTAAGCTTGGGGATGCCCATGGCACCCCAAGTAAAATTCAAGGACAATCAAAAGCCTAAGCTTGGGGATGTCCCGGGAAGGCATCCCCTCTTTTGTCTTCATCCATCGGTAACTATACTTGGAGCTATATTTTTATTCACCACATGATATGTGTTTTGCTTGGAGCGTCTTGTATAATTTGAGTCTTTGCTTGTTAGTTTGCCACAATCATCCTTGCTGGACACATCTATTTGAGAGTGTTAAATATGTCCTAGGAAATGCTAGACCACTCTATGTGCTTCACTTATATCTTTTGAGTTGAATAGTTTTGCTCTAGTGCTTCACTTATATCTTTTAGAGCACAGTGGTGATAATATTTTGAAGAAATTGTTGAACTCTCATGCTTCACTTATATCCTTTTGAGAGTCTATTAAAGCAGCATGGTAAGGTGTTTAGGCTATAAAACTAGTCTTCACATGATAGACATCCAATGTCAATGTAGTAAAACCTTTCACACTAAGTGCATTGAATATGATGAGATGTTGGATGCTTGATAATTGTTTTGAGATATGAGGATAGTGATATTAGAGTCATGCTAGTGGAGTTATTATGAAATTGAGAAATACTTGTGTTAAGGTTAGTGATTCCCGTAGCATGCACGTATGGTGAACCGCTATGTGACGAAGTTAGAGAATGAGGTATTTGTAAAGTGCCAACCTTTGCGTGGAGGTCGGGGGCGCGCGATGGTTAACTCCTACCAACCTCCCCCCTAGGAGCATGCGTTGATTGCTTTGTTTTGACGACTCGTGGATTTTTGTAATAAGTATATGCGTTCTTATGACTAATGTTGAGGCCATGGATTATACGCACTCTCACCCTTCCACCATTGCTAGCCTCTCTTGTACCGTGCAACTTTCGCCGGTACCATAAACCCACTATATATCCTTCCTCAAAATAGCCACCATATTATTCCTCAAAACAGCCACCATACCTACCTATCATGGCATTTCCATAGCCTTCCGAGATATATTGCCATGCAACTTTCCACCGTTCCGTTCATATGACACTCTTCATATTGTCATATTGCCATGCATGATCATGTAGTTGACATCGTATTTGTGGCAAAGCCACCATGCATAATTTTTCATACATGTCGCTCTTGTTTCTTTGCACATCCCGGTACACCGCCGGAGGCATTCATATAGAGTCATACTTTGTTGTAGTATCGAGTTGTAATATCGAGTTGTAATGAAAGTGTGATGATCATCATTATTAGAGCATTGTCCCATGGGAGGAAAGGCTAAATCAATAAAGCCCCTCCGCAAAAAAAAGAGAAAGGCCAAAGAAAAAAGAAAGGCCAAAAAAAGGGACAATTGCTACTATCTTTTTTCCACACTTGTGCTTCAAAGTAGCACCATGTTCTTCATTGTAGAGAGTCTCATGCTTAGTCACTTTGTATACTAGTGGGAATTTTCGTTATAGAACTTGTCTTGTATATTCCAACGATGGGCTTCCTCAAATGCCCTAGGTCTTCGTGAGCAAGCAAGTTGGATACACACCCACTAGTTTCTTTTGTTGAGCTTTCATACATATTTAGCTCTAGTGCATTCGTTGCATGGCAATCCCTACTCACTCACATTGATATCTATTGACGGGCATCTCCATAGCCCGTTGATACGCCTAGTCGATGTGAGACTATCTCCCTCCTTTATGTCTTCTCCACAACCACCTATCTATTCCACCCATAGTGCTATGTCCATGGCTCACGCTCATGTATTGCGTGAAAGTTGAAAGGTTTGAAAGAATAGAGTATGAAAACAAGTACTTGGCTGAAATCGGGGTTGTGCATGATATGAATATTTTGTGTGATGAAGAGGGAGCATAGCCAGACTATATGACTTTGTAGGGATAACTTTCTTTAGCTGTAGTGTTTTGAGAAGACATGATTGCTTTGTTACTATGCTTGAAGTATTATTATTCTTGTGTCAATATAGACTTTTATCTTGAATCTTTCAGATCTGAACATTCATGCCACAATTAAGAGAATTACATTGAAAAACTATGTTGGTTAGCATTCCACATCAAAAATTCTGTTTTTATCATTTATCTACTCGAGGACGAGCATGAATTAAGCTTGGGGATGCTTGATACGTGTGACGCCCGAGACCGACGTCCCAGAAGATTCCAGAAGTTTCCCGAAGATTCCAGATGTTCCGGGTTGCCCGTGTGGTTCTTTTGTGCTTGTGTTATTTATTTTTGCATCATGTCATCATGCCATCATGTCATATTTTATTTTTGCATCTCAACCTAAATAAATTGTGTGGACCTTCGGTCCATTTAAATCGAGGGAAGGTGACTTCTCTTTATAACATATAAAAGTCTCTCAATATTTAGGGAGCTATATATTAATTATTCCATTCGTTGGAATTAACCAAACACACTTGCATATTAATTCCCCATGTCTTTTTCACTTCGAGTTTCACCTTCAAAATCTTGCCGGTAATTTCTTTTCCGTTGTTTCGAGGCTCCTCCAAAATTCCGGACATTTTTTGGACACTTCTATAATCTCGTCTTAGTTCAAACCTATTTGAATTCTATTCAAATATGTTTGAATTGTTTTTCCGTTCATGCCTTTCTTATTTTTCTCCGGTCGTGCTTATTTTTATGTGCCCGAGAAAAATACTCCTTTGCCCCATTTCTCTCCTAACCTTCTCCTCTCTTTTCTTTCTTCCTTTTTTTTTCCTTTTTCTGTAATTCTAAGAGAAGAGGGCAGCCGCACCTGCCTCTTGGGCCTCCTTCCCTTCTGGCCCAGCTGGCCTCGGCCCAAACCCCCTCCCAAACCCTAGGGCGCTAGGATCCCGAAGCCTCTCGACCCCCAGCCGCCGCACCTCTCCAGCCCCTCGATCCCCTTCTCTCTCCCGTTCCTGTTTCTCCCTCTCCTCGCTAGCGACGCCCGTTCCCTCTGCCCGACCCTCTCCCTCGTCGCCCTTTCTTCCCCAGCGACGGAGCCCCGCGCCCGTACCCTGCGGCCGTCTCGAGCGCCGCCCTGCTGCGCCATGGAGCTCCTCTGCGCCTGGTGCCTCCTCTACCTGGCCTCGTCCAGCCCGGCGGCCACGCCCGCCGTCTCCAGCGGCCGTCCTCAGGCAGTAGCGCCGCAGGCCTCCCCCTCCGTCCTCGAGGCCGCCCCGCGCCGCGACCTTCAGCGCCAGATCGCCGCGGCGCCCCGGCCTCCCCTGCGTCGGCGCCCCTCCTCCGGCTTCCTTCTTCGTCAGGTGCAGCCGCCCCGACGCCCAAGCCCCATCTCCAGCAGCGGCCCCGAGCGCGCCTGGCTCTCCACCGCATCGCCATGGGAGCTGCTCCCTCCGTTCCTCCCTTCGGCCGGACCGCGCCGGTCGCCCCTTCCTCCAGGGCCGGCAGGAGCTGCTGTCTCCTCCTCGTCCTCGAGGCCGCAGCGCCCGAGGGCCCCTTTGCTTCTCCGTCCAGCAAGGCCGCGACCCGCACCTCTCCGTCGCCCGTTGTTTTCCTTTTTTTCTTTGTAGTTTTGTTGCTGTAGTGTTGTTTTGTGTTGTGTTGCTGTGTTGATGTCTTGTCAGATGACGTGAACGCCTACCGTTACCGAAGACTCGAGTACCACTACGTCCGACGACACGACAAGTACCCCTACACGGCGACCCGACCAAGTACCCCTACGGCGAGTACCACTACCGTCGACAAGTTCGGAGACCACAAGTACCACTACGAACGCCGACGCGACAAGTACCTCTTCGGAAACGGAAACGCCTACGTGAACGACTACCGTCGCGTGTACCACTACCGTCGCCGCGTGAACGACTACCGAGGCGCCAAGTACCTCTACGGAACGGCTACTTCCTCTCCGAACGTGAACGACTTCTTCCTCTACGGCCGTGTACAACTACTTCCCCTACGTTCCTCGACGAACACGAACCGTCCCGAAACGAGTGTTTCGAAGGTATAACTCGAGACGACGACCCGTGTGATGCATGCTTGCTTGGTTGTATGAAATGTCTCCCGTGTGTGCTTCGTGCCCGTTCCACCTTTTGTCATGTTCCTCGGTTGCCTCGTCACCGACTCGTGGGAACCCGGTAACGGGATCGCCCCACCTCTTTCATCTCGTTTGACTCGCTCATGTCGATTCTATCTTTTGCACCGGACTCTCAACGAGATACCGGAACCGATATGATGCGTTGCATCATTTTCGGATCATGCCGTGGCACCCTTTCGTTCCACCACGGTGACAAATGCTTCTTATCCTCTTAAGTCAACCTGTTAATAAACTTGCATAAACTTGATCATGTCATCCGCATCATGTTAACAACACTAAAATGTTTAATTGTTGTTTGCTTATAATTATTAAACATGCTCATGGGGATTTTCCGGATATGTTGTTGTTATTTCTCCGGCCCCATTTAAAATGTCTTAATGGTGTAGTTTCTTTATGCTTCACCTCTTGCCATGCTAAAAACATTTAATCTTGTCTTGTAATAATGAGAGTCAACTAAATAATTAATTGTGGTGTTTCGTCAATATGCAACTCGTTGCATATTGGTCTCCACTTAACTTGTAGTGTTGTTTGTGCACTTTGCCATGCCTTGCATATTTAAACCGGACATGCA
The DNA here is from genome assembly GCA_902687465.1 of Secale cereale. Classification (NCBI taxonomy): domain Eukaryota; kingdom Viridiplantae; phylum Streptophyta; class Magnoliopsida; order Poales; family Poaceae; genus Secale; species Secale cereale. Next base: position 571,802,492 of record LR738713.1, on the reverse strand, counting down.
TCATGCTTGCTTGTGCATCGTATGCCTTGTTTATGTTTGTGTGTTTACCGTGTTGTTTTCTTTCTTTCCGGTTGCTTCTTTTGTTAGCTTCGGTTTCGTTCCGGAGTTGTGAGGCTTCTTCTTCGTCTTCTTCGTGGATCCGTTCTTCTCCCTTGTGGAATCCCAGGCAAGATGACCGAACCCGGATACCATTACTATCTTTGCCTATTGCTAGTAGATCCGCTCTATAGTTTTGCCTCGATGCCCATGTCTTTCTTGTCAGCCTCCTACTTGTAACCAATTGCCATGTTTAACCACCCTACCTATGCAAACCGTTGCTTGGCTAAGTACGCTTCGCTCAGCCCCTTCTTATAGCATTGTTAGTTGCAGGTGAAGATTGAAGATGCTTGCTTCATGTTGAAGTTTGGTTGGGTTATATCACACTATATAAATGCTTAAAAATGAAATCATCTATATACTGGCAAGGGTGGAAGGCTAAGCCTTTTGCTTGGTGTTTTGTTCCACTCATGCCGTTAGGATCCGTATAAGCCGGTGTTATGTTCCTTGATTATGCGTTCCTAACACGGTTGGGGTGTATGGGACCCCCTTGATAAACCACTAAGTGCTAAGTCTTTTCCAGCAAATCCCAACATTGGTACTATTTGCCTAATAACAAACTAATAAAACTTGCATAAGGGCCTTGCAAACCCTCTTTTATTTTAATTCCACCCCCCGGGCCAGTGCTCCTCATGAGTGTTGGTCCGAAACGAGCGGACTGCGGGGCCACCTCAAGGAAACTTGAGGTTTGGTAAAAACCCGTAGGATGTCTCATCCGGTCGTGTCCTGAGACCTAGATACGCGCGGCTACTATCAGGGTGACGACACGCCGGGAGGTTTTGCTGGATTAGCCTTACCTTAGTTCGGTTTAACTTGAGCACGGGATTCCGAGAATACTCGGGTCTTCCCACCTATGGAGTTGCGACTTCGCGGATCGTGGGCTTGTGATGGGTCAAGTTGGAACACCCCTGCAGGGTTTGAACTTTCGAAAGCCGTGCCCGCGGTTATGTGGCAGATGGGAGCTTGTTAATTCCGGTTGTAGATAACTTGACACAATGTTTCAATACACTACCAGCGTGTGTACCGTGACTGTCAATTTCCGAATAGGGATTCGGGAGTTGAACACGGTGGGGTTATGTTTGACCGGCTTTAGTTAGGATCACTTCGTGATCATCTTTCGACCGATGCTCTTCTCTTCTCGCTCTCTTTTACGTAAGTTAGTGCTAGTTGCTGCTGCAGACTCTTGTTTGTTCCTTCACCTCATATTCTTTCTTCAGCCTTATCCTCACCCAAGGCTTAAATAGTTTTGTTACCCGGGAACGGGATTGCTGAGTCCTCTGTGGCTCACAGTTACTTCACCACACCAGATGCAGGTTCAGCCGAGTTTGAAGCAGGAGCTGGTCCAGCTCTTCACCAGGAGCTCGATGAAGAGTTTGACCGTTTGCTTGTGACGTTTCGATGTTCAGTAGTGGTTTCTACTAGGATTCGATCCTGACCTGTGGCTTTATGTTGTTTTGGTATCTTTCTTTTGGATCTTACCCGTAGTCGGGCTGTGATGTTCTGAATGATGTTTTGCTTATGTAATGTATTGTGTGAAGTGGCGAGTGTAAGCCAACTATCTCCTTTTGCATTTTAATCCCTCTTTTACATGAGTTGTGCAAAGATACCAAACTTGAGATCATTCTAGGATGGGCTTATACCTTTAAGTCGTGCCTCGACACGTAGGAGGTATAGTCCCATCCTGGGCATTACAATACGTCTCCAACGTATCTATAATTTTTTATTGTTCCATGCTATTATTTATGATGTTTTGGATGTTTAATGGGCTTTGTCATACACTTTTATATCATTTTTGGGACTAACCTACTAACCTAAAGGCCCAGTCCAGATTGTTGTTTTTGCCCGTTTCAGGGTTTTGCAGAAAAGGAATATCAAACGGAGTCCAAACGGAACGAAACCTTCGGGAGAGATATTTTTGGAGAAAATCACGCACGGGAGACTTGAGAACCACAGAAGGGGAGCCACGAGGTGCCCATGAGGGTGGGAGGCGCACCCCCCTTCCTAGGTTGCGCCCCCTACCTCGTGGCCCCCTCGAGCGTCCCCCGGTGTCCTCCTTCCTCCTATATATGTCTACGTACCCCGAAACCATCAGAAACAGAGAGAAAACCCTAATTCCACAGCTGTAACCTTCTGTTCCCGTGAGATCCCATCTTGGAGCCTGTTCCGGAGCTCCACCGGAGGGGGGGCGATCCATCATGGAGTGCTTCTACATCATCATCATCGCCCTCACCATGAGTTGTGAGTAGTTTACCACAGACCTTCGGGTCCATAGCTAGTATCTAGATGGCTTCTTCTCTCTCTCTCTGGATCTCAGTACAAAGTTCTCCTCGGTCTTCAAGGAGATCTATCCGATGAAATCTCTTCTTGCGGTGTGTTTGTCGAGATCCGATGAATTGTGAGTTTATGATCAAGATTATCTATGAGAAATATTTGGTTTTTCTCTGAACTTTTTATGTGTGCTCATAATATCCTTGCAAGTCTCTTTGAATTATTGGCTTGGTTTGGACTACTAGATTTATAGTTCTTGCAACGGGAGAATTGCTTGGCTTTGGGTTCAATCTTGCGGTGTCCTTTCCCAGTGACAGTAGCGGTAGCAAGGCACGTATTGTATTGTTGCCATCGAGGATAAAAAGATGGGGGTTATATCATATTGCTTGAGTTTATCCCTCTACATCATTTCATCTTGCTTAAGGCGTTACTCTGTTCTTATGAACTCAATACACTAGATGCATGCTGGATAGCGGTCGATGTGTGGAGTAATAGTAGTAGATGCAGAATCGTTTCGGTCTACTTGTCTCGGACGTGATGCCTATATACAATGATCATGCCTAGATAGTCTCATAATTATTCGCTTTTCTATCAATTGCTCGACAGTAATTTGTTTACCCGCTGTAGAATATCGCTATCATGAGAGAAGCCACTAGAGAACACTATGGCCCCCAGGTCTATTCTCAACATATCAATATACATCTACTTTACTTTTACCGTTTTTACCTTTTGTTCTTATAATAAAAAATACCAAAAATATAAACTATCATCTCTATCAGATATCACTCTTGTAAGTGACCGTAAAGGGATTGACAACCCCTTATCGCGTTGGCTACGAAGTTCTTATTTGTTTGTGCAGGTGCGAGGGACTCGCGCGTGGTCTCCTACTGGATTGATACCTTGGTCTCAAAAACTGAGGGAAATACTTACGCTACTGTGATGCATCTCCCTTTCCTCTTCGACGGAATACAACACAAGCTCGAGAAGTAGCAGATCCCATCTTGGGGCCTGTTCCGGAGCTCCGCCGGAGGGGGGATCTACCACGGAGTGCTTCTACATCAACGCCATAGCCTCACCAATGAGTTGTGAGTAGTTTACCACAGACCTTCGGGTCCATAGTTATTAGCTAGATGACTTCTTCTCTCTTTTTGGATCTCAATAGAAAGTTCTCCTCGATCTTCGAGGAGATCTATTTGATGTAATCTTTTTGCCGTGTGTTTGTCGAGATCCGATGAATTGTGGGTTTATGATCAAGATTATCTATGAGAAATATTTGATTTTTTTCTGAAATCTTGTATGTATGATTATAATATCCTTGCAAGTCTCTTCGAATTATTGGTTTGGTTTGGCCTACTAGATCTATAGTTCTTAAAATGGGAGAAGTGCTTGGCTTTGGGTTCAATCTTGCGGCGTCCTTTCCCAGTGACAACAGGGGCAGCAAGGCACGTATTGTATTGTTGCCATCGAGGATAAAAAGATGGGGTTTATATCATATTGCTTGAGTTTATCCCTCTACATCATGTCATCTTGCTTAAAGCATTACTATGTTCTTATGAACTTAATACTCTAGATGCATGCTGGATAGCGGTCGATGTGTGGAGTAATAGTAGTAGATGCAGAATCATTTCGGTCTACTTGTCACGGACGTGATGCCTATATATAATGATCATGCCTAGATATTCTCATAACTATGCGCTTTTTTATCAATTGCTCGACAATAATTTGTTTACCCACCGTAGAATTATGCTATCATGAGAGAAGCCACTAGTGAAACCTATGGCCCCCGGGTCTATTCTCAACATATTAATCTTCCATCTACTTTACTTTGCTTTATTTACTTTCTGTTCTTATATCCAAAAATACCAAAAATATTATCCTATCCTATCTATCAGATCTCACTTTCGTAAGTAACCGTAAAGGTATTGACAACCCCTTATCGCGTTGGCTGCGAAGTTCTTATTTGTTTGTGCAGGTGCGAGGGACTCGCGCGTGGTCTCCTACTTGATTTATACCTTGGTTCTCAAAAACTGAGGGAAATACTTACGCTACTGTGCTGCATCACCCTTTCCTCTTCGAGGGAATACAACACAAGCTCAAGAAGTAGCATACGACAATATGACCGAGGTGTTGAACTGTGGAGGGGGACACCGCACACGGCTAAAAGATCAACTTGTGTGTCCTAGGGTGCCCCCTCCCCACGTATATAAAGGAGGGAGCAGGAGGCCGGCCGGCCCTAGGGGGTGCGCCAAGTGGGGAGTCCAATTAGGATTCCCAATCCTAGTTGGACTCCCTTTCCTATTCCAAGGGGGGAGGAGGGAAGGAGAGGGAGAGGGAAAGGAAAGAGGGGGTCGCGCCCCCTTGCTAGGCTTCTCGCCCCTCGTTGGTTACCCCAAGTGGAAGGTGTGAGATGTAGTGTTGCGGAAGTTTTTCCCTTGGCAAAGATACCAAGGATCGAATCCCCAGAGACTCCTAGGTTCAACAAGAAGGTGTCAACTGCTACGGCGCCAGATATTAGCAATCAACGTGGACCTGCACACAGATACAAATAACTTTGCTCCCAACGAGTACAGAGAGGTTGTCAATCCATTCGGCCTTGTAGTTCACAAAGGATTAAACGCAAGTGATAGTAGTGATAGATATAATTGCAATAGTAAATAAAAGCGAAAAGTAAATAGCGGATGTGATCAATGATGGTAATACTGACCAGAGTCTCATGATGTTCACCAGTGATGTCTCTCTCCCAAAAGACGATAAAACAGCTATGTGAGGTAAACGAATTACAGCTAGGCAATTGACAGGACCATGTGCGCAAACCAATGCTGACTACATTGCAAGAAAGGTTGAGGTTCAAAGCATGGGCGGTACACCAAAGTAAGTAGACCGAAATCCATCAATATCTACTACTAATCATCCACCTTGAGATATCTATCCAAAACATCTCGCTGGTATTAAGTTGCGAGTCCCACCCATAGTGTAAACTCAATGCAACAGACAACTGCATTAAAAGAACTTTGCGTAAAGTAAACAATCCTTGCACCCGCGGGCAGAAGCACCGTTGTTTTCCCCCTTGTGGCAACAGCACATCCCCTAGACTCATGTTTCTGTCACTCAAACTAGTCATCGAGGGGCATGAACCCACAATCAAGCATAACGTTCCCTCTTGGAGTCACTACCTATTACTTGGCCAAAGCAATAAATAACAACGGACAACATGCAAGAATTACTTACGAACATAAATATAAAAGAGGTGAATCAAATATATTACTCAAGCACAATCTGAACATAATCTCATAATCCATCGGATCCCAGCAAACTCATCATAGCAACAGCATAAGGATTACATATGTGCCTCGATCATGTAGGGCAGCTCACCAGGACTAATTAGTGAAGCACAAGAACGGGAGGAGAACATCACATAGCTACTGGTCATGGACTCATGGTCCAAGGGAGACTACTCACAACTCATCCGGGAGGCGTCCATGGTGGTGGAGAGGCTCCCGGTGGTGATCCTCCCCTCCGGCAGGGTGCCGGGAAGAGTTCTCCTGGTGCTCCCGATCTTGGAAGTGGCGGCGGCGGCAGAACAGAGATGGGATCGCGAAAAGAGTTCCTGTCTCGAGGGTTTCGGGAGACGCTTTAAATATATGCCAAAGGGGGGCATCGGAGGAGCCTCGGGGGGGCCCAGGCGCCCCCCCGGCGCGGCCCAGGGGGGGCGCGCCGCCAGGGCGCCTGTAGCCCTGGTGCCCCCCCCCCCGGCTGTCCTTCGGGCGCACGGTAGTTTCTTGAACGCTGATTTTTTATATACTTTTTCTGGATTTTTCCTGGCAGTTCTCGTAACGTGAAAACCTGAAATACAAAAACAGCCGAAAACAGAAACTGGCACTGGGGTGCACTGAGTTAATAGGTTAGTCCAAATATGATCAAAAGTGTATGGAAGTGTATAAATATCATAGCAATATCACCCAAAAGAGGCATGGAGCTGTTGACACCAGATTTTGGCACGGCATAAAAAGCAAATAAGATGGCTTCAAATGGAAAAGTGCTCAAAGTGAAAAAGTTTCGTATTGTCGAGGTGAACATTTTTGATGTTTAGGCCATCGTCATCCGATCTCATCTCGAGTGCCAAAACTATGCACAAAGCACTGAGATTTTATATCTAGATCAGTATTCGGCAGATTAGACCCCCGAGACTGTCTCACATGGAAAAACGTTCTACACGAATTGTCTTCGTCTCGTCGAAACGGTCGATTTTGATATAAACATCGTCCCAATCCGAGTTCATATGCAAAAGTTACAGCCCTGTCATAGAGCCATAAGTGGCGCGCCCCACCAGCCACGTGTCTGATGGGTAGCGCGAATAACAGCCTGCATTGCGTGACCGTTTTGGCCTAAAAGTGGCTTCAAATCGAAAAACGTTCAACATGAAAGTTGTTCGTCTCGTCGAAACGGTCAAGATTGCTGTTGGGCTCTTTTCCATCCGAGGTCGTTTACCACCTCAAACATTACCCGCAAGGTACAGCCAGTTTAAACCGAACAGTTTTGGAAAGTTCGGACAAACCCAATCCGAATTTGGCTAGGGTTTTGGACGTGAATCCAAGCCTTTTCCTTGCACGGGAAGTCCAGCCGCCTCTTATATACCTAAGGGGTGACTGCCGATTGAACAACACACAATCGAACAAACACATCTACTACTTTTTCGTGGTCATCTATCCCCTACCCTTGTATCTTCTTCCTCGTTCTTCTTCATTGCAGGGCGGCGAACCTCGAGGCCCTAGGGGCGATCAGGTCGACCTAGGGCAGCCCATAGCCGCCGCGCGCCCTGACGGGGTCCCTCCCGGGCGTGTGGGGTTTCGGGTCATCAAAAGCGCCCGCCGGATTGCTTGCGTACCGCGCTTCCGGACGGGTCTCCTTCGACGTGAGCTGCGGTGCATCACCCCCGGCGTCGGAGATACACGGTGACGTGTTCGTGTGCGAACACACTTTTTGGCGACTCCGCTGGGGACGAAGCTTTGAACAGTCTCCAGCCTGTTCTTGCTACGAGGAGAGCGTCATCAAGCGGCTGCATTCTACAACGGTAACATGTATCATCAATCTCCTTATGTAGATGCAAATAGCCATTATGTTGATGTTGCTAGATCTTTCAATGGACATGTCATGTCGGCTAGCCCTAACGAGGAAAGGCCGACTAGTTATTCCATTGGAGAAACTTGGAATTCACAGAACCGCGACATGCAACTTATGAATCTGAACTTTCGTGCATCGGCAACACCTTTCAATATGCCGATGAATAACATGATTTGTTCGAGTGATAAATATATGACACCTCATGTACATGAGGGCATCTCACAGTTTTGTCCATCGGCTGCCGACTCGCGATATGCGGGTTCATCCCCAAACATGCCGATGGACGGGGGAATCGGCCATGCATCATGTAGTTATTTGGCTAGTTATCCTCAAACATCATATACTATACCTTATAAGATTAATTGTTCAGGGGCATATGAAACTAAAAATATTCATGACTCGGCTCGCCTTCGCGGTTATAGCCGAGTAGATGGAGATTCTATAGGAGCAAATGTGCCTAATATTACTGGAGATGAGGTGGCTCTGGCTGCACTAAAAAGTTTAGCCTAAAATAAGAAGATTAGTGCTATTTGCCTTGAGCAACACGAAAAGGGATTGGTTCCTGATTATGAGGCAATAAGAGCTAGGGTTTTAAAAGAAGACGAAGTGTTGCCGATTAATCAAATTAGCATGAGAAACTATTCAACAACAGTGCACACATCTTCACCTATCATTGCAGCATGTTATACACCTCCTATACAATCGCAAAGTTTCGGCAACATCAATTCATTGCCGAAAGTTCGTAAAAGTATTGGGGGGCAAGCCGATCCAAGCAGGGCTGAGTTTAAAGAAAAATATGTGGCCCAAGTGGACAAGATCAAGTCAAACCTCACAGGGAATAGCGTCAACGAATTTACTACGCCAACTCTTGAGGAATTATCAGTAGAATATCGACATGCTTATGATGCACTCAAGAAGAAGCGTGAAGTGGGATATTTGCAAGAATATGTCAAGTGCCTTCCTCCATGTAGCAACCATGTTGGCGCTTCTGCACTTTTGAAGCAAGATGAAAAAGAAGCTTTGCAAGAAAATCATCAAGAATGGGTTCACTCGTCTAATACGGTTGATTCGGTTGAAACCGAGTCAAATATGACTAAGTCGTCTTCAGCTGAGTTGAACAGTTCCTTTAGTAACAAGACAATGGTGGATTCAATTGAAACCAAATTGACCACTGAGACGTTTAAGGCCGAGTGCATTACATCGAGCCAGCCGAGTGCATCGTGCCACCCGAGTACATCTTGTCAGACGAGTACATCACCGGCTAAAGCCGAGTGCATCAAGCCAGTTATTGCTGCGTGTACCAAAATAGAAGATGCAAGCTTCACCGAGCAAAAGAACGGACAAAGTAATATGGCCGAACAAAGTTCGGTTAACGATGAACATCAAGAACAAGAAAATACGGTCGAGCAAAGTTCAACTCACGAAGAGCATCCAAGTGAAATCTACGCAGGCAATCCGAGTGATGAGGCACGAGATCCAGAAAAAGAGGAAGATGCATTCGAGAACTATTCAGAAGTGGAGCAAGGTATTACTCCAGTGGTGCAACCATCTTCTCGTTCCAACGGCTTCACAAAGGTAAACCTAGCCGAGAGTTTACTCAGTTTTCGATTCGGTCAAAATCATATTGTTGATGCACTCGTTAGTAAGATTCTAATTAATTTTGAAAGACCGATCGAGATGAGTAATACGTTTGTTTCGAATTATCTTGTTACTAATCATGCCGATCAACACATGGCGCCATTCATAGAGGCTAATAGTGACAACTTATCGCAACCAAAGTTTCTCCCGCCATGCCAACTGAACTTTATATTCATATGGACAACTTTGTTTGTTTCATGCCTGGCTAATATTTGGTCTCAGATGAGACGTATATTCTGTAATTATTTTGGTTGCAGGAATATAAAGCCAGGTTCAAAGTTCTCCAGGATAGCCGATTCAAGAGCATCGGGAAAGGAGGACGAAAATCAATGCATAGCCGAGTCGGATGATGTTAAACTCACACCGCTCGGTTGTTTTGTATCAAAGCCGGTATCACAATATCGGTTAATGGACCAGGAGTGTACGTCCAGTGCAGGCATAGTTGATCACATCATCGGTACATCACTGACTAATCCTATTATTATAATTGATCAAGATGTCGAGCCGTCAAGACAAGAGCCAACGCAATGTTCGTTCAAGCAAAATGTCAAAGATTGCAACATGATCCATCAAGTCAAGCAATCGGACAAGATAGGACGATTGGAGTTTGTTGAGGCACGATCATTTGGACAGTCGGATCATTTTGACGGCCATCAAATGTTGACTCAGCTATCTCCAGCCAATTTATCTAAAAGTGGATATGTACACGTAAATGATGATGGGGTCAAGTCTTCGAGCAAGGATATTGTTAAAAAGTGCATCAAGAACAATCTTGAAGACGGAAATTCCATCAAAGCTAAAATGGTAACATCTAGCACTGGGGGGGCAACAAGAGAATTCAAAGACCGTTGCACGCACAACCAAAGAAAGCAAAGGCCATGGTAAGCACAAAAGCAAAAAGCTGAAAGTCACTTTTGTGCAGTTATTAGAAAAATACCAAAAGATAAGTGAGGGAAAGAGTGCTTATCGGCCGAGTGAAGCAAAAGCATCGAGGTCACCCCCAAGGCATAAATCTGAAGACCGGAATTGGCAAAGGAAGACGTTGAGCAAGCAGACTTCATATCCTCCTTTTGGGCCGCCAATGCCAATGTCGTGGATGCCTCCCTACGCTCATGTAAATCCATATCTATCATGGGGCAGGTATGATACAAGGGCAGATTATCCATCTTATTTTAGATCATCTCGCCAACATTATGCAGCTCCAAAAAGATCAACATTTGATGAACAATCACACGTCAAAGACCGTTTCAATCATAAGGAATCAGTCCGGAGCTCAAGCAACAAGAAAGAGGTGGTCAAGCGAGTGTACCAGGTCAAAAAATGTTAATACTTTAACTGGCTCTTTATTATTTGAGAACAAATCCGAAGTAGCACACTTACGTCCATCTTTCTTGACCTGGTACACTTGCTTGACCACCTCTTTCTTGTTCCTTGAGCTCCAGACCAATTCCTTATGATGGAAACGGTCTTTGACGTGTGATTGTTCATCAATTGTTGATCTTTTTGGAGCTGCATAATGTTGGTGAGATGATCTAAAATAAGATGGATAATGTGCCCTTGTATCATACCTGCCCCATGATGGATATGGATTTACATGAGTGTAGGGAGGCATCCACGACATTGGCATTGGCGGCCCAAAAGGAGGATATGAAGTCTGCTTGCTCAACGTCTTCCTTTGCCAATTCCAGTCTTCAGATTTATGCCTTGGGGGTGACCTCGATGCTTTTGCTTCACTCGACCGATAAGCACTCTTTCCATCACTTATCTTTTGGTACTTTTCTAATAACTGCGCAAAAGTGACTTTCGGCTTTTTGCTTTTGTGCTTACCATGGCCTTTGCTTTCTTTGGTTGTGCATGCAACGGTCTTTGAATTCTCTTGTTGCCCCCCAGTGCTAGATGTTACCATTTTAGCTTTGATGGAATTTCTGTCTTCAAGATTGTTCTTGATGCACTTTTTGACAATATCCTTGCTCGAAGACTTGACCCCATCATCATTTACGTGTACATATCCACTTTTAGATAAATCGGCTGGTGATAGCCGAGTCAACATTTGATGCCCGTCAAAATGATCCGACTGTCCAAATGATCGTGCCTCAACAAACTCCAATTGTCCTATCTTGTCCGATTGCTTGACTTGATGGATCATGTTGCAATCTTTGACATTTTGCTTGAACGAACATTGTGTTGGCTCTTTTCTTGACGGCTCAACATCGTGATCAGTTATAATAATAGGATTAATCAGCGATATACCGATGATGTGATCAACTATGCCTGCACTGGACGTACACTCCTGGTCCATTAACCGATATTGTGATACCGGCTTTGATTCAAAACAACCGAGCGGTGTGAGTTTAACATCATCTGACTCGGCTATGCATTGATTTTCGTCCTCCTTTCCCGATGCTCTTGAATCGGCTATCCTGAAGAACTTTGAACCTAGCTTAATATTCCTGCAACCAAAATAATTACAGTATATACGTCTCATCTGAGACCAAATGTTAGCTAGGCATGAAACAAAAAAGTTGTCCATATGAATATAAAGTTCAGTCGGCATGACGGGAAAAACTTTGGTTGCGATAAGTTGTCACTATTAGCCTCTATGAATGGTGCCATGTGTTGATCAGCATGATTAGTAACAAGATAATTCAAAGCAAAGAGATTACTCATCTCGATCGGTCTTTCAAAATTAATTAGAATCTTACTAACGAGTGCATCAACAATATGATTTTGACCGAATCGAAAACTGAGTAAACTCTCGGCTAGGTGTACCTTTATGAAGCCGTTGGAACGAGAAGATGGCTGCACCACTGGAGCAATACCTTGCTCCACTTCTGAATAATTCTAGAATGCATCTTCCTCTTTTTCTAGATCTCGTGCCTCATCACTCGGATTGCCTGAGTAGATTTCACTTGGATGCTCTTCGTGAGTTGAACTTTGATCGACTGTACTTTCTTGTTCTTGATGTTCATTGTTAACCGAACTTTGTTCCATACTACTTTCTCCGTTCTTTTGCTCGGTGAAGCTTGCATCCTCTATTTTGGTACACGCAGCAATAACTGGCTTGATGCACTCGGCTTTAGCGGCTTTAGCCGGTGATGCACTCGTCTGACAAGATGTACTCGGTTGGCACGATGCACTCGACTGGCTCGATGCAACGCACTCGGCCTTAAAAGTCTCAGTGGTCAATTTGGTTTCAATTGAATCCACCATTGTCTTGTTACTAAAGGAACTATTCAACTCAGCTGTAGACGACTTAGTCATATTTGACTCGGTTTCAACCGAATCAACCGTATTAGCCGAGTGAACCCCTTCTTGATGATTTTCTTGCAAAGCTTCTTTTTCATCTTGCTTCAAAAGTGCAGCAGAGCCAACATGGTTGCTATATGGAGGAAGGCACTTGATGTATTCTTGCAAATATCCCACTTCACGCTTCTTCTTGAGTGCTTCATAAGCATGTCGATATTCTGCTGGTAATTCCTCAAGAGTTGGCGTAGTAAATTCGTTGACGCTATTCCCTGTGAGCTTTGACTTGATCTTGTCCACTTGGGCCACATATTTTTCTTTAAACTCAGCCCTGCTTGGATCGGCTTGCCCCCCAATACTTTTACGAACTTTTGGCAATGAATTGATGTTGCCGAAACTGTGCGATTGTATAGGGGGTGTATAACATGCTGCAATGATAGGTGAAGATGTGTGCACTGTTGTTGAATATTTTCTCACGCTAATTTGATCAATTGGCAAAACTTTGTCTTCTTTTAAAACCCTAGCTCTTATTGCCTCATAATCAGGAACCAATCCCTTTTCGTGTTGCTCAAGGCAAATAGCACTAATCTTCTTATTTTGGGCTAAACTTTTTAATGCTGCCAGAGCCACCTCATCTCCTGCAATATTAGGCATATTTGCTCCTATAGAATCTCCATTCACTCGGCCATAACCGCGAAGGCGAGCCGAGTCATGAATATTATTTTTAGTTACATATGCCCCTGAATAATTAATCTCATGAGGTGTAGTATCTGATGACTGAGGATAACCAGCCAAATAACTACAGGAAGCATGGCCGATTCCCCCGTCCATCGGCATGTTTGGGGATGAACCCGCAAATCATGAGTCGGCTGCCGATGGACAAAATTGTGAGATGCCCTCATGTACATGAGGTGTCATATATTGATCACTCGAACAAATCATGTTATTCATCGGCATATTGAAAGGTGTTGCCGATGCACGAAAGTTCAGATTCATAAGTTGCATGTCGCGATTCTGTAAATTCCAAGTTTCTCCAACGGAATAACTAGTCGGCATTTGCTCGTTAGGGCTAGCCGACATGACATGTCCATTAAAAGATCTAGCAACATCAACATAATGGCTATTTGCATCTACATAAGGAGATTGATGATACATGTTACCGTTGTAGATTGCAGCCGCTTGATGACGCTCTCCTCGTAGCAAGAACAGGCTGGAGACTGTTCAAAGCTTCGTCCCCAGTGGAGTCACCAAAAAGTGTGTTCGCACACGAACACGTCACCGTGTATCTCCGACGCCGGGGGTGATGCACCGCAGCTCACGTCGAAGGAGACCCGTCCGGAAGCGCGGTACGCAAGCAATCTGGCGGGCGCTTTTGATGACCCGAAACCCCACACGCCCGGGAGGGACCCCGTCAGGGCGCGCGGCGGCTATGGGCTGCCCTAGGTCAACCTGATCGCCCCTAGGGCCTCGAGGTTCGCTGCCCTGCAATGAAGAAGAACGAACGAAGAACGAGGAAGAAGATACAAGGGTAGGTGATAGATGAACATGAAAAAGTAGTAGATGTGTTTGTTCGATTGTGTGTTGTTCAATCGGCCTTCACCCCTTAGGTATATAAGAGGCGGCTGGACTTCCCGTGTAAGGAAAAGGCTTGGATTCACGTCCAAAACCCTAGCCAAATTCGGATTGGTTTTGTCCGAACTTTCCAAAACTGTTCGGTTTAAACTGGCTGTACCTTGCGGGTAATGTTTGAGGTGGTAAACGACCTCGGATGGAAAAGATCCCAAAAGCAATCTTGACTGTTTCGACGAGACGAACAACTTTTGTGTTGAACGTTTTTCAATTTGAAGCCATCTTCTAGGCCAAAACGTTCACGCAATGCAGGCTGTTATTCGTGCTACCCATCAGACACGTGGCTGGTGGGGCGCGCCACTTATGGCTCTATGACAGGGCTGTATTCGGATGGCTGTAACTTTTGCATACGAACTTGGATTGGGACGATTTTTATATCAAAATCGACCGTTTCGACGAGACGAAGACAATTCGTGTAGAAAGTTTTTCCATGTGAGACAGTCTTGGTGGTCTAATCTGCCGAATACTGATCTAGATATAAAATCTCAGTGCTTTGAGCATAGTTTTGGCACTCGAGATGAGATCGGATGACGATGGCCTAAACATCAAAAATGTTAACCTCGACAATACGAAACTTTTTCACTTTGAGCACTTTTACATTTGAAGCCATCTTATTTGCTTTTTATGCCGTGCCAAAATCTGGTGTCAACAGGAGCAAGCAGAAATTATAGATACGTTTTGGACGTATCAACATCCCCAAGCTTAATTCCTGCTCGTCCTCGAGTAGGTAAATGATACAAAAATAATTTCTGTGGTGACATGCTATTAACCATATAGGACTTTTTCTTATTCATATGACAAAAGCTTACTGAGATAATGAATCTGTAGTAATTAAGTTGCCTCATGAGAAAATCACAAAGAACTGAAAGTTTTACAATATGATACTGAAACATCAAATAGATTTGCAATGAATATGATGTGCAAATATGATAAAGTGATATCTAGCTTGCCCCCTTTAGTGAAGCAAAACATAAATGCGGGGGCACCTTCAAGGTTTAAGTGATGACTAGATGCAATGATTTCAGAATAAACGATATCACAATCATGCAAAAGACAATGCTACTTTGGGACAATACACATTACACTCAGAATGACAATCATGCTCTCAGTAGTTGGTGCTTTTAAAAGAAGGTGGAGACTCAACATAAAAGTAAAAGAATGCCCCTTCACAGAGGGAAGCAGGGATTACTCATGTGCTAGAGCTTTTTATTTTGAAAACATAGAAACAATTTTGTCAACGGTAGTAGTACTTCATATGTGTTATGCATAAGACATCCTATAAGTTGCAAGCCTCATGCATCGAATACTAATAGTGCTCGCACCTTGTCCTAATTAGCTCGGATTTCCATGGATTGTCATTGCATTACATATGTTTCAACCAAGTGTCACAAAGGGGTACCTCTATGTCACCTGTACAAAGGTCCAAGGAGATAGATCGCATTTGCGTTTTTGATAGATCTCAACTTGAGGACATCCATACCGGGACAACATAGAAAATAGATAATGGACTCCTCTTTAATGCTTAAGCATATTCTCATAAGAGATTGAGGATTAATGTCCAAGCTAAAACTTCCACCATGATACATGGCTTTGGTTGGAGGCCCAATGTTCTTCTCTAACAATATGCATACTCAAACCATTCAACCCATGGCAAATCACCCTTACATTAGACAAGACGAACATGCATAGCAACTCACATGATATTCAACAAAAGTGTAACAGTTGATGGCGTCCCCAGAAACATGGTTACCGCTCAGCAAGCAACTTATAAGAAAATAAGATACATAAGCAACATATTCTTTACCACAATAGTTTTTAAGCTACTTTCCCATGAGCTATGTATTGCAAAAACTGAAGGTTTTAAAGGTAGCACATGTAAATTTACTTGGAGTGGCGGTGAAATACCACATATAGGTAGGTATGGTGGACTCATATGGCATAACTGGTTTAAAAGGATGTGGATGCACAAGCAGTCAGTCCGCTTAGTACAGGTGGAGGTTAGCAAAAGACTAGGAGCGACCAACTAAGAGAGCAATGACGGTCATAATCATGCAGAGCGACAAAGCAACATTGAATCAGGCATGGAAGTTATATCGCTACTCAGAAACAAAAGATCATCAAGGCTTGACAGACTTTCTTTACAGTCTTAAATATGCGTGAGCATACGCCAAGTCAATCAAAATAAATTCTCGAGGGAAGATATTACTAAACCATACCACATCATTGGCAAACAAATCATGTTGGTACTCCAATAACACATTGGGAATCCCCCAGCTATTTGAGACTAACCATAAGAAAACCTGAACTACCAAGCGCCATTATGCACGTAGCATCTTTATCATAGACATATTAACTAATGCAACGGAAGCAAACTCTCTTAATAAGATAAGCATGATAATTAAAGAGAGTTCAAGCAACCAACTAAACACAAGCTCTTTAAAAAGATAAGCATGAATACTAAGAGCAGAGCATGATAGTAGCTATTAAAAGACAAAGAACACACACAGCAAAGATAGACATGAAAATTATATGTTATGTTCTAGGTAGAAGTGGAGCGTGTTTCTCTCCCACATAAAGAAAGCTGAGTTCCGACTCGTTATGAAAAACTAAAAAGGAAACTAAAAGCAAGACGCTCCAAGCATAGCACATAACACATGAAGTGATTAAAATATAGTGGAACGAAAGACGAACTGATAATGTTGATGGAGAAGGGGATGCACGGGGGCATCCCCAAGCTTAGACGCTTGAGTCTCCTTGAATATTTCTTGGGGGTGCATGGGGGCATCCCCAAGCTTGAGCGCTTGACACTCCTGAATCTTTTTATCATCTTCCCTCGCACACTTGAAAACTCCCTTCATACATAACTCATCATAATCTGATTAGCGAGGTTAGTACCCATAATAAAATAATTATAACTTGCTGGAAATAAAGATATTCTTGAAGGTATACTGTTTCTCAAGATTGCCAAAAGATTTTTGCAAAGAAAAAGCAAGCTCTTGGTTTGCAAAATGAAGGAAAAGCAAAACAGGACATAATTTGTGAAAAACAGAACAGCAGGTAGTAAATGATTTGTTTGGGGCACTTCTGCAACTCAAATCAAAAAACTTAGAACAGACGCACAAAAGACAATTATATAGAGAACGCTGTCGAAAAAATTCAGACCAAAAAGATGATCTGGTGATTTTATACGAATTTTTCTATCCAAGGACAGAATCTGTTTCCTGGACAGCACCTCACAACTTTTGAACTTTCTAGCAATCAGAGGCTATACTTGGCACAAATATGAAAAGTAAAGATACAATGATGATGCTACAGTAGTAACAACATCAAGACACAACAAAAGCAAAATAAATTTATTCATGTGGGCTGCCTCCCAAAAGCGCTTTCTTTTATGCCTTTAAGCTAGGCATAATGCATATAGATCATGTCTTATCAAGAGTAAAAGAATAGCTAGCCCGTACAACGGACTCAAAAGGTAACTTGATCTTCTTTCGAGGGAAGTGTTCCATCCCTTTCTTGAGAGGAAACTGAAATTTTATATTACCCTCTTTTGTCAATGATAGCACCAACGGTGCGCAAAAAAGGACATCCCAAAATAATTGGACAAGAAGGATCACATTCAATATCCATAATAGTAAAATCAACGGGAACATAATTATCATTGACAACGATAAGAACATCGTCGATCCTCCCCAAAGGTTTCTTTATAGAAGAATCAACGAGACGAACACCAAAAGAACAAGAATCAAAAGGTTTCAATTTAAGCATATCATATATTCTTTTGGGCATAACAGAGGTACTAGCTCCAACATCACATAATGCATAGCAAGAGAAGTCATTCAATTTAATTTTTATCATAGGATCCCAACCATCTTCTAGCTTTCTAGGTATGGAGGCTTCTACTCTAAGTTTCTCATCCCTAGCTTTGATAAGAGCATTAGTGATATGCTCTGTGAAGGCAAGGTTAATCGTGCTAGTGCGGGGGTCTCTAGACATCTTGTGAAGGAAATCAATAACTTCGGTAAGCGTGCAATTTTCAAAATCAAGGTCACTAGCATCAAGTAAAGTGGTAGTGGTGTCCTTTAGGTTCACATGTTTGGTAGTTTCTATAGTCATAGCATCACCATTAATAGGTCCATCGGGACCAGGAGTACATTGGGTGCTAAGAGGTTGGATATCCTCAACGACTTGGATAGTAGCAACAGTGTGGTGGGTAGGAAGGCTCTTAATTCTATCCTCTTCCTCCCTTTCTCTAGCCCATCTCTCTTTAAGTTTAGCCATCATCCTAATATTTTCATTAATTTGCACTTGAGTAGCATTAATAGGAGTGACCTTCCTCTCCTCAAGAGGAGAAGTTCTAATTTTAAGCAATTCTACCACATTGGCTAAATTGTCTACCTTTGAAGAGAGATCACCTAGTTTGTTTAGTTTTTCTTCTACACTATTATTAAAAGCTTTTTGGCTAGTGATGAAATCTTTAAGCATAATCTCTAGTTCAGTAGTGGAGTTCCTGGTGGTAGGATAAGCATTGTTGTTCCCATAAGAATGAGAGGGGAACGGTCTAGGATTGCTACCAAAGTTACTCCTATAAGCATTGTTATTGAAATTGTTTCTAGAGATAAAGTTCACATCTACTTGTTATTGAGCAATCAAAGAATTTAAAGGAACATCACGAGGATCAACAGAGGATTGCTTCGAAAGTAGAGACATGATTAAGTCAACTTTTTCATTTAAGGAGGAAATCTCCTCGACAGAGTTTACCTTCCTACCTGTTGGAGCGCATTCGGTGTGCCATTGGGAATAGTTGGTCATCATCTCATCGAGAAGTTTTGTGGCAGCACCAAGTGTAGTTGACATAAAAGTTCCTCCCGCGGCCGAATCTAACAAGTTCCGCGAGGTAAAGTTCAAGCCTGCATAAAAAGTTTGGATAACCATTCAAGTAGTCAAACCTTGAGTAGGGCAGTTCTTGATAAGAGATTTCATACGTTCCCAAGCTTGGGCAACGTGTTCATTATCCAATTGTTTAAAATTCATTATGTTACTTCTTAGTTGGATAATTTTAGCAGGTGGATAGTATTTTCCAATAAAAGCATCTTTGCACTTGTCCCATGAATCTATGCTATTTCTAGGCAAAGACTGAAATCCATCAATATCTACTACTAATCATCCACCTTGAGATATCTATCCAGAACATCTCGTTGGTATTAAGTTGCGAGTCCCACCCATAGTGTAAACTCAATGCAACAGACAACTGCATTAAAAGAACTTTGCGTAAAGTAAACAATCCTTGCACCCGCGGGCACAAGCACCATTGTTTTCCCCCTTGTGGCAACAGTACATCCCCTAGACTCATGTTTCTGTCACTCAAACTAGTTATCGAGGGGCATGAACCTACAATCAAGCATAACATTCCCTCTTGGAGTCACTACCTATTACTTGGCCAAAGCAATAAATAACAATGGAGAACATGCAAGAATTACTTACGAACATAAATATAAAAGAGGTGAATCAAATATATTACTCAAGCACAATCTGAACATAATCTCATAATCCATCGGATCCCAGCAAACTCATCATAGCAACAGCATAAGGCTTACATATGTGCCTCGATCATGTAGGGCAGCTCACGAGGACTAATTAGTGAAGCACAAGAACGGGAGGAGAACATCACATAGCTACTGGTCATGCACTCATGGTCCAAGGAAGACTACTCACAACTCATCCGGGAGGCGTCCATGGTGGTGGAGAGGCTCCCGGTGGTGATCCTCCCCTCCGGCAGGGTGCCGGGAAGAGTTCTCCTGGTGCTCCCGATCTTGGATGCGGCGGCGGCGGCGGAACAGAGATGGGATCGCGAAAAGAGTTCCTGTCTCGAGGGTTTCGGGAGATGCTTTAAATATATGCCAAAGGGGGGCATCGGAGGAGCCTCGGGGGGCCCAGGCGCCCCCCCTCCCCCCCGGCGCGGCCTAGGGGGGCGCGCCGCCAGGGCGCCTGGAGCCCTGGTGCCCCCCCTGGCTGTCCTTCGGGCGCACGGTAGTTTCTGGAACGCTGATTTTTTGTATAATTTTTCTGGATTTTTCCTGGCAGTTCTCGTAACGTGAAAACCTGAAATACAAAAACAGCCGAAAACAGAAACTGGCACTGGGGTGCACTGAGTTAATAGGTTAGTCCAAATATGATCAAAAGTGTATGGAAGTGTATAAATATCATAGCAATATCACCCAAAAGAGGCATGGAGCAAGCAGAAATTATAGATACGTTTTGGACGTATCACCCCTCCCCCTAGTCCAATTTGGACCACATTGGGGGGGGCGACCTTGTGGCCTGCCCTCTCCTACTCCCTTATGGCCCATTAAGGCCCATAACTTCCCCGAGGGGTTCCGGTAACCCCTCGGTTCTCTGATAAATATCCAAAACGTCCTGAAACACTTTTCGGTGTCCGAATATCTTTGTCCAATATATCAATATTTTTGTCTCGACCATTTCGAGACTCCTCTTCATGTCTTTGATCTCATCCGGGACTCCGAACAAACTTCGGTCATCAAAAATACATAAGTCATAATACAAATTGTCATCGAACGTTAATCGTGCGGACCCTATGGGTTCGAGAACTATGTAGACATGGCCGAGACTCATCTCCCATCAATAACAAATAGCGAAACCTGGATGCTCATATTGGCTCCTACATATTCTATGAAGATCTTTATCGGTCAAACCGCATAACAACATACGTTGTTCCCTTTGTCATCAGTATGTTAATTGCCCGAGATTCGATCTTCAGTATCATCATACCTAGTTGAATCTCATTACCGGCAAGTCTCTTTACTCGTTCCGTAATACATCATTCCTTAGCTAACTCATTAGTCACATTGTTTGCAAGGCTTATAGTGATGTGCATTACCGAGAGGGCCCAGAGATACCTCTCCGACATTCGGAGTGACAAATCATATTCTCGATCTATGCCCACTCAACAAACACCTTCAGAGACACCTGTAGAGCATCTCTATAATCACCTGGTTATGTTGTGACGTTTAATAGCACAAAAGGTGTTCCTCCGGTATTCGGGAGTTGCATAATCTCATAGTCAGAGGAACATGTATAAGTCATGAAGAAAGCAATATCAATAAAACGAAACGATCATTATGCTAAGCTAACGGATGGGTCTTGTCCATCACATCATTCTCCTAATGATGTGATCTCGTTAATCAAATGATGATGGGCCTCTAACCCCTCGTTGGTTACCCCAAGTGGAAGGTGTGAGATGCAGTGTTGTGGAAGTTTTTCCCTTAGCAAAGATGCCAAGGGTCGAATCCCCAGAGACTCCTAGGTTCAACAAGTAGGTGTCAACTGCTAACGGCGCCAGATATTAGCAATCAACGTGGACCTGCACACAGATACAAATAACTTTGCTCCCAACGAGTATAGAGAGGTTGTCAATCCCTCCGGCCTTGTAGTTCACAAAGGATTAAACGCAAATGATAGTAGTGATAGATAATGTTTGCAATAGTAAGTAAATAGCGGAAAAGTAAATAGAGGATGTGATTAATGATGGTAATATGGACCGGAGTCTCATGATGTTCACTAGTGATGTCTCTCCCCCAAAAGACGATAAAACAGCGAGGTAAACGAATTACAGCTGGGCAATTGACAGGACCACGAACGCAAACCAATGCTGACTACATTGCAAGAAAGGTTGAGGTTCAAAGCATGGACGGTACGCCAAAGTAAGTAGACCGAAATCCATCAATATCTACTACTAATCATCCACCTTGAGATATCTATCCATAACATATCGCTGGTATTAAGTTGCGAGCCCCACCCATAGTGTAAACTCAATGCAACAAACAACTGCATTAAAAGAACTTTGCGTAAAGTAAACAATCCTTGCACCCGCGGGCACAAGCACCGTTGTTTTCCCCCTTGTAGCAACAGCACATCCCCTAGACTCATGTTTCTGTCACTCAAGCTAGTCATCGAGGGGCATGAACCCACAATCGAGCATAACGTTCCCTCTTGGAGTCACTACCTATTACTTGGCCAAAGCAATAAATTACAACGGAGAACATGCAAGAATTACTTACGAACATAAATATAAAAGAGGTAGATCAAATATATTACTCAATCACAATCTGAACATAATCTCATAATCCATCGGATCCCAGCAAACTCATCATAGCAACAGCATAAGGATTACATATGTGCCTCGATCATGTAGGGCATCTCATGAGGACTAATTAGTGAAGCACAAGAACGGGAGGAGAACATCACATAGCTACTGGTCATGGACTCATTGTCCAAGGGAGACTACTCACAACTCATCCGGGAGGCATCCATGGTGGTGGAGAGGCTCCCGATGGTGATCCTCCCCTCCGGCAGGGTGCCGGGAAGAGTTCTCCTAGTGCTCCCGATCTTGGAAGCAGCGGCGGCGGCGGAACAGAGATGAGATCGCGAAAAAGAGTTTCCGTTCCGAGGGTTTCGAAGGATGCTCTAAATATATGCCAAAGGGGGGCACCAGACGGGGCTCGGGGGGCCCAGGCGCCCCCCCGGCGCGGCCCAGGGGGGGGGCGCCGCCAGGGCGCCTGGGGCCCTGGTGGCCCCTCCGGCTGTACTTCGGGCGCAAGGTAGGTTCTGGAATGCTGATTTTTTATATAAATTTTCTGGATTTTTTCGGACAGTTCTCGTAATGTGAAAACCTGAAATACAAAAACAGCCGAAAATAGAAACTGGCACTGGGGTGCACTGGATTAGTAGGTTAGTCCAAATTTGATCAAAAGTGTATGGAAGTGTATAAATATCATAGCAATATCACCCAAAATTGGCATGGAGCAAGCAGAAATTATAGATACGTTTTGGACGTATCAACATCCCCAAGCTTAATTCCTGCTCGTCCTCGAGTAGGTAAATGATAACAAGAATAATTTATGTGGTGACATGCTATTAACCATATAGGACTTTTTATAGTCATATGACAAAAGCTTACTGAGACAATGAATCTGTAGTAATTAAGTTGCCTCATGAGAAAATCACAAATGACTGAAAGTTTTACAACATGACATTGAAGCATCAAATAGATTTGCAATGAACATGATGTGCAAATATGATAAAGTGATATCTAGCTTGCCCCCTTTAGTGAAGCAAAACATAAATGCAGGGGCACCTTCAAGGTTTAAGTGATGACTAGATACAATGATTTCAAAATAAACGATATCACAATCATGCAAAAGACAATTCTACTTTGGAACAATGCACATTACACTTAGAATGACAATCATGCTCTAAGTAGTTGGTGCTTGAAGAAAGAGGGTGGAGACTCAAAAAGTAAAAGAATGGTTATGTGCTAGAGATTTTTATTTTGAAAACATAGAAGCAATTTTGTCAACGGTAGTAGTACTTCATATGTGTTATGCATAAGACATCCTATAAGTTGCAAGCCTCATGCATCGAATACCAATAGTGCTCGCACCTTGTCCTAATTAGTTCGGATTTCCATGGGTTATCATTGCATTACATATGTTTCAACCAAGTGTCACAAAGGGGTACCTCTATGCCACCTGTACAAAGGTCCAAGGAGATAAATCGCATTTGATTTCTCGTTTTTGATAGATCTCAACTTGAGGACATCCATACCGGGACAACATAGAAAATAGATGATGGACTCCTCTTTAATGCATAAGCATATTCTCATAAGAGATTGAGGATTAATGTCCAAGCTAAAACTTCCACCATGATACATGGCTTTGGTTGACGGCCCAATGTTCTTCTCTAACAATATGCATACTCATTCAACCCATGGCAAATCACCCTTACTTCAGACAAGACGAACATGCATAGCAACTCACATGATATTCAACAAAAGTGTGACAGTTGATGGCGTCCCTAGAAACATGGTTACCGCTCAGCAAGCAACTTATAAGAAATAAGATACATAGGCAACATATTCTTTACCAAAATAGTTTTTAAGCTACTTTCCCATGAGCTATGTATTGCAAAGTTAGTCTGCTTAGTACAGGTGGAGGTTAGCAAAAGACTGGGAGGGACCAACTAAGAGAGCAATGACGGTCATAATCATGCAGAGTGACAAAGCAACATTGAATCAGGCATGGTAGTTATATCGCTACTCAGAAATAAAAGATCATCAAGGCTTGCCAGACTTTCTCTACAGTCTTAGATAAGCGTGAGCATACGCCAAGTCAATCAAAATAAATTCTTGAAGGAAGATATTACTAAACCATACCACATCATAGGCAAACAAATCAAGTTGGTATTCCAATAACACATTGGGAATCCCCCAGCTATTTGAGACTAACCATAAGAAAACCTGAACTACTAAGCGCCATTATGCACGTAGCATCTTTGTCATAGACATATCAACCAATGCAACGGAAGCGAACTCTCTTAATAAGGTGAGCATGGTAATTAAAGAGATTTCAAGCAACCAACTAAACCAAAAGCTCTTTGAAAAGATAAGCATGAATACTAAGAGCAGAGCATGATAGTAGCTATTTAAAAGACAAAGAACACACACAGCAAAGATAGACATGAAAATTCTATGTTATGTTCTAGGTAGAAGTGGAGCGTGTTTCTCTCCCGCATAAAGAATGTTGAGTTCCGACTCGTTATGAAAAACTAAAAAGAAAACTAAAAGCAAGACGCTCCAAGCATAGCACATAACACATGAAGTGATAAAAATATAGCGGAACGAAAGACGAACTGATAATGTTGATGGAGAAGGGGATGCACGGGGGCATCCCCAAGCTTAGACGCTTGAGTCTCCGTGAATATTTCTTGGGGGTGCACGGGGGCATCCCCAAGCTTGAGCGCTTGACACTCCTGAATCTTTTTATCATCTTCCCTCGCACACTTGAAAACTCCCTTCATACATAACTCATCATAATCTGATTAGCGAGGTTAGTACCCTTAATAAAATAATTGTTCCTTGCTGGAAATAAAGATATTCTTGAAGTTCTACTGTTTCTCAAGATTGCCAAAAGGTTTTTGCAAAAAAAAAAAGCAAGCTCTTGGTTTGCAAAATGAAGGAAATGCAAAACAGGACAGAATCTGTGAAAAACAGAACAGCAGGTAGTAATTGATTTGTTCGGGGTACTTCTGCAACTCAAATCAAAAAACTCAGAACAGAAGCACGAAAGACAATTATATAGAGAATGCTGTCGAAAAAATTCAGACCAAAAAGATGATTTGGTGATTTTATACGAATTTTTCTATCCAAGGACAGAATCTGTTTCCTAGACAGCCCCTCACAACTTTTGAACTTTCTAGCAATCAGAGGCTATACTTGGCACAAATATGAAAAACAAAGATACAATGATGATGCTACAGTAGTAAACAACATCAAGACACAACAAAAGCAAAATAAATTTATTCATTGGGCTGCCTCCCAAAAGCGCTTTCTTTTATGCCTTTAAGCTAGGCATAATGCATATAGATCAAGTTTTATCAAGAGTAAAAGAATAGCTAGCCCGTACAACGGACTCAAAAGGTAACTTGATCTTCTTTCGAGGGAAGTGTTCCATCCCTTTCTTGAGAGGAAACTGAAATTTTATATTACCCTCTTTCATGTCAATGATAGCACCAACGGTGCGTAAAAAGGGACGTCCCAAAATAATTGGACATGAAGGATCACATTCAATATCCATAATAGTAAAATCAACGGGAACATAATTATCATTGACAACGATAAGAACATCGTCGATCCTCCCCAAAGGTTTCTTTATGGAAGAATCAATGAGACGAACACCAAAAGAACAAGAATCATAAGGTTTCAATTTAAGCATCTCATATATTCTTTTGGGCATAACAGAGGTACTAGCTCCAACATCACATAATGCATAGCAAGAGAAGTCATTCAATTTAATTTTTATCATAGGATCCCAACCATCTTCTAGCTTTCTAGGTATGGAGGCTTCTACTCTAAGTTTCTCCTCCCTAGCTTTGATGAGAGCATTAGTGATATGCTCTGTGAAGGCAAGATTAAGCGTGCTAGTGCGGGGGTCTCTAGACATTTTGTGAAGAAAATCAATAACTTCGGTAAGGGTGCAATTATCAAAATCAAGGTCATTAGCATCAAGTAAGGTGGTAGTGGTGTCCTTTAGGTTCACTTATTTGGTAGTTTCTATAGTCATAGCATCACCATTAATAGGTCCAATGGGACTAGGAGTACATTGGGTGCTAAGAGTTTGAACATCCTCAACAACTTGGATAGTAGCAACAATGTGGTGGGTAGGAAGGCTCTTAATTCTATCTTCTTCCTCCCTTTCTCTAGCCCATCTTTCTTTAAGTTTAGCCATCATCCTAATGTTTTCATTAATTTGCACTTGAATAGCATTTATAGGAGTGACTTCCCTCTCCTCAAGAGGAGGAGTTTTAATTTTTAGCAATTTTACCTCATTGGCTAAATGGTCTACCTTAAAAGAAAGATCATATAGTTTATGTAGTTTTTCTTCTACACTCTTATTAAAGGCTTTTTGGGTAGTGATGAAATCTTTAAGCATAGTCTCTAGTTCAGTAGTGGAGTTCTTGGTGATAGGATAAGCATTGTTGTTCCCATAAGAATTAGAGGGGAACGGTCTAGGATTGCTACCAAAGTTACTCCTATAAGCATTGTTATTAAAATTGTTTCTAGAGATGAAGTTCACATCCACTTGTTCTTGAGCAATCAAAGAATTTAAAGGAACATCGCGAGGATCAACAGAAGATTGCTTTGAAAGTAGAGACATGATCAAGTCAACTTTTTCATTTAAGGAGGAAATCTCCTCGACAGAGTTTACCTTCCTACCTGTTGGGGCGCGTTCGGTGTGCCATTGGGAATAGTTGGTCATCATCTCATCGAGAAGCTTTGTGGCAGCACCAAGTGTAGTTGACATAAAATTTCCTCCCGCGGCCGAATCTAACAAGTTC
Source organism: Secale cereale (assembly GCA_902687465.1). Lineage (NCBI taxonomy): Eukaryota > Viridiplantae > Streptophyta > Magnoliopsida > Poales > Poaceae > Secale > Secale cereale. The sequence goes on along the minus strand of LR738713.1, from coordinate 571,775,585 downwards.
CGCGAGGTAAAGTTCAAGCCTGCATAAAAAGTTTGGATAACCATCCAAGTAGTCAAACCATGAGTAGGGCAGTTCTTGATAAGAGATTTCATACGTTCCCAAGCTTGGGCAACGTGTTCATTATCCAATTGTTTAAAATTCATTATGTTACTTCTAAGTTGGATAATTTTAGCAGGTGGATAGTATTTTCCGATAAAAGCATATTTGCACTTGTCCCATGAATCTATGCTATTTCTAGGCAAAGACTGAAACCAAATTTTAGCTCCTCCTCTCAAGGAGAAAGGAAAAAGCTTAAGCTTAACAATATTACCATCTATTTCTTGGTACTTTTGCATATCACAAA
>LR738713.1:571745359-571775232 GCA_902687465.1 Secale cereale | reverse complement strand
GCAAGCAAGCAAGATAACTATTTTTGTGATTTTTGATAAAAGATACTAAAGCAAAAACTGAAAGGTAAACTAACAAGACTAAAAAGCAAAGGTAAAAGATAGCATGCAACTCCCCTATCCTGAAGAGTGGAGTCCCCGGCAACGGCGCCAGAAAAACTCCTTGATGGGCCTCTAACCCCTCGTTGGTTACCCCAAGTGGAAGGTGTGAGATGCAGTGTTGTGGAAGTTTTTCCCTTAGCAAAGATGCCAAGGATCGAATCCCCAGAGACTCCTAGGTTCAACAAGTAGGTGTCAACTGCTAACGGCGCCAGATATTAGCAATCAACGTGGACCTGCACACAGATACAAATAACTTTGCTCCCAACGAGTACAGAGAGGTTGTCAATCCCTCCGGCCTTGTAGTTCACAAAGGATTAAACGTAAATGATAGTAGTGATAGATAATGTTTGCAATAGTAATTAAATAGCGGAAAAGTAAATAGCGGATGTGATTAATGATGGTAATATGGACCGGAGTCTCATGATGTTCACTAGTGATGTCTCTCTCCCAAAAGACGATAAAACAGCTATGGGAGGTAAACGAATTACAGCTGGGCAATTGACAGGACCACGAACGCAAACCAATGCTGACTACATTGCAAGAAAGGTTGAGGTTCAAAGCATGGGCGGTACGCCAAAGTAAGTAGACCGAAATCCATCAATATCTACTACTAATCATCCACCTTGACATATCTATCCAAAACATCTCGCTGGTATTAAGTTGCGAGCCCCACCCATAGTGTAAACTCAATGCAACAGACAACTGCATTAAAAGAACTTTGCGTAAAGTAAACAATCCTTGCACCCGCGGGCACAAGCACCGTTGTTTTCCCCCTTGTGGCAATAGCACATCCCCTAGACTCATGTTTTTGTCACTCAAGCTAGTCATCGAGGGGCCTGAACCCACAATCGAGCATAACGTTCCCTCTTGGAGTCACTACCTATTACTTGGCCAAAGCAATAAATAACAACGAAGAACATGCAAGAATTACTTACGAACATAAATATAAAAGAGGTAGATCAAATATATTACTCAATCACAATCTGAACATAATCTCATAATCCATCGGATCCCAGCAAACTCATCATAGCAACAGCATAAGGATTACATATGTGCCTCGATCATGTAGGGCAGCTCACAAGGACTAATTAGTGAAGCACAAGAACGGGAGGAGAACATCACATAGCTACTGGTCATGGACTCATGGTCCAAGGGAGACTACTCACAACTCATCCGGGAGGCTTCCATGGTGGTGGAGAGGCCCCCGATGGTGATCCTCCCTCCGGCAGGGTGTCGGGAAGAGTTCTCCTGGTGCTCCCGATCTTGGAAGCGGCGGCGGCGGAACAGAGATGAGATCGCGAAAAAGAGTTTCCGTTCCGAGGGTTTCGAAGGACGCTCTAAATATATGCCAAAGGGGGGCACCAGACGGGGCTCGAGGGGCCCAGGCGCCCCCCGGGCGCGACCCAGGGGGGGCGCCAGGGCGCTTGGGGCCCTGGTGGCCCCCCCGGCTGTACTTCGGGCGCAAGGTAGGTTCTGGAACGCTGATTTTTTATATAATTTTTCTGGATTTTTCCGGACAGTTCTCGTAATGTGAAAACCTGAAATACAAAAACAACCGAAAACAGAAACTGGCACTGGGATGCACTGGATTAGTAGGTTAGTCCAAATATGATCAAAAGTGTATGGAAGTGTATAAATATCATAGCAATATCACTCAAAAGTGGCATGGAGCAAGCAGAAATTATAGATACGTTTTGGACGTATCAAATGACAACACATGTCTATGGTTAGGAAACTCAACCATCTTTGATTAACGAGCCAGTCTAGTAGAGGCATACTAGGGACACTTTGTTTTGTCTATGTATTCACACATGTATCAAGTTTCCGGTTAATACAATTCTAGCATGAATAAAAGGCATTTATCATGCTATAAGGAAATATAAAATAACAACTTTATTATTGCCTCTAGTGCATATTTCCTTCATTGACGTGAGACTGACATCAAAAATTCCTATAAATAGCAAAAACCCCGAAAAGAACCCTAAATCGGAAGTTTTGCTACCACAAGCCTCTGTAGCCATGAAAAAGCTCTTGGGGCCCTGTCTTGGCACCCTACCAGAGGGGGAAATCATCACTGGGGGCCATCTTCATCATACCAGTGTCCACCCTGATGAGGAGGGAGTAGAACACCCTCGGGGCTGAGGGTTTGTACCAATAGCTATGTATCATCTCTCTCTCTCTCTCTCGTGTTCTTGATTTGGCACGATCTTGATGTACCGCGAGCTTTGTTATTATAGCTGGATCTTATGGTGTTCTTCCATCTCTATCTTGTGATGAATTGAGTCTTTTCCTTTGAGGTTTAGTTATGTAGGATTGAATCTTTTGGATGTGAGAGAACTTGATGTATGTCTTGCGATGGGATCTCTGCGGTGATAATGGGATGTTCTATTGATCCACTTGATGTATGTTTTGGTTATCAACTTGCGGATTCCCGTGGTGACATTGGGGTAATATATGCATAGGGGTTGGTACGCGTTTTCATATTCCGTTCTCCGATAGAAATCTTGGGGTACTCTTGAAGTTCTTTGTGTTTGATTGAATATTATGAATCTGAGATTGTGTGATGCATATCATATAATTGACTAACGGATACTTATGGTGACATTGGAGTATCTAGGTGACATTAGGGTTTATTGATGTGTGTCATGTGGTATTATTTTAGTACGAACTCTAGGGCTGTTTGTGACACTTATAGGAATAGCCCAACAGATTGATCAGAAAGAATAACGTTGAGGTGGTTTCGTACCCTACAAGCAATTTCATCTTATGTTCTCCGCGATGGGAACTTTGGAGGGATTCTTCATTGCTGATACGTCTCAAACGTATCTACTTTTCCAAACACTTTTGATATTGTTTTGACCTCATTCTTGCATGATTTGAACTAAACTAACCCGGACTGACGCTGTTTTCAGCAGAGCTGCCTGTATGGTTTTATTGTGTGCAGGAAAACGGATTTTTGGGTATCTCAGAAAAATCCACGAAAAATCACAGAAAATCCATGCACCCGAAGGAACCAGGGGCCAGGAGAGGGGCCAGAGGGGGGCCAGGGGGTGCCCAGGCGCCCTGTGGGCGCCCCCCCCTAGGTCGCGCCGGGGGGTCGCCTGGGTGGGGCTCACACCCCCTGGTGCCCTACTTTGCCTCGTATTTTTACTCACGACGCGGAAACCCCAGATCAGAAGTTCTTTTCGCAGTTTTCCATTGCGGAGCCGCCGCCACCCTCTGTTCTTCGTCGGGAGGGCTAATCTGGAGGCTGAATTGGCCTCCGGAGAGGGGAGATCGTCGCCATCGTCATCATCATCACCACTCCATCATCCCTCCATGACTTCTCCCTCCATGTGTGAGTAATTCCCCTGCTGTAGGCGAAGGGGATGGTAGGGATTGGATGAGTTAGATCATGTAATAGTTTGTCAGATCGTTGGGGGCATGTTGCCTATCATCTAGTATGGTGTTTATCATCTTTGCTTCAACTTATTATTCTTAATGCTTGACACTTAGGGCCCGAGTGCCATGATCTCAGATCTGAACCATATGTGTTTGCATGAATATATTTGTGTTCGTGATCCTATCTATGAGTTGTTTGCACCTATTACGGTTCGTTACCGGCGATCCCAAAAGTGACAGCTTGGGACACCAAAGGGGATGGTCCGTAGTTTGAGGATTACATGTATCCATTGAGTTCATTGCTTTGTTCCAGTGTTCTTTGACAGGAGCACCTTAATCTCCATAAGTTCCTTTTGGCCCCGTTCGTAGCGGGATGGTAGGACAAAAGATGTTGTGCAAGTTCTTATTGCAAGCACGTACAACTACCTACGGGATACATGCCTAATGTTTGATATTTGCCTAGATGATCATTACTTTTCCGTGTGCCGTGCCCCAAGTTAGAATCTATCTCACCCATGCAGCGCCCAACCATCCATCTCCCTAGCCTACAGTGTTTTAAACCCTGCTTGTCACTAGTTGCTACTTTTGCCATTTACCTTCACTATTTACTTTTGCTGTTTACTTTTACTATCACTATTATCACTATCATATCACTGTTACCACTTATCTTTTGTTGCAAGTAAGTATATTTCAGGTGCGGTTGAATTGACAACTCAACTGTCAAAGCTTATAAATACTCTTTGGCTCCCCGTGTGTCGAATCAATAAATTGGGTTATTCTTACCCGCGAAGACTATCTCGATCCCTTCGGTTGAGGGTTATCAAGTACCGTTTTCTGGCGCCGTTGCCGGGGAGCATAGCAATATTTATAAGTCTACTTGAGGTATCCTGCCTGCTGCACTTCATCCACTATGGGTAAGAAAGGAGACCCCAAGGTTCCGATCTTACTATCCACTACAAGAAGAGGTACTGCTCTGAGCACTAGTGCTACACTTGATTCACCTTCTGTTATGAGTAAGTTTGCCTCACCACCACCACATGATGCTCCTACTGAATCTGTTACTATGTCCGATACTCTTGATGATGCCTCTACTACTTTTGATGATATTAGTTCGCTTGGTTATGCTCTTGAGAAACAAATTGCTGCTGCTGCTAAAAAGTCTGGAATTGAACTTCCTGTTACTCGCTACCCTATTGGTGAAACTTATGATTATCCTGATTTGAGTAAACTCAAAGAGAGGCTCCTTGATGATGATTACTATATGCTTGATGAAGATTTATGCAGGGAACTGACAGAGTTTTCTGGCTCTGACCCTGAAGTTATTAAGAAACTATTTGAAAAACAATCTTTGAAGAACAAAACCGTTCCTGATCCTGAATTTGCTACATCTCCTATATGCATTGATGATCCTGATTATGATTTCTCTGTTGATCTTTCACTTATACCTATGGTTGAAGCAGACCCCTTTTATGGCAGAGAAAATGATGATGCTATTGCACACCTGACTAAACTCGGTGAGTTAGGTGGCCTGTTTACCACAGATGAGAAGATACGATACTTTTATATCACCAAGCTTCTTCCTTTCTCCTTGAAGGAAGGTGCTAAAGCATGGTATGATTCACTCCCATGCGGTTCCATTAAGAGTCCTCAAGACTTAGCTCACTCTTTTGTTGATAAGTACTTTCCTGCTCACATGCAACATGCTGCTTTACAAAGAATTTATAACTTTAAACAGTTGCAGGACAAGTCCCTCCCTAAAGCTTGGGGGAGGTACTGCGGTCTAATTCGGGCTAGACCAGGACATGAAATTCCTAAGAATGAATTAATCGATATATTCTATGCTGGTCTAACTGATGAATCCAGGTCCTATTTGGACAGTTGTGCTGGTTGTGTTTTCAGGAAAAGAACACCGGACGATGCGGAGGATTTGATGGGCAGGATTGCCAAAAACCATGAAGATTGGTCCGTCCCTGAACCACCTCCACCACCAAAGAAGAGGGGCATATTTGTTCTAAGCCCCGAAGATATGCGAGAAGCAAAGAAGTCTATTAAAGAGAAAGGTATTAAAGCTGAAGACGTGAAGAATCTACCCCCTATTGAGAAGTTGTGTGAGCCTACTACTCACCCTCCTATGGTAGAGGTACACTCTCTTTTAGATTTCAACGCAAGTGACATCCCTCATGGTAAGCCTCCTGATCAATGTTCAGATGAGTTTGATAATTTTATTATGAAACAAAACCATTTTAATGAGAGGATACAAAGTCAATTGCATGATAATTCTCTTGCTATCAAAAAATTGCTTGATGTTTTAGATAGAACAGCTAATGATGTTCAATGTCTTGTGAAGCATTTTCATATGGTTCAAACTCAGCTTGACCAAATTTCTAATGTGCAAAGAGATCTGCTTGCTAACAATGCCAAACAAGATAATTTGCAGGCTTTCGGGATTAAGACCCGAGGAGGAACTAGCACTCAAGATCCTCTCTATCCAGAGGGACATCCGAAGAGAATCGAGCAGGATTCTCAAATGCAGGAAGAAGAAATTGTTGGCTCTCCAAAGAAAAAGAAGAAACATAAGGAGTCTGACAATTCTAATGATCCTATTGCAGATGAAGAACCAGCTGTTGATCCCAACAGTGTATCTATATCCGATGCTGAGACTGAAGACGGTGCTGAACCTGAAGGTAAGGATAGTGAGAAGAATGATCCGCCTGAAGTTCGAGAGGAAGAAGCACCTGACAAACGTAAGAGGTACACTAAAGAAGACTTCATCGCAAGAAAACATGGGAAAGAAAGAGAACCATGGGTACAGAAACCCATGCCCTTTCCAGGTAAGTCCATCAAATCTAAAGAAGAAGAGCATTACAATAAGTTTTGTGAGTGGATTAAACCTCTTTTTCTTCAAATCCCTTTGACTAATGCTATTAAGTTACTTCCTTATTCAAAATATATGAAAGATATTGTCACTAATAAAAGAAAGTTCCTAATGATGCAATATCTACTATGCTTGCTAACTACTCTTTCAGTGGCAAGATTCCTGAGAAGCTCGGTGATCCAGGTATACCCACCATTCCTTGCTCCATAATGAATAATTATGTCAAAACCGCTTTATGTGATCTTGGAGCAGGAGTGAGTGTTATGCATCTCTCTCTTTACGAGAGGCTTTGTTTAGAGAAACTAATTCCTACAGATATCTCCCTTCAGATGGCTGACAAGTCAACCGCTGTTCCGATAGGTATTTGTGAGGATGTTCCCGTAGAGGTTGCTAATTGTTTAATTCTTACTGATTTTGTTGTGCTTGATATGCCCGAGGATGGGAGCATGTCCACTATTCTTGGTAGACCTTTCCTTAACACTGCAGGTGCTATTATTGATTGCAATAAAGGGAAGGTTACCTTCCATGTGAATGATAAAGAACACACGGTATATTTTCCGAAGAAGATCGACAGGAGGCATGCCCTCAACTCTATAGAGAATATCGAGACCGTGAAAATTGGAGAATGGGACTGTCCACTACATGTGCCTCACAAATATAAAACTATCACGGTGGGGACAATGTCCATCAAATTAAAGGTTTAGTAACTACTTCGTAGGAGGTGAGACTTTTTGCTCTATATATCGCCTATTTGTTGGTAAGACTTGATCAACCTTACTAGTGAACATGCTTATATAGATAAAAAAAGTTGAGCTTGTTATGTTTTCATTTGTTTTTAGTTTTTGTCCTACTTTCTATAGCAAGTATTTATGTTTTGAAGCTTCACAATACTACTGACTGCTTCAAGTTTTCAGAGAGTTTCGCAGCTTTTTGAACTTCGAAAAAAATTCAAACAGTGAAGTTTTCAGAAAAATTCCAGAAAAATTATAATAAAAATTTCCACGTCGGGAGAGACCCAGAAAGTCCTGGGGCCAGCCAGGGGGACCCACCAGTGGCGCAGGCGGCCAGCTGGCGCGGCCCAGCCCCTGGCCGCGCCCACAGGGCGCCTGGGGCCCACAGGACCCCCCCCCCCTCCAGGTATGTCTTCTTCCTCTCTCTCTCTCTCTTTCTCCAAAAACGCGAGTTGTGCACTTGTTCTTGTGTTCTTGCTGTTCTTGGAGGCGATTCTTCGATCTCTCTCTACCGCCCCTCATTTGAGCTGAAATTTTGAGCAAATACTCCCTGAAATGAGTTTGTTAGGAAGGGCAAAAGGGTGGCTTGAGAACAGGAGACCCGCACACTCCGATCGAGTTACTAGAGCCGCAGCTTCACCATCGACTGCTAGGGTGAGCTATAATGAAGATCATGTACCCCTGGAGTTGTTGGAAGACACAAGTCCAGCACGTGCGATGACATTTCCATGTGATGAATTCCTTGAAGCTGCGGGAATCAAGGATGAGTTTTATAATCTTTGTGCTAATGCAGGTTTGACACGACTCGTCACGAGTCGTGTTACCCAGTATCAAAAACTCACCTCCAGTTTCATTAACAGTTTTAGATATAATCCTGATTCAGGTGCTATTGAGTTTAAAATTTACAATGATCTTATCACCATGACTTTGGGAAATTTTTGTGAAATAATAGGTGTGCCGAACGTTGGGAGGACGGCTAGGATGGCCACTCAGCCCTCCGAGCTGAAAACCATCATCAACTCTCTCTGCAGCATGGGTACGAGGGATATTCATCGGTCGAAGATCTCCAGCATCTTATTTCCTCACCTCGGGTATTTTGCATATTATATTGCCAGAGGGGTGTTAGCTCGTGACAACACTAGCAGCATTTCTGCTCCGGATATTGCTATCCTGGCAGCAGCCCTCTCAGGGAGGTCTGATTATAATCTGGGTGCCTTAATTGCTCGACGCCTTGCTATGAACGGTAACAAGGGGGACTTATATGGTGGCGTTTATGCCACACTTATCTTAGAACATCTTGGAGGCACCCCACACCCTGATGATAATCCTTTTACTTATTTAAGCTTTGATCTTGCTGCTATGAAAAGGCATAAGTTTGTCACCATGGGTTCTGAGCTTGATAATCTTGTTTATATCTTGCGTTTCGGAACTACCGCGGAACGCGAGATCCGTCTACCTGCACCTCTTTTGTTTGATTTTTCTCGCAGGAACGGATGGTCCTTTGATGTTGTCCAATTCGATGAGTTCATGGTCCAGCATCAGTTTCATAACCCCATGGAGGGGGTTGTGCCCGACGAGGAGAAGCACGGTGAGTTACCACATTTTCAGGAAGAGACCGCCACCGAGTTTGGTGAAGGTTCTTCCTCTGTTTGGCGCTCGGAACCTTCCTCGTGGGAGACTCCGAGGAGTTCGGTGTACGCGCCAGCATCATTCTACGACCCTTGGACTCACCACCATACCCCCGGAGCAGGAGGCTCCTGGGGGCAGTAGCTGCTACCAACTTAGGCCAAAAGCCTAAGCTTGGGGGAGTACGTGCCCTTCTCACTTTTCCATTGTATTATCCGTTTTATTCTCTTTGATCTTTTCGAAGTTTTTGCCCGTTCTTCTTTATTTCTCTCTTTGCAAAAACAACAAAAAGATTTTCTCTTTCTTTTGCTTTTATTCAACCTTTGAAAAATCCAAAAAGATTTCCTTTCTCTCTTTAGTTTGCTTTGTTTTCAGAGTTCAGCTCGAGTCCGTGATGGCATTTAATTATATTTCCTACGTTCGATCGTGCAAGTGACAAGCAGTAATGACGAAGATCGACTGAAGGGAAGCAACAAGGAAGACCGGTATGAACTCTTTTTGTTTCTACTTTTGTACATATGCTTGTACTTATGATCTAGAGACCAGCTTGTAGCGACATAGTGCTATGTTTACAATGCTCTTTCGGTGGTTCATGCTTTCCTTGTGGCTAGTCTCGAATAACTAGAGTATATAATGTGTTATTGAAATGATCTACAGGCATTGCACTGTTCATAGTCTGGTATACTAAGGTGGTATTTCCCTTTAGAGAATTTTTGGATTGACTTGGCACATGCTTACACATGTTAAGACTAAAAAGTCTACTCTGCCTTGATGATCTTTGAGTTTCAGAATAGTTATATCACTTTCATGCCCGATTCAATGTTGCTTTGTCGCTCTGCATGATTATGACCGTTATTGCTCTCTAGTTGGTCGCTTCCCAGTCTTTTGCTAAACTTCCACCTGTACTAAGCGGACTGACTGCTTGTGCATCCAAAATCCTTAAAACCAGTTATGCCATGTGAGTCCACTATACCTTCCTATACATGGTATTTACCTGCCATTCCTAACGAAGACTTTCGTGTACCATCTCGAAATTAATCAAAAGCATTTCTCTTTTTGTGCCTATGTTTTAGATCATGAGGAAGTAGTAGTTAATTCATGATCTTTTTAAGTTGGACAAGTTTCACCCCTGGATTGCATGCATAATGTGCAAACCCCTAATATGAAAAGGAACTGGCATTGAGTGCGCCCGGCTCGAAAAGATAATATAACAAACAAACCCTCCTTCACGCTTTGTTCATGAGAAATCAGAAAACTTTGGCAGTGATAAACAAAGGAGATTAAGAGGATGTGATCGTCCTCATGCGGGAGCCGTTCCTCGAGACTTGTCCACTCAAAAAGTGATTGAGTTATCTACTAGCATTCGTTGATGAAATATGCACCTCTCAAAAACGTTTTTACCTCTGTTTCTAAAAACCAAGAGCTCTGGTACATGTTTAGTTTTTGTTTCCGATCACGGGTTTTCAACTTTGCCAACAAAAGCCACGGTTCGAGAGTCTTCACCTTCTTTCTTCAAAGCACTAACTAGGAGAGCATAATTGTCATTCTGAGTGTAATGTGCATTGTCCCAAAGTATTACATTGTCTTCTGCATACTTGTGATATGATTTATTCTGAAATTCTTAGTTCTAGTCTCCTTTAAAACTCTGGAGGAGTTTCTGCATTTATGTTTTGCTTCACTCATCGAGACTAGCGAGATACCACCCTAGTATGCTCAAGCTATGTGCAATGTAATCTTGTCTTGATTTTCAGTAGTATATTATTTACTTTTAAGTATTTGTGACTAGTCACTTGAAAGAAGGATTGCTCCTTGCATTGTCCTCATAGTACTGTTTTAATACTTGCTAGACTCTTTTCGTAGTACATGCTTATATACATCTAATGAAGCAAAAGAGTTTGTCAAAGTTTTCTTTGTCGCGTCCAGTTCGTTGAACTGAATTGCTTGAGGACAAGCAATATGCTAAGCTTGGGGGAGTTGATACGTGTCAAATGTATCTACTTTTCCAAACACTTTTGATATTGTTTTGACCTCATTCTTGCATGATTTGAACTAAACTAACCCGGACTGACGCGGTTTTCAGCAGAGCTGCCTGTATGGTTTTATTGTGTGCAGGAAAACGGATTTTTAGGTATCTCAGAAAAATCCACGAAAAATCACAGAAAATCCACGCACCCGAAGGAACCAGGGGCCAGAAGAGGGGCCAGAGGGGGGCCATGGGGTGCCCAGGCGCCCTGTGGGCGCCCCCCCCCCCCTGGGCCGCACCGGGGGGTCGCCTGGGTGGGGCCCACACCCCCTGGTGCCCTACTTTGCCTCGTATTTTTACTCACGACGCGGAAACTCCAGATCAGAAGTTATTTTCGCAGTTTTCCGTGGCGGAGCCGCCTCCACCCTCTGTTCGTCCTCGGGAGGGCTAATCTGGAGGCTGAATTGGCCTCCGGAGAGGGGAGATCGTCGCCATCGTCATCATCATCACCACTCCATCATCCCTCCATGACTTCTCCCTCCATGTGTGAGTAATTCCCCTGCTGTAGGCGAAGGGGATGGTAGGGATTGGATGAGTTAGATCATGTAATAGTTTGTCAAATCGTTGGGGGCATGTTGCCTATCATCTACTATGGTGTTTATCATCTTTGCTTCAACTTGTTATTCTTAATGCTTGACACTTAGGGCCCGAGTGCCATGATCTCAGATCTGAACCATATGTGTTTGCATGAATATATTTGTGTTCGTGATCCTATCTTTGAGTTGTTTGCACCTATTACGGTTCGGAACCGGCGATCCCAAAAGTGACAGCTTGGGACACCAAAGGGGATGGTCCGTAGTTTGAGGATTACATGTATCCATTGAGTTCATTGCTTTGTTCCGGTGCTCTTTGACAGGAGCACCTTAATCTCCATAAGTTCCTTTTGGCCCCGTTCGTAGCGGGATGGTAGGACAAAAGATGTTGTGCAAGTTCTTATTGCAAGCACGTACAACTACCTACGACATACATGCCTAATGTTTGATATTTGCCTAGATGATCATTACTTTTCTGTGTGCCGTGCCCCAAGTTAGAATCTATCTCATCCATGCAGCGCCCAACCATCCATATCCCTAGCCTACAGTGTTTTAAACCCTGCTTGTCACTAGTTGCTACTTTTGCCATTTACCTTCACTATTTACTTTTGCTGTTTACTTTTACTAGCACTATTATCACTATCATATCACTGTTACCACTTATCTTTTGTTGCAAGTAAGTATATTTCAGGTGCGGTTGAATTGACAACTCAACTGTCAAAGCTTACAAATACTCTTTGGCTCCCGTGTGTCGAATCAATAAATTGGGTTATTCTTACCCGCGAAGACTATCTCGATCCCTTACGGTTGAGGGTTATCAATTGCACGTTGAGGGATTGTTAAATGATCCAATTATGTCATTGTTGAGAGATTTTGCGCTAGTGAAAGTATGAATCATAGGCCTTGTTTCCAAGCATTGCAACAACGTTTTTGCTCACTTTTACTACTTGCTACCTTACTGTTTTTATATTTTCAGATTACAACCTATATATACAATCCATATTACACTTGTATCACCATCTCTTCGCCGAATTAGTGCACCTATACAATTTACCATTGTATTGGGTGTGTTGGGGATACAAGAGATTTCTTGTATTTGGTTGCAGGGTTGTTTGAAAGAGACCATCTTTATCCTACGCCTCACACGGATTGATAAACCTTAGGTCATCCACTGAGGGAAAATTGTTGTTGTCCTACAAAACTTTGTGCTTGGAGGCCCAACACGAGTCTACAAGAAGAAGGTTGCATAGTAGACACCAAGCTCTTTTCTAGCGCCGTTGCCAAGGAGGTGAGTGTTTGAAGGTATATCTTTAGATCTTGCAATTGAATCTTTTAGTTTCTTGTTTTATCACTAGTTTGGCTTATAAAATAAAACTACACAAAAATGGAATAGGTTGCCTCATATTATTCAACTCTATAATGTCTTTCATGAAAATGATGGAAAGGAAAATTGTGCTGAACTATTAGAAGAAGTCAATAAAATGTTTGGCACTAAATATTTGAATGATGAGCATGATTGCAATGTTGTTAGTATGAATTCTTTGAATATCCATGACGCTAATGATATGAGAAGCCATAAGCTTGGGGATGCTATGTTTGATGAAGATGATATTTTTAGTCCCCCAAGTTTTGATGAGCAAATTTATTATGATGAAAGCATGAATCCTATTTATGATGATTATTGTGATGACACCTATGTTTTAAAAAATACTAATAACCATGAAACTTGTCATCATGATTTTAATCAAGCATCACACGGTAGTTATTTTATTGAATTTGCTCGTCCCACTACTATGAATGAGAATAAATTTTCTTATGTGGAGAGTAGAAAAATTTCTATGCTTATGCATCATGAAAAAAGTGATTTATGTGATAGCTATATTGTTGAATTCATTCATGATGCTACTGCAAATTATTATGAGAGAGGAGCATATGCTTTTAAGTATTGCATTAATATCAAGTTTCCTCTCTATGTATTGAAAGTTTTGAAGTCATGCTTGTTTTGCCTTCCTATGCTAGTTGATTCTTGTTCCCAAAAATTGTTTGCTCACAAAATCCCTATGCATAGGAAGTGGGTTAGACTTAAATGTGATTGCCATGTGATTCATGATGCTCTATTTGTGTGTCAATTCTTTACTTTTATGTGAGCATCATTGAAATCTTCATGCCTAGCTAAAAAGGGGTTAAAGAAAAGCGCTTGTTGGGAGACAACCCAACAATTATACCTACTATTTTTGTGTGTCCACATGATTAAGATACTGTAGTAATCATGTTTTATCGCTTTTGTTTAAATAAAGTGTCAAGTAAAGCCTTTGGGATAGTGTGGATGATAGTAGATTTGATTCTATGCAAAAACAAAAAGTTTTGCGTCCAGTGCAGAAAATTATGTAAATCACTGGAACATGATAATTAGTTGAATTTTTCTACACATGGTTGATATAAAAATTGCCTACGTTGTCCTAATTGTTAAGAACTTTTAGAGTTGCATAAGTATGGTGGTTGTCCAGATCATTACAGACTATTCTGTTTTTGACAAATTCTGTTTTCAATGCATAGTTTGCTTGTTTTAGTGTTTCCATAGCTTATATTAAGTGATATAAATTGTGGAAATGATAAGGTACAGTAGGCACTGTGTGATAACAATTATGAATCTTGCCTTGGCAGTACCAAAGTGAATGATGGATCCTATTTGTTCTAAAAATATGCTTTGAGTGGTAGCAATCATGGAAGACTATATGATATTTGAGTATATGGAATTTGCTAAATCAAAGCTCTTACATAGACCCTTCCTGAAATAAGATGAGTTGAAATTGTTTGATGAATGAGAACGTAGTTTGTTAGTTTTAAAGAAAGTTTATGGTCTATACTTTAACATGCAAATAACTTGCTACTTGATCATGAGAAGTTTTATGAGATGAGCTACTATTTATGATATATATAGGGTGGGTCTATTCTCATAACACCCCTTAAGACCTTATTCTCCTAACAAAACCCTTATTCTCATAACACCCCTCCCCTACCCACCTCCTAGCGCGGGAGCACCCCGGCGGCCAGCGGCCAGCGGCGTCCCCCTCCCTCCCCGCCTCCTTGCGTGGCAGCGCCCCGGCGGCCGGCGGTGTCCCCCTCCCCTCCCCGCCTCCTTGCGCGGCAGCGCCCCGACGGCCAGCGGCGTCCCCCTCCCCTCCCCGCCTCCTTGCGCGGCAGCGCTCCGGAGGACGGCGGCATCCCCCTCACCTCCCAGCCTGCTTGCACGGCAGCTCCCTGCGGCCGGCAGCGACCCCCACCCCTCCCCGCCTTCTTCCGCGGCCAGTAGCACAGAGCGCGCGCCGAGCGGCCGGCGATGCAGTCCCTCGGCGAGGATTCTTCCGCGGCGGCGTTTAGGAAGCGACGCCGCCCCTCACCTTCGCCCCAACACCACCTGGGGGATCCGCCGCTGAAGCATCCAGCCTTGGTTATGCATGGCAGGGGGAAGAGAACTGCAAGGATGCCTTCTCCATCGCAGTCGTCATGGCTGCGAACTGCAATGGTGCCCATCCAGCCTTCTCCTGCGACAATGGCAAAAGTTGAAAAAGCCCATGAGTTCCTGCATAGGAGGTCGACTGCACGCCAACAGCAGCCAGAGCTGCATCTGCAGAAGGAGAGAACTGCATATAATGTAAGAAAATCACATACCCAACCCCCACATCCAGTTTGCAGTGCCCTTTTTATCGCCAAGCAGTGCCCCTCTTGCGTCGACTACAGTCCCATGTATTTCCCAGTAGAAAACAGAAAAGATACTTCAAAAAAATAAAAATGCGATATGGCTCAAAATTGCAGTCCAACATGACTTACATATGTAGAGCGTTGTGCCTAAAACTGAAGTGCATTGTTTCTTCATGTTAACTCCCAGTGCCCCTGCTATAGAATGATAAATTGAAGTGCAATTTCTACAGTTGCATATATAATGATATATAGTACGAAAGATGCAGTTCATTTCACTGTTGGCGTGCATAAAAAGCTTTGGCTTAATACTGTGCAGGAAATTACTATGCCTCCAAAACAGAAGATACCTCGATTGATTTACGACCCAAAGCCCCTGAACTGAATTGGAAGAGAAGAGTGGGAGATGGCTGGATGGATAACACCTGAAATACCTAGGGGTTTCTTTAACACTACAAACAGAACTGCGTACTCGATGGAGGAAGATGTAGAGGATAAAGATGAAAACAATGAACCTAACATAATTCAAGATGGAGAAGGCAGTGAAGCAAAAAGCGCACAAGCTGAGGAGGACGACGACGATCTGGTCTTCATGGGGGAGCATGCGCAGAAAGATGATGAGGAGGATGATGATGAAGAGCAAATCATAACAGTTATGCAGCCAAGGTACACGCGTGTCTTTGAAACATTTGGCCAGCAGATCAGAACGGATGATGTAGCACCTCCACAAGCCAATGTTGAAACCCAGCAAGTTCGGCAAGTTCATGAGCAAACGATTCGTCGACAAAGAGACAGTGGAATTCCACCCAGGCCGCCTACTGCACACCAAAAGAATAGGAAGCAGAATCAAGGAGAGCCACAAGCAACCAAAAAAGTAAAGTTCTCAACACTTCTGCCTCCTCGCGATCCTAAATTACACAGATCTGTTATCACCCCTCCATGCCCAATAAACATTGGTGAGCTTCAAACACCGTTAGAGAAAAAACAGTACACGCATGTAAGCTTCCTTGCCTAACTACTGCAGTTCACTTACACATTCTTTCAGCTTGTGCATTTTCATTAACAAAAAAAACATTCCATATTATGTGTGCAGAATGAGAACATGCTCCAAGAACTTGTGCCTGTGAAAGGTATGCAATTCACATCACACGCTGCGGCGCGAGAATTCTACAACACGTTTGTGAGGCATGCAGGCTTCGGCACACGCAAAAATGGCGGATACAGAACAAACAGATAGATAGTGTGCTCAAAGGAAGGCAGAAGCAAGGAAACTGTCACAGATTATGACAGAAAGCGAGAGAAAACATCAAAGAGGACTGGCTGCAAGGCAAGAATGAGATTGAAAAAAATCAAGGATGTGTTTGTGATAGCAGAGATTGAGCTCAATCACAACCACAGGATGATTGACAGCCCGGCTATGCTTCTGCACATGCACTCGCATAAGGCGGATGATCCGTTACTTGATAAACTAGTGAGGACATGTAGAGCGACAACCTGACGCACACGCAGATGATGTCAACCCTGTCAAGGATGTCAGGAGGGCTGCACTTTATGGGGCGCACCAGCCGTGACTAGGTGAACATGTACGTTCACTAAACAAAAAAGATATCTCGTCTATTTCATGCAGTTCGCTTGTGCATTTTCTGTATGTCTCTAATGCTGCAAGTATATTATTATTTTGAACTGCAGGAAGCACCAATTCGCGAGGGAGGAAACAGAAGACGATGTGAAGAAACTCCTGGCTTTCTTTGAGAAGATGCAACAAATAAACCCGGAGTTCTTCTATGATTATGACAAAGATGTCGATAACCGTGTGCGGAACATATTCTGGGCGAACGCGAGCTGCCGGGGATCGTATGAAGATTTTGGAGATTGTGTCACATTTGACACGACCTACAAGACCAACAAGTTCCACATGCCTTTGGCCGTCTTCGTTGGAGTCAACCACCACCTCCAAAGTACAATATTCGCTGTGGCTCTCATCAGAGACGAAACAATACCGACTTTCGAGTGGGTGTTCCGGACGCTCTTGCGTTGCATGAACAACAAGCGGCCAATCTGCATACTCACAGGTATGCTAAAAAAAGAATGGGTTTAAATAACAATGCAGTTCACTGCCAAGTTTTGTAGTCCATTTCTTCCATCCAATGAAAAAATAAGAAAAAAGCAGAAAAAAGATATGCAGTTCTCTCAATAACTCACTGCTTGATTTTTTTCAAAAACATGCAGATCAATGCCCATCCATGGATGCCGCGATAAAAAGTACGCTAATAGGCACGCTGCACAAGTTATGCCGTTGGCATATATTGAAAAAATACAAGGATCATCTGTCCTTGCTGTACAAAGCGTATGCGACATTCAAGGATGAGCTGACCTCCGTTCTCAACCATCCGCTAATGCCATCAGAGTTTGAAAGCGCTTGGCATGAGCTCATGGACAAGTATAACCTGCAAAATGATGAAATTATGAAGGCGCTCTGGACAGACCAAAAAGAATGGATATCAGCTTACTACAAGGAGGTGTTCTGTGCACGGATGACGTCGACACAGAGAAGTGAAAGCATGAACCGGATCTTGAAGAGGAACTTTGTCAAGGAAAGAAACGACCTACACATCTTTGCGTCGCAGGTGGACAGGTGCATCCAGAGAAGGAAGGGCGTCGAGCATGCGTAGACCATAGCTAATGAGGTATATAAACAGAACAAAGTTGTTAAGCTGGATGAGCAATTAATAAAACACTACTCGCTTTCTTGATTTTAGCTATGAAAGACAACTACTTAACTGGTTTTCTTTGTTTCACAGACAGAAATAAAGACTACTACTCAGTTTGGTTTCGAGGTTCAGCTCTCCAAGATTTACACCAGGGCGGTCTTTGCTGACTTCAAGCAAACGCACTACCGCAGCACTGCATTCAGATCAGAGCAGTCCCCTGACAACCGGACGAAATATTTGGTGCGCCACTACAACCGGTATGATGATTTTGATTGGGCAAGACACGAGTTCCAGGTAGTTGCTGATGTGACGAACGGTGTCTACGAATGCGAATGCAAGCTGTGGACACACACAGGTCAGTGAGATATGAAACAAAAAATAAGCACACAGAAAACATAATGTAGTCCACTTACTGCTGGTAGCAAAAAATAGATGAAAAACAAAAACAAAAAACCTTAGTGAAGTTCACTAGAACAGAAAAACCAGGACCTATTTATAATGCAGTTCACAAACCAAAAATTCAAATGTTGCATATTTATGTGAAGTTTGCTGACACGAACAACCCAAAAAATTCTTTTGCTGCAGGCCTATTCTGCGTGCACATCATTTGCATGTTGGATCAGCTGCGGGTGGACAAGATACCTGAAGAGTACATATTGAAGAGATACACACGGAACGCGCGCCAAAATCCAACTTTTGACCGCAGAGACTATGAGCAAACTGCTCCAGATGGGAGTTCGATGTTTTGCCGTAGGAGACTACTTGCAGAAACAGCGATGGACCTGGCAAACAGGGGTGTTAAATCGGATAGAGGGTACAACAGAGCTTTAGCTGGGATGAGAGAACTCATACAAGAAGTCGACGTAATAAACGAAGAAGAAGAATCAGAGAAGATCATGGATGCGTGGGGTGAAGAACAAGGAGAGGAGCGCGAACATGCCGCTGATGGTGCAGCTCATAATATGGATGACACAATTCTTCCCCCCACCTGTTTCAAACACAAAAGGGAGAAAGAAAGAGAGCAAATCAGCCAATAAAAAAGCTGCAGCAAATGAAAAAAGTCCTGAAAAAAATAGCAGGCCTGAGCCAGAACTGGACAGCGATGGAAGACCACTGGGGGTAAGGATGTGCAAATCATGCAATAAGATTGTGGGACACAACTCAAGAACATATAAGGAGCGGCTAAAAAAAAATCCAGGCTGAAAATGCCGCCACAGATCACCAACCTGACCAACAAGATGATATGACAAAGAGAAGACTATGTAGCGTCTGCAACAAGAGAGAGAAGCATAACGCGAGAACTTGTCCAAATAGAATAGAAGAAAAAGATGAAGAAGATGCTGGCAGAGAAGAGAACGAGGAAGAGAGCGAAGCTGATGTAACTGAAGAGGAAGATGAGGAAGCAGAAGAGGAAGATGAGGAGGAAGAAGAAGAAGATGAAGACATCCAAGAACCATCATAAAAAACGAGGGGGAGAGGCAGAACGCAGAATCCAGCGCGTAGGCAAGCATCGCAGTCGCACGGTCCCGTTACGAGGGGTAATGCAAACAACAAGAGCAAAACGGAAGCAGCAACAACCATTGAAACAAATGCAGTGCACAATTTGAGAAGAAGCCGCAGGAAGAGGACATAGCTCAACACATATACAGTTTTACCTTTTAAAAAAACTATTAACTTCATCCTTTATATATATCGTATCGTATATAAGATATAGCTTGTGTTCAGTGGACTGCAAAAAAAGAATTCAACATGTAATATTGAAGTTCAAAATGAATAGATATAACATATGCCATATATACTTTGTGATCAATGTGCTGCGGGCGGTATGCTTGATAAAATGCAGTTCTCTTCTATATGAAAGAAATAAGATGAGAATGTCATTCTCAGAATGCGGTTCTCTTCTGTATGAAAACCCTGAGATCGAAAATGTCATTTTGAGAATGTAGTTCTCTTCATCGTATAGAATCTGAGATGACCGTGAATCAATATAGAATGCAGTTAGAAAGAAAAAAATATAGAGTCAGACTAGGCTTCACATACAGAGCAGTGCATGTGTGGTGCGTTTAAAGATTAGGGCGCAGTCCGCTTCGAGTATACAGTGCAGTGCGCTTAGTGCAAAAAATGTAAAAATTGAGCTCTCGTTTAGCAGACATGGTTGATTTTCTGTCTTCTAATACAAGTTTTCCAAAATTTTGAAACTCGACAACAAACACCTTGAATTCCTCTTTGCTGTCCCATGTGATAAGGTGAGATGCAGTGTTGATGCGTATATTTAAAAAAACTTGGCTGCTACTCATATGAGTGAATGCAGTGCGCTGTGAACATGTTACAATAAACAAGGAGGAATTGGCTGAAAGCTCCATTATGTACATATTTGACATTGTCCCTGTCTGCCACAAAAAGAAAAACACAAAAACTAACTAGACCGGTATATACAAAAGCACACAACATGGTGTGAACAGTTTTGCAGATCGAGAACTACACACAGACAACCATACATATTGTTTACAGAAAGTCTTGGAGCACACACGAAAAGACATCAACACACATAAAAAAAGATATGCTATCATTTATGCCTCATCCTGCTCCTGCGAATCCAGTTTTGGAGAAAAGCCAAGAGAAATGCAGAGATTTCTTAGATCCTCCGGGAACTCGATGACTACGACCATGTTTTCAGGGTGGAACATGATCTGGAACAAGAACTCAGCCTTCAATTCCTCAACAGCAGCTTCCTGCGATGAAGCAAACAAAACAAACAAATATACAAGATCATCTACAAAAAAAAGAACTGACAAAAAAAAAATCAAAGAATGAGGGATTATTATTGGGTTAAAAAAAGATACTTACATTACGCTTTGCGAATTTCACAACAAAGCTTTTGCCGTTGAAAAACTGAGCCATCTTCAGAACAAAGAAGCCGCACTCGTTGGGGCCCTGCTCACGGGCGCCCAAAAAGCTAGCTTTCATTGAAACATCGACCCAGTCTACCGACTCCTTTCTCTTGTACTCCTTTTCTCCGTAAACCTTCTTCAACAATGCAGTCATCCTGATCATCTGGTGAAAATAAATAAATAAAAATACACATCACAACAATATTGTTCGACACACGCACGCATGAAAACAAGAAGAAGGTGATAAAGGAAAAAAATTACCATTTCAGTGCGGTCGCTGTGGGATTCAGACTTATGCCACCTCGTCGTTTGATCAATCGGTCCGCTGTACCTCCTAGTGTCATGAATATCAAGGGTCTCGCGGTGCCTATTCATCGTGTATAGTGAATAATGCTGGTCTTTCATCCGTGGTAACAGAATCTGATTTTTTTTTCATCAAATTTGTTATGGGTTTGATGAGTGAAAAAGGATTACTGGAAAAAATTGGGAGAGAAAATAAGTACATAAGGCTGAACAAAGCAAATCTGATAACTTACTAATTTGCAATCAAGAAGGTTCTCGTCATCACGAACAAAAACTTTGAACTGCTTTGCTGCATCGTCAACATTAAACTTGCCGTGGACAAAAGGCAACACAACGTTTCCGTCTTCATCTCTATCCGCGTGATCATTCATTTGAAGCACATACTGCGTGTGGGTAATTCACAAAAGAACGTTAATGCAGTTCCCCCTCAGAGTTCACTATGACGCTTAATGAAAAACAGATCACGCTTCTCTAAACAGTATGCAGTTCACACTTCTCCCACTAATTTGTTTCATTTAAGATACATGGCTTAAACACAAAAAAAATGTATGCAGTTCAGTACATTGCTAAAACAAATTATTATACACTATTAACTGCAGTTCACTCAAGCAGAAAAAAGAAAAAAAAAGGAAAAAGAGAAATACCGTGATAAACAAAGGGGACAGCAGAACGCGTTCCCCAGATCGATAAACCACATTCATATGCTCGTCATTCTTCCAATACCTGATGATATGATCCATCAAATCCGAGTCCATGAAACCACCTCTGGTGAAAGTTAAGAACATGTAGTCCACATTCACAGTGTAGACTTCGACAGGATTCCTGTGCATGAAAAGCGCGCACCTGCACAAAACAAACGGTGAGGGTGGGGGGGGGGTAAGGAACACAAAAGGAAAAACACAGAAAAACATTACACACATTAAGAATCAAAAAACGAAAAAACTAACGAAAAAAGAACCGACTCGTTGTATTTCTGCCTGAATGGTGTGCTCATGATGAGTTGCAAGACTTTCCTCATCTCCGCAAGATAGCTGAATCTCGCAGGCTTCAACTTCTGTACATGAGATCTAAACTTTGATGGCTTCTGCACATGCCTCTTATTTGATAGAACTAGTGCCTCGCTGTCGGTCGGGCGTTCCACAGCTGCGCTCGTGGTCCTCCTAGGCACTAGTGGTGGCCTCTCAAAATCATCATCACTATCTTCAGCATTCGGAGGGCTCACTGCTTTCTTCCCATGGTTGACATTGACAGGAGATTTCTCAACAGCTTTTTCATTCGAAGTGCCGGCGCCACTCCTCAACCTCTTACACACCGGTTCTTTTACAAGCTTAACGGGGGATTCATCAAGGACAAATTTCTGAATCGTTGGAGTGTGAACCTGAGTTTCAAACAAGGAAATACCACCTTGGTGTGCGCCTTCGTCAAAGCCTGCACAAAAAATGGATAATGAGCAAAATGAAAAGAATCATCAAGTTCACTAACGAAAGTCATTTTAACATGCGAATGGGGTTCTACTAAAAAGCTTAACAAAAGTAGTGGACCTCCCCTTTCTGTATCAATGAAGTTCACTTAATAAAAGGATGTGTGACTGAAAAAAATGTAATAACCTTCTTTAAAAATTAAAAGTGATGTCAGGTCCAGACAGCAATGCGACGAGGTCAGCCAACTATAGAGCCTCGCCTTCCTGATGTAGCCAATGTGCTCCTTCCCAAACTTGGCAATCGTTTCACCATCCCAGTTCTGCATGAACTGGAACATGTAAAATCCACAATCATGCCTGCAAGAAAACCAAGATAAACAGATTACTAATGCAGTTCACTCAATAATGAAGTGCTACTGATGTTAGTAAAACAATGCAGCTCCATACACACAAAAAACCGAGGCAGAACAACTAATAACACATTATTGCTTCTAATTTAGTAAAAACAATGCAGCTCACTTACACAAAAAAACTGAAGGAGGAAAAAGAAAAGGAGAATAAGTACAAACCCGTTTCCCTGTTGCGGGACATTAACATGAGTCAGCGCGAAGCCGTCAAGGGTGGGAGGGTTCAACGGCTCATCGCAGCTTGCGCTGCCATCTTTCCAAACTTTTTTGATGTTCCTGACCATTTTCCTGAAGACAAGATTTGCAGGAGCACTGTCGGCGTCGTTCAATGAGTCGAGAAACTCAAAACGCTTCTCTCGCAGGTTCAAAGTGACCAAGCAGTAGTGGCCTATCGCGTCCTTCATTGTTGCGGGAGGAGGATCAAATGTTGCAAACATAATCTGAAATAAAAAAAGAATAAAACAAACCAGATGAGAAAATAGAAAAACAGATGACGAAAATGGTCAAAATGCGTTACCAAGTTTTTCTTGTCCACACGTTCCTCTGCGCTTGAAGAAAACATCTTTTTCAAAGCCCTATTTGTGGCACCGCCGTTCCAAATGGAATTCTGCCAAAAAGTCAAAACAAGAGACTTAATGAAAATGCTTATAGCACAAATAAAAATTGGATGAGGGATAAATATAAATTAATGAAAATGCTTACACATAGGTTGTACGGGACAATCATCGTTTGAGATCCTTTGAACCTCTCAGCTAACATAGAGACGCCAATGTTTGCGAGGCGCGTGCTCAGCGTTCCATACGACCAAAAAGACTCGCCAACTTGACCGATAGTAATATCACCAAACTCGCCCTTGAATGCAACTAGATGCCTTCAGACAAGAAGAAAAGGCCCAGCAAAAAGTGGTAAGATGGGTGTCCCTGAAAAAATAACATATTAAATAACCGGGGTGTAAGACAAAAAATGGCATACTTCTTCTTCTTATCCCTCCTAGCCCTCGTAATAGCGTCATATAACTCATTGTATCTTCTCATAAGAGCTGGATCAATCCTCGAAGGAGTAACAACAGGTAATTCCTCATCTGCATACAGAGTGGGAACGATATCAGATAATAAAACACACACGGTCCATTTCGCCCCCGGGAAAGAACAAAAATAATGCAGTTCACTTACCTTCGGTTTCATAATACACTTCCTGCGGCTGCTCAGATACATCTTCGCTGATCATCAAGTGATCCAGCCCGGTAATATCATCGTCAAGCGACACTTGATTGCTCATGTCCTGAGAGAGTCTTGGTTGTTCCTCTTCAGAAACAATCGAAACTGTCTCAGCTGGGACTTTGCTTGTCTCGGCTGGGAAAGCTAGATTGCCAACAGATTGCTCGGGGGCGCGAGGGACGACACAAAATTTCTCAGGCACCTCATCGCCAAGCAACAAAATAGTAGGCCCATCAACACCATCAATGCCAGTGGATGTCCCCGCAGCATCAAATCCGACTCTAGGAGTTCCTTCTGTCTCTTCTGCAATTTCAACTGTAACACGAGGAGCTCCTTCTCTCTCTTCATGCTTATCACCATCCACAATATCCTCCCTTCCTTCTCTCTCTTGTGCCTTATCAGCCTCAACAGGACACTCCCCTCCTTCTCTACCTTCTGCCTTATCAACCTCCGCATTAGGCTCCTCCCCTCCTCTCCCTTCCACATTATCATCCTCCATGGTGCGCTCCGCTTGGATTTCAACATTTAATCCGCAGTTATGATGAGTTAAAAAATAAAACACATTACACAAAAAGAGAGAATGCAGTTCACTAATAAAACGGACCATGAAGCTCACATGAAAAATAAAAAATAAAACACAAAATGCAAATTCTCTATACTCACCAGAGAAGCGTCGCCTTCCATCTCTTTACACTTGTCAGCCTCCTCGTCCTTGCTAGTGTCACCCTCTGCCTCCTTCCCATGTATTTCCACGTTTGATTCGCCATCCTAAAAAACAAAAAACATAAAGAAAACTATTATCCAAAATGCAGTTCTACAACTAAAAAACCAACACCAGATCATGCAGTTCACTGCTAAAAGATGATGCTTCTTCTCTAAACAACAACTGCAGTGCACTACCACTACTGGTGCACACTACAAAAAAGTTAAAAACTGCAGTTTGCTGCCACTGCTGGTGCAAAAATATGATTGTTTGTTTTGGACACTACAAAAAATTAAACAATGAAGTTCACTGTAACAAAAAATAGAAAGAAATCAAACATTTTCGATGACGCCTTCGTCAAGAGGATTGTCTTTGGCAGCTTCGTCAACGGGGGACAATGGTCTGTCAAACAAATAATCAGAATCAACACCGTAGTGGTCCTGGTGGTCATCATCACGACAAGCGTTAGCGTTAGAAGATTCTCCTCCACACTGCGAAAAGAACAAAAGGATGCGAAAACAAATAGTCAGTGCCACAAGACACAGAAAAAATAGATAACAAAAATGGGTAAAAAACTGTTCACATATGAAAAAAAGACATACATCCACAGCTGCAGGGTCACGCAAAGAAGGCCGGACAACATCTTCATGCCTGTTCATTTCCTTCACAATTGCCTCAGCTTCCTGCTCATACCTAGCACACTTGTCGTCTTGAGACTGCTTAAACTGAACGAATGAAGACCTGATATTCGTAACTGTCTGCTTAAGGAATTCAAGCTGCCCACGGTCAAAGTTATGAGCGACCTCGATTTCTGCTTCAGAAGGGCCTTTGCCTTCAGGAAACAATCCAGCAATATTCCTCATCCTGGAACCGGATGTTGGGAAATCAGAAGTTAAATTGATGACCCTGTCGAGAAGCTCATCGACCTGAACAAATTTATTGCGATCAGCAGTAGCCTCGCCAGAAAAACCTCCAGCAGTCGCCCTAGCAAAACCACGACCTCGTCGAATTGGAGCCGCCCTAGCAAGAGGCTCACAAAACATTTCAGGCGCTTCGGCAACTGCAGTCCGCTTGTACACAATGTCCGCTTCCGCCTTCCACTGAACAAATTAACAAAAAAAAGATGCAGTTCACAAAAAAAGTACATAAGAGGTTCACATTTAGCATGGCGAAAAAAAGGAATAAAACAAACACAAAGGTTGGCTATGCACTGACCGGCAGCTTGCCAAACTTGTAAGAGTCCAGGTGTATCTTTCCCCTGACAATAATGTCGGCGTTGTGAATCTTCTTCAACTGCACATGGGACAGTATTGCAGCGCATGGCGTGCGTCTATCCATAACCGATACTTCTCAAAGATTCAACGAATCGAGGTACATGAACAGGGGCATGATGGTGCAACCCTCAGCGCAGTTCTGCTTGCTCCCTTTAGAATTCCACTTGTACACAACGGCCTGCAGCTCGTCGACAACAAGCTGACAAAAGTCCATGCTAGCCATAGATGCAAAATCCAAGTTTTCAACCATAGCAGCTACCCTAGACAACCGAGTTGCATGGCTGGGACAAAGCAAGCACTGGAAAACAATGAGAAAAAAACCTTCACAGTCTTATTAACCTTCGCAGGGTCCGCAGCGAGCGTGCGAAGTAAAATAAGCAGGTCCTTCGCATCTATGCTACGAGAATGGTTGAAACCAAGTTCATCCTTCAGATTAGCCAGCGAATCATCATGGCCGCTGGCAGCAGGCCTGGGAGCAGTGTGAGAACCCATAGGGAAATCAAAAATGTGATGGACAGCCTCACGATTGATTTCCAGAACCTTGTTTGACCTGCAGTCCAATCTCATCGTATCAGGGTCGATATTTCCCATCAGTTTGCACATAAGAACACAAGAAACATTCTTCTCTAATTTCAGGTCGAAGACAATGCCAAAACTTGCTTGCCACACCAAAGATCTGTGCGGCTCACCCAACAAGGCGACAGCTTTGCATACGTTTGGAATGGACAGCCGAACAGTCTTGTTAAAACGCCATTCATGCGCAACATCATCTTCAGACCTCTTCCTCTTGGTACTCTTAGTAGTCTACAAAAAAAACAAAGAATAAAAAAATGCAGTTCACATCAGCAAACTCATGCGAAACAACTTTAAAAAACTGAAGAAAAAATAAATAAACAACGTATACCTTCCTATCACCAACATCATCCTCATCAGAATCACTGTCCAGCGCTTCTCTAGCTGCATTTTCCCGTGCCAGCTTAGATCGACGCTCAGAATCAACACCAGAGTGATCGTCTGCGCGTCTCCGCTTTCCTTGAATCCCATCCACATCAACCTCGGCATAATTAGGCCTCTATGAGTAATCAACACGCGGGCTCCGCCGTGGAGAACTTAAACCTTGCTCTGCAACAGTGTTCAGTTTTCTCTTCACATGATTCTTTGCGGGGGCAAACTTAGCAGACTTCTTTGAATCTGCAATCCTCCTTCCTATCTCCTTACCCTCCTCAAACTTTACTTGCTTCGCCTTATGAGCCTTCACGAAAGTATTACCGAGCGCAATCGCTTTCTGCCTTTTCCTCTCAACATCAGCTGCAATCTGATCAGGGACCATCCAATCATGTGTAACTGGTTCTGTGCCATCAACAGATTGCGATTGTGTTTCATTCAATTCAGGTAGAATGCTGCCCTGATCAGATGTCCCGCCACCGACAACATCGGCTGTGAAATAACGTGTAATCAAATAGTTAACACCACCACCCCCGGACCCACCAGGACATAAAACTGTGGGTAAGAAAAACATAAGAAAAAATATGTGTGTGAGAGGGAGACCTAAACTTAATGCAGCTCATATCAACTTGGAAACACAATGTAGAAATGCAGTGCTCTTTTCAGTAGTTTATGTTTAACAATTAAAACATAACAGAAAACCTAAATGCAGTTCATGTCGCTTAAATATCATATTGACGCGTGTCTGAAAATGGACATTGGTAAAGGGATATATGATGCAGTGCACTAATTCGTTCAGTAACCAATTGACCACATATAAAATGAAGTGCGCTTAGATATACAAAACAAAACAAATTCATGCAGTTCTGTGAGAGGCAAAAACTAACACTTAATGCAGCTCATATCAATTTGGCAACCACATAGTGGATAGACAAAAAAATACAAAGCAATGTCCAAATGCACTGCTCTTTTAGCAGTTTATGTTTAACAATTAAACATAACAAGTAACTTAATGTCATTCCAAAAAAATAAAAACAATTAACTTGAGGCAGTTCATATCAGTTTGCCACATGTCTGAAAAAATGGGCCTTGGTAAAGGAATCTACGATGCAGTGCACTATTTCGTTCAACAAAAAGCAATTAACCGTGTATGAAAAATGGAGTT
This sequence comes from Secale cereale, assembly GCA_902687465.1. Classification (NCBI taxonomy): domain Eukaryota; kingdom Viridiplantae; phylum Streptophyta; class Magnoliopsida; order Poales; family Poaceae; genus Secale; species Secale cereale. Next base: position 571,747,229 of record LR738713.1, on the reverse strand, counting down.
CACTTTGATGTAGTACCAGATGGGGAAGCCGTGCTAACTGGTGAGGAGTCAATTGGGGAGGAAGAAGCCATGTTGTGTCTGCAATCAGAAAGGGATAATAATTAAACCCTAGACAGCAAACCCCAAAAACAGGCAGAGAAAAACTTTCAATCCATAGGGCATTGCAATTTCAAGCATACAAAACAAACTTAAGAAGAGGATGCTGGCTCCAAAAATAACCCTAGCACAAGATCTGGAACGGGTTGGGGGAGATTTGGGGCTCACCGTGAGAAGATGTGACGGCCGGAGGAGGCGGCTGTGGACGGCGACGGTGGAGGAGGCGCCCCTACGGACGGCGGCGGCTGCAGGCATCGTCGCTGTCCACCACGAGAGCGCCCCTACGGACGGCGGCGGCTGCGGGCGTCGTCGCTCTCCACCGCGAGAGCACGAGGGCAGGGGGATTTTTGTGCGGGGGAGAGGAAGGAGAAGGGGGACTGCAAGAAACATAGAAGAAAAGAGAGGCTTAATGAATAAAAGGCCCACAGGCCCACAGGTCATAGACAAAAAATAAAAAAACGGCTCGGTTGTAACACGATGCAGTTCGGTTACAAAAAACGGATCGGTTTCAAAACGATGCAGTTCACTGACAGAAAACGAATCGGTTCGCCTGCCCGAAATAAACGTGCCCACGATCGCCCGAAGCGCCGCGCGCCCGCTCCTCTATCCGGCCGGTTGGAAGACGCGCGAAGGCCACGATCATCACGAACACACGATCGCTATGACGGTTGGAGGACGAGATCGTGCCCTCGGCAGAAGTTGTTGCCGCTCCCCTTTAAATCCCGCGCTCCATCACCCTGATCGTTCGCAGAAACACACAACGCTGCGCTTCCTCCTCCTGTTCCTCCTCTTTCCAGCCATGCCGTTCACCAAGACCTACGACGATGTCCTGGCACACGGAAAGACCAAGCTCAAGGTGATCTACACCAACGACGTGGACGCCATGGCGACGTACGTCGAAGAGTATAAGGCAGTTCTCCGGGGGCGCCGCCAGAAGATCGTCGGCATCGACCTCGAGTACACACCCGACAAGAGCAGAGCGGCCGTGATTCAACTCTCCATCGGCAAATATCACCCAATGCTGCTTTTCCAAGTATGCGCTACAATGGGCGATAGATGCATCACCTTCGACAGGTTCCTCGGCGACCCAAGGTAAGCCATTCTTTCTGCTGAGTAAAATATAGTTGCAGGCCGATGGGTCTCTCCTTTTCATCTGTGTTGCAGTTCTATATGTCTTTGTATGCACTTCCGAAAAGTATAACTTGCGGTTCACTTGGCTTAGGTACAAGTTCTCTGGTTTCTGCATCGACCAGGACAAGGAGAAGCTTTCACGCTGCAGCCTCCACATCCCCAACTTCGTCGACATTCAGGCGAACTGGAGGGTGCCTGATGGAACGAAGCCACTGGACTCACTTGGCGATGTATCTGTTGCCATCATCGACGACGAATACGCAGACATGAAGAAAAAGATGACAGACCACGACCACAGCCAGTGGACTTCGATTCTCAGCACGAGGCACGTTGAGTATGCTGCCAAGGACGCCTACACTGCGTTCGAGGTATGGAACCGAATGACCACAGTGCAGAAAGGCCTCACCCGCTCTGCAAAAGAGAAGACCAGGAAGCGCCCGAGGTCATCCTGAAGGGTGGCGGGCAAGGGGGGATCAACTTCCACCTCCACCTCCCACGGGTGGAACTGGTGAAGCAGGCCAGATGCTGATAGCCAAGGATTCCTGTCACAAGTGCTCGATTTGTTTCCTTCTGCTTATGTAGATTAGTTTGCTTTCGTTGTAATTTTCTTTGGCACAATGTTTGCTTATGTTGCATTAGTTTG
>LR738713.1:571683172-571745349 GCA_902687465.1 Secale cereale | reverse complement strand
TACAATGGGCGATAGATGCATCACCTTCGACAGGTTCCTCGGCGACCCAAGGTAAGCCATTCTTTCTGCTGAGTAAAATATAGTTGCAGGCCGATGGGTCTCTCCTTTTCATCTGTGTTGCAGTTCTATATGTCTTTGTATGCACTTCCGAAAAGTATAACTTGCGGTTCACTTGGCTTAGGTACAAGTTCGCTGGTTTCTGCATCGACCAGGACAAGGAGAAGCTTTCACGCTGCAGCCTCCACATCCCCAACTTCGTCGACATTCAGGCGAACTGGAGGGTGCCTGATGGAACGAAGCCACTGGACTCACTTGGCGATGTATCTGTTGCCATCATCGACGACGAATACGCAGACATGAAGAAAAAGATGACAGACCACGACCACAGCCAGTGGACTTCGATTCTCAGCACGAGGCACGTTGAGTATGCTGCCAAGGACGCCTACACTGCGTTCGAGGTATGGAACCGAATGACCACAGTGCAGAAAGGCCTCACCCGCTCTGCAAAAGAGAAGACCAGGAAGCGCCCGAGGTCATCCTGGAGGGTGGCGGGCAAGGGGGGATCAACTTCCACCTCCACCTCCCACGGGTGGAACTTGTGAAGCAGGCCAGATGCTGATAGCCAAGGATTCCTGTCACAAGTGCTCGATTTGTTTCCTTCTGCTTATGTAGATTAGTTTGCTTTCGTTGTAATTTTCTTTGGCACAATGTTTGCTTATGTTGCATTAGTTTGCTTGATGATGTACTTGGTTAATTATGAGCGCAGAACCTTGGTTTGTATCTATCAACAATATGCAGTTCTCAGTAGTTTGTTTTCAGTATGTATATTGCTTCAACTGCTGCTGTAGCTAGGATACACATAAAGAACTATCTATGAAAGCAGTTCACAGAGAGTTTTCTTTCACAAAATTGCTGCTACTATAATGGTTGATGCAGTCCTCTTTTATTAAAAACTCTAGTTCCGTATGTGGGTTAAAAGAAAAAAAAAAGCTCAATGGGTGTTTCCAGTCTGTATATTGCTTCAACTGCTGCTGCTGATAGGATGCACATGAAAAACTATATGTGAAATGCAGTTCACTTATACTCAGATTTGTTATAGGAAATAAACTAGAAGTCACACAAAAATGTCGAATTATTACAACAAAATTGTCTCATGCTGCTGCTGCTCAAGCAAGACTGATCTAAAGCAAATTTAACTTGATTTCCAAACACTTTGCATGCCTATAAAACATAGCCATGACAACATCCCCAGCCTTAAGACCAGCTTCCTCCACAAATTCCTTCCAGCCATCTTTGAGAACCAAACAATCATCAAAGCCAACAGAATACATAACATCAACATCATGATATCCATTATTGCTAACCAAGACCAAATTAACACAGCTTTCTGTTACCCTGACTAGACCAGAAGGGAATTTCTGCAAGCAAAACAACAAGAACAGAACAAATAAGAAAAATATTACAATCTTCAGAAACTAAAGTGCTGCTACAATCTTCATAAAAAATATTGATGTCAACATATAATAATATTGACTAGACAAAATTGCTGCTGCTCCTACAATGTTCATAATAAAACTACTATGTGAAAAGCAGTTCACTTATACTTAGTGAAAAATGTTTCCTCAGAAACTAAAACTGCTACAAATATTCAGATAGTGTTAACTACACACAACACATGAAAAAGACTATGCGAGGAATACATACCCATGAATCATTGACATCATCGTCAGTCATCTGATGGACGAATGGAGCCCGAAATCCAATACCTGAAGAATAGAGAAGGGAACAGAGCGCGCTGTGCCGCTGCCTCTGGTTCAGAACCAACCCTTCAGAAAAAACGCATGTCTCCAGCATGGGCTCCAACCTTGCCAGGCAGCCGCACGCGCAATCCGTTGCCAGGCGTAGGGTCTGGTTGGGAAAAAGACAAATCGAGGAAGAGTGGCAAAAAGAGCAGGCAATGTTCGCCGCCAGGGATAAGGTGGGATGGGAGCCGCCAGGGATAAGGTGGGAGGGGAGCCAATTGACCCACCAATATATATATGTACAGACACAACCAAAAAAAAAAAGTAAAACGACAAATAAAGAAGTGCGGTAACATAACAATGTGCGTTTCGCATTGCATATTACTGCAGTCCACCGCGCTTGACCAAGCAAAAAACTTATTAAACTAGTCCTCCACCCCCACCCCCCGTGGCTATAATGCAGTTCATACAGGCTCGCATTGCATATTAAAGCAGTTCATCGCGCTACAATATTCACCGCGCATTGCATATTACTGCAGTTCACCCCTCCACGATTCGCAGACGAAAAACACAGGCTGTAATGCAGTTCTAACAACTATATAATGCGCAAAATCTCAAAAAACATCTTGAGTAGCAACCAAATCCAATGGCGCCCGCTCGAACACAAAAAACATGGAGAAAAGTTAAATTCTTCAAAATTAACAACTTAATCCGCTGCAATTCATACGGATAGGTGCAAGGCAGCACATAATTGCCGAAAACAACAGAAAATTACATAAAAACACAACAATTTCGATCCGGACGGGGAAGGACAGAGACCTTGCCATTTTTGCGCTAGAACAAAGAGATACTCGACCAATTATACTAAAATTTCAATCCTATTAGCAAATTAATCTGTTGCGGAATAACACAAAAATGAACGCGAAATTAGTAACACACTAGGCTCACGCTATAAAATCGAATATGAACCGCCAGCAGGATGCGAAGCTCCTGCACGTGCGGAAGAACAGAGGCAGATCCGCCAAACGATTTCCGTCGTTTTCTCGCAGAATTGCGTGTTTAATCACATATTAAATCAGCGCACACACAAATAAAACAATAGAAATCGATCAAACTAGCCAGAAACGCTGCTCCATGAAGGTTTGCTACTGCCCCTCTATGTGGTTCGGAACAGAAGAAGGAAGCAGTGCGCATAGCTTTCCAATGCAGTATTACAATGCAGTTCGGAAGTGTTATGAGAATATTATTCTCATAATGTTATGATAATAGACCAGCTGTATATATCATTGATCGAACTTATGCACTATGCTAACATTCACACTTCATAAATTATTTCTTTTATCATTTACCTACTCGAGGACGAGCAGGAATTAAGCTTGGGGATACTGATACGTCTCCAACGTATCTATAATTTATGAAGTATTCATGCCATGTTTACAACAATTTTATATGGTTTTGGTATGATTTGATTAGAACTAACCCGGACTAATGTTGTTTTCAGCAGAACTACCATGGTGTCGTTTTTGTGCAGAAATAAAAGTTCTCGGAATGCGTTGGAAATTTACGGTGACTTTTTATGGACCAAAAGGGATCCTCGAAGCACCGGAGCTGGGCCAGGAAGTGGACGAGGAGGCCACAAGCAAGGGAGGCATACCCTACTAGCAATTTCATCTTATGTTCTCCGCGATAGGAACTTTGGAGTGATTCTTCGTTGCATGTTGAGGGATTGCTATATGATCCAATTATGTTATCATTGTTGAGAGATTTTGCGCTAGTGAAAGTATGAATCATAGGCCTTGTTTCCAAGCATTGCAACACCATTTTTGCTCACTTTTACTACTTGCTACCTTGTTGTTTTTATATTTTCAGATTACAAAAACCTATATCAACAATCCATATTACACTTGTATCAACATCTCTTCGTCGAACTAGTGCACCTATACAATTTACCATTGTATTGGGTGTGTTGGGGGCACGAGAGATTTCTTGTATTTGGTTGCAGGGTTGTTTGATACAGACCATCCTCATCCTACGCCTCCCATGGATTGATAAACCTTAGGTCATCCACTTGAGGGGAAATTGTTGTTGTCCTACAAAACTCTACGCTTGAAGGCCCAACACGAGTCTACAAGAAAAAGGTTGCATAGTAGACATCAAGGGGATGGTGCCAAAACTCCTTTTTGGGGCTCCCCGTGGCTTCTTGGTCGCATACCCAAGGATATTGCACCACTCATCTTTGTGGCCTCGAAAAGAAAGAATTGGAAGGTCTGTGAGGCCCTCACCGGAAATGCTTGGACCATCAAGATTAACCATGACACGATTGTCTCCTACACCCACATTCGGGAGTTCACTCTTTGGATGCTCCTTAATGATGTCACCTTCATGAGCAAACCCAAGACGTCATCATCTGGAAGCATGCAAACGATGGCATATACACGCGGCCACTGCGTACAAGTCTCGATTCCTAGGCATGAGTCCCCCCCCCTTGGATCGCATGGTTGGAAGGCATGGGCACCTCCAAAGGTTATGTTTTTTTTTCTTAGTTGGCGTTGCAAGATAGGATTTGGACCGCCGATCACTTGGAGCGACGAGGTTGGCCAAATTGTGGCCTTTGCAAGCTTTGTAATAAGGAACAAGAATCGGGAACCCATTTTTTCTTCAAGTGCTGCTACACGATTCGACTATGGAAATCTCTCATTGAGAAGTTTGGTCTCGCGCATGTGGATACATCCGACTAGCCCATGTACGCTTTCGTCTACGAGTGGTGGGACAAGAGAACCGACAACCGTAACCCTAATCGGTGAGCTATGGCCTCCCTCACCATGCTCGTCTCCTGGACCATTTGGAATGAAAGAAATGCACGGATGTTCCACCACATGAGTGCGCCACCGACCGTCCTACTCGCCGCCATTGTCGAGGAGGCCAAGCTTTGATTGGTCGCGGGTGCAAAGAAATTAGAGAATATTTTTCAGGGCGAGTAATTGTCATACCGAAATTGTGTGGGTGTGTTGTAAACCTCTAAACTCTATTCTCTCCTTATTTAATAGATGAGGCAAAACTTATGCCTCCGTTTCGAAAAAAATAAGGAAATGTACGTCAATGTATGTGGTGAGCCTGCTCGGTTCATTGACGTGGAACTTCTCAATCCTCGTGTCACTGATCCCTGTAAGTTTGGTATTACATAAATCTTGTGGAAGATTAGCTTTCCTATTGTAGTTTGTAGTCCCTCCGTCCCAAAATAAGTGTCTTGAGCTTAGTACAAATTTGTACTAGAGCTAGTACAAAGTTGGGACACTTATTTTGGGACGGAGGGAGTATTACATAAAATTTATATACCAAATTATATATATGTATGGTCGTACGAGAAATTATATTGTATATGCATAACATGTACAATATGTAATAGAATAGAATATGTTTGAAATGAAAAAAAATTGAATGAAAAACACAAAATGAAAAGGAAAAATAAACCCTAAACCCTAAAATCCTAAACACCAACACAAAATCCTTAGTCACCAACCGGGACTAAAGGTCCTCCAGCCCCCGGCGCTAGCTCGCGGCCACGTGGAGCGCCGGGGGGGGGGGGAGTGGAGGACTTTTAGTCCCGGTTGGTGTCACCAACTGGGACTAAAGGTCTTCCAGCCAGCGCGCGCTCGCGGCCACGTGGAGGGACTTTAGTCCCGGGTTGTGGCCAACCAGGACTAAAGGATGGGGGCCTTTAGTCCCAATTTCATTGTCCCGTTGGTGACCCGGGACTAAAGGCCGTCCCCAACCGGGACTAAAGCCCCGTTTTCCACTAGTGTTACCATTGAGTTTGCGAGGATATTTTATTTGCCAAGTTTGACGTCTACTTCATTATGTGTGTTGAATGTCATTGTCATAACACAGTCATAGGCGATGGCTTCTCAAAGTAGGCAAGATCTTCTCCAATGTTAAGATGATATACTAACAACCTTGGCATTTCACAAGGGAGTGTTATACTATATTGTTAAGATAAATTGGATTAATATTGTGTTTCTTGAATAATAATAAAATTGATATACTAACAACCTTGGCATTTCACAAGGGACTGTTATACTAGATTGTTAAGATAAACCGGGTTAATTATTGTGTTTCTCGAATAACTAATTCAATGTATCACCCATCACAATGCATATCCCTATACTTTCTCAATATGGGCAGGCACGGCACGCGCATTTTCATGATCTATGACACTAAGATTTCTAGCGTGAATGCGCATGGGCCCGGGGCATGACTACATGCACTCATCCCATGTACAATTGATGACAATCCTGCAGTGTTTTTGTATAATAGGTCTGGGTTATATGTGTTTGACCCGAACATGTAACCATTCGCTAATTACAATCTGACTATAGCACAACAAGTATATATATTCAACACAGTTTCAAGAATATGCAATATAAATGAAACAACTTACTACAATAAAAAATATCTTAAGGCCCCAAGTGTAGGATTCTGCGCGCATCACTATAAAAACACGTTTACATAACCAATAGAGTTTCATAAGACCACGATCCCACACTCTGATACAAGTTCAAGTTCAACCTCAGGCAACATTGAGCGTAGCTCCCGTCTTCCTTCTGGGTGCCTTAGCATGAAGAGAATTATCGGCACAACATACTTGAACTGCTTCTTGATGCCAGTCACTTCACAAGCAAATGTCAATGCATAGAGCATAAAAACAGGCGCCCTGTGTTACAAAAGTGGGAGAGATAATTCTATTATCAATAATAATGATAGAGCATAAAAACAGGCACCATGTGCCAGTAAACAACCAAACAAGTTCTGCCAACGACAATTGTACACAAAAAGAAGACAAAACATGGAACTCACCTGATAGCAGCGAGTGGAGAATATCTGTTATTGTAAGTTACGGCCATGATGAGGACCATGATAACTGCACACGTAAAAACAAACAATGAAATTAACCACAAAAGTTTGGTTTGGAATTATTATGTGTATATGTGAGATCTAGAGAACAACTAACCAAATTTAAGTCGGGTGATGAGGTCATTGGCAAAGCCCTGTTTCCGGAGCTCCAACGAGACGACGCTGAGCTTGTAGAACGCAAAGCCGAGAACGGTGTTGACAAACATGGACGGATCCATCTTCCACAGTTGATAGCACCCGATGCAGGCGATCAACGCTCCTGAACAAAGACGTCGTCAGATACATAAAAAGTTATTGATCCTAGAGTACTATCTTGGAGATGCACATAGGCTTATGTACCGAAGGGCATGCCGATGTGGTAGTCCTCCGTGTCGTAGACGGTCTTCAGGGACCGGAAGTGGTGGAAGTTGTCCAGGAGTGGACGGAACACGCCGGCGATCATGCCTTTTAGCGCCGCGGCCGCCTCCGTGGATTCGCGCGAGAACCGTTCTTGCATGGTGGCGAAGTCCTCCGGGCGTAATTCGTCCTCGTCGGGGAAGTATTCTCCCCACGGCCACAGCTTGGCGTACGGGTCGGGCTCCGTGACGCCCTCTTTATCCGCTGGAGCGGGCGGGCAAGCCTCCTTGGCGGCGGCGCCGTCGTCAGCCGGAGCGCGCTCCTTGAATCTCAGGCGCGCGTGCGCGCGCAAGGGCCCCTGCTCAGTTAGTTACGATCGGGCTCAGCTCGGAGCAGTAGAGAAGGGATTAATGAAGAAAGAGAGGGGTCAAGGTGCTAATGCAATGCTCACCACCGTCGTCGAGCGCGCCGCCAGGCGGGGCGTGCGGGCGGGCGCGAGGAGACAGACGCGCGCAGGGGGGGAAGAAGCCGGCGGAGCCGCACCAACGCGCGTGGCGGCGGCGAGAGCCAGCCTCCCGGGGGACAGGACGAGGGGGTATGCCATCGAATACGAGACACGATGCGATGGACCGGGTATCGTCCACGAGACCGAGACGCCGAGACTTCACCGGGTGCTGATACGAGCGAAATTTGTGCAGGTTCTCGTCGATGGCTTTGACACGCTGGATTGGTCTGGTGCGCGCGTTTTTTTATTAAAAAGGTCGCGTGTGTGCCGTACACATCCTCAGTAGGGGTCGGACTCTGACATCGCGAAAGGGTTTGACACGGTCGCCTGGCAATTCCTCTCGATTTTGTTTTTGAGAAACCCTCTCGTTATTTTTATGTGCATTTTTTATATGGTAATACGTGTGTCTCGTTCATATATCATAAAGAACAAAGTACAAGTTACGTAAAGACCGACATGACAAAACTGAAAAGATAGCAGAACATCTTTGAGCTTGACACCAACGCCCGTCATCTGCCTCCGGCACCACCACAGTAGCCATCGAAGAAAAGAATGATGAATCACCATCTCACCCGCCGAGCTCGACGCGGCTCCATCGCTGATATGCAGCTTTGCGGATCTCCAAGGTGGCTCGTCAAAAGTGAAGCCCTTGCTGTTGGACGAATCAGACCGAGACAACACCCCGGACACGTCATCGAACTCCAGATCTGGCACCCCAGCACGACTAAAGTGCCGAAGGAGGAAACCATACCTGCCATCCACGAACCACGAGCCCAGCACATGTTTCGTCTTCTAGATGTCGTAGATGCAGACCACAATCTGTATCCGCTCCTGGACTACATCACAAGCTTCGCGCCGATGCTGGAGCATACGCCGTCGCAACGGCGGAACCCGAGGACACAGGTCCACCACGAGGATGCCGCCGCCGCCACGACATCCTTGCTTGACCAGACTGGTTCCCAAATCCATCCCCAACCATAGGACCGATGGCCTCGTCGGGAAAAGAATCCAAAGAATATTTATTCAGCGTCGTCATCGTCGCCGCCGAAGCAAATACAATGAACAACCTAAAAACCTAGACTACGGATGAGTAAAAACGATCCACACGCATGGATCCGGCGACCCCCCTCACCACCGATGACTGAGGTGGCCGGCGGAGGGGAGCCATCGGAGAACGGCGTTGGAAGATCGGCATCTAGCGACGGCTAGGGTTGCAGCCGCCAGGTACGAGAGGAAAGCAGCGATATGCAAAGGTGTTTACAAACTATTGTGTTTATGTGCATTATTAAAGGGTTGAGTTGTGAACCAACTGGTTCGATAGTTAGAGAATCTACAGCCGGTCGTCTCAAACCTCTGTCAAACGTCCGGGCGGACGGTCTGATCACAAACCGGTCAAAAAACTCGACCCCGACATACGCCTCAAACGTCCGGGCTGACCGACACATCTCATATCCAGTTTAAATGTTGGGCGGATGGGGAGGTCCGGGCGCGTACGCATGTCGGACCTGTCACGCCAACCCCATCAAAATTGCACCAAATCCACCACACCCTTCGTCCTCCTCTTGTGTCTCTCCACCAATTCCCACCTCCGAGGACGCTTGCTCCCAATGCTCACCGACGGCCGCATCCGCCACCCTAGACGTCATCCAACCCGTCCCACACCGCCGCGACGGAGGCTACGTTGGCGTCGTTTGTCGGTATCCCATCCTTAGGTATGTTGTGCAAGCCGAAGAACATCGCCCGAAGGGACCAGAGACGGAGGCAGCATGAGAGGGAAGCAACATCGTAGGGAGCGGATGCAGACCTCAAGGAGCAGTTGTCCTCCCCGCCGCGCCCTGGACCCCGCGCCCCGTCCATCCAGCCGCCGACATGGATTGCGTCGTCGGACTAAGTTGGGACAAAGAAGGATCCAACCGCCAGTTAAGGTATTCCGGAGAGCTTTCTGCCAACGCATATGCCGCCGGTGGACGTCTATCAGTCGCGGCAGCTCGTTCATATCTAAAATATTATATATATACTCCATCCGTTCCAAAATAAATGACTCAAAAATGACTCAACTTTGTACTAACTTTAGTACAAAGTTGGGTCACTTTTGAGTCGCTTATTTTGGGACAGAGGGAGTATGTTATAAGAAAAATTGAATACAAGATCAACATTTTAAAATATACTTGTTTTAAAATACTTTTTCGAGTACGTGTTAAACATTTTTCAAATACAAGTTGAAGCATATTTTATATGATACGAAACATTTCCCTTAAATATGAGATTTTTTTACATGGGAAACATATATTTTTTAAATATATTCTTTGAAACACGTCAATATTTTTTAAAATGTAACACACATTCTTTTGAATGGTACGAGACATTTATTGGATTACATGATTTTTTAATATTTTATAACATTTTGGAAAAATATGACGCACACATTTTTGGAAACCCATGACTTTTTTAATGTCACATACATTTTTCTGAATGGTATAACCATTTTAAAAAATTTGAGCGAGCATATTTTACTCCGCATTTTACATTTTATAATATTTAATGAATACTTTTTAAAACGAGTGTTTTTATAATATTTATAATTATTATTTTTAAATAAAATATATACAACAAAGTATATAAAAAGTTCAAAAGAACAGTTGTCCGACGTCAGCGTGAGATGACCAGGCGTTTAGTGGGCCGGCCCACTACCCCGCCCAGTTTGGTGTCATCAGGTGGCTCCTTAGTGTGTATCACTTGTAGCGATGTTTTCTTTAAAAGGTTTTTATTTGTTTTTCATAAACACACCTGAAATAGTACATTTTACTAAAGTCATTTTTCAGAATTTTTTTATGTTTAAATAACTTTTTATAAACAATTTATAAAATTATGAACAACTTTAAAATTTGTGTTTTTTAAAACCTGAAAAATTAAGAAAAAATATGTTTTTTTAATATTGAAGGTTTTAATTTAGTGAAAAATTGTTAAAATAAAAGTAAAAGCAAAAAATAAAAACTAAGAAAATGGAAATGAAAATACAATCGGGAAAACCCATAGACAAAAGAAAACCCGAATGAGAACCTTCATAAAACTGGAACAAGCGTAGTACGCTAACTAGCTATGGGCCAACCCAGGTTGCTCATTCAGGTGTCGTTAGGTTAGCAACTTGTCGCAATCATCAACAATTAGAATTCACCATGACCCACTCCATGATTCCACAAGTGTGCTCCACAATATCTCTCGGACCCTATGATTTGGCATACTTGCAGTCTTCGATATGGTGTTGCCCTTTCCCCAATGATTTCTATTATAGCCATGGGTGCCCTTAGTCTCTTGATCTCCTAGGCTTGTTAATTTGGCTTGCTCAACCCGTTCCTTGGTGGCATCACCCCTGCAAGGATTTTTTTTCCTTTATGTTGATGATGTTATTACATTCCTTTGAGTAGTGTTGGTGGATGTTAAGGTTATTCAAACTCTACTTGATGTTTGATTGGTGAAAGCTCCGTCTCTCTCATGCACTGTGATGAGGATAACACCATGGATCGCTGTGATATACTCAACAGTCAACTTGCTGGTGACGGACGAAAACGAAATAACTAGGGTTATGGTTCGTCGCAAGAGAGGGCAGAAGAGAGGATACGAATTGAGATGGGGATCCAGAGATTGTGGGTTTGCTACCTGTTCGAGTAGGCCCCACTTGTAATAAGGAGGGGCAAAGTTGTCCGAAAAATCTCTCAAACATGGTCAAGCCACTTTGATCAGACGGAAAGGGTACTAAGGGGTATTTCCATAAGCGCAATAGATGGAAGAGGGGCAAAGTTGAGCACCTATTTTTTAGGGGTAAAGAAGAGAATGGGCGCAAATTAGGGGGTGTAAATGTTTTAAAGCTCATAGTTGTATTCTCGCATAAAAATATTAAATAATTTTGGAAGTCGTTGTGTTTTCAACAGTATGTCATATTGCTTAATGCAATGCATTGTTTGTTACTTAATACCTAGAGATGCATGTTTTCTTGGCGGTTTTTGGGTGGAATATTACCCATACATATAGTCGGACGTCGGTCTTTGGATTAACGGAGACAAATGTAGATATATGGATTTTTTTACTGTGGTCTATGGATTTGATTCATGTCACAACGGGTTCTCAACGGGAACATGTCATACAATGAGCTCTAGGAACTTGGAATAATTATTTCTATTTGTTTCTATTTATTTTTGCTATTGTTCTCTTCTCACCGCCCTTTGTTTTCTTTGTTAGACCTTATGACCAACCATTTTATTTGGTAATATAGAATACATTTTTACATTCATTTTTATGGCACGTATAAAGAGGTATGCAAAGTGTTATCTCATCCTCACCATGAATCTGTTGATAAGAACCATTTGAACAATTGTTTAGAATAATATTCTATCCATATTACACATCTCCGTATAATGACGGTTCCTGGAGTGTGTTACTATAGTTTTCTAGAATTATTATTTCAAGGGTTTCCAACGGGGACATGTCATACAATGAGCTCTAGAAACTTGGAATAAGTTTTTATTTGTTTATATATTGTTGCTAATGTTCTCTTCTCACCACCCTTTGTTTTCTTTGTGACGCCTTATAACCAACCATTTTGTTTGGTAATATTGGATGCATGTCTTTTTTACATCCATTTTTGTGACACATATGAAGAAGTATGTGAAGCGTTACCTCATACTCACCATGTATCTGTTGAGAAGAATCATTTGAATAATTGTTTAGAATTATATTCTATCCATATTACACATCTCTGTGTAATGATGGTTTCCTTGGGAAATATAAACTAGATGCCCTGGAGTGTGTTATTATGGTTTTGTAGAAATATTTCAAGGATTTTTATTACGTGTAATAAGTTATGTAATATTGGCTGACCTGGCCTTAGTCGTGATGCATTTTATCATTTATATTTCCTTTGATATTTGTAGATTAATTGTAATTGTGTTGGGAGTATGGTTTTCTATCGAAAGGGAAGTTGTATCCGTTGATGGGTGTAATGCTCCCTTGTTAGAAATAGATATGATGTTTAATTTTGCTCCACATCTAGTGGATGGTGTTCAATATTTTAGTAGAGCTACTTACATGTGGTTCAATGCCTCTATCATTTAGTTGGCTAATTAGAAATAATTATGGCTAAGAAATTTAATGTAGATATAATTAGTTTCCAACCTAGTATCTTTATTTTCTTTCTTTGTTAGTTTGTCTTGCTATGTTACTTGTTTTCTACCTAGCTTCTTACATGGAGGGGTGGCACCCCTAGCCATCCTGGTATAGTTATCAATATTATATAATTCTCTAGAATATTAGTCACACCCTAGATATTTCTTACCACTCATAAAAATTTATTCCTTTCAATTTCTCTATGTAAGCAGCATCGCGATGGTCATCCATGGCATCTTGAAAATCCTTATTTGTCAAATATTTATTTTTAGTGATAAATGGCAGGAGCTCTGCTAGATTTTATATAAATAGGGGAAAGTAAAAAATTGTACGGAAGATATTTACAAGACCAAAAGCGCCCTAGAAATTACATGCCATTTTCCATAGCTAAACCCAACTAGATAAGGTCCTCCCTAGTAAGGTAAGCAACATCTAACACCTGCAAAGAGACGTTCTAGAAAAGTCTTTGGTTCCTCTCATTCTTTACATGCCACAACACATAAATGAGCATCTGGCCAAAATGCTTCCACCTAGACGAGTCCAAAGCCTCAACATTTCATTCCACGAGTTGACGAGCGTGGAAATAAATTGCCATAGCTAAACCCGACTAGACAAGGTCCTCCCTAGCGAGGTAAGCAACATCTAACACCTGTAAAGAGACATTCTTGAAAAGCGTTCTGTTCCTCTCATTCCATGCATGCCACAACACATAAATGAGCATCTTGCCAAAATGCTTCCGCCTCAACGAGTCCAAAGCCTCAATATTTCTATGCCACCAGTTATCGAGCGTGGAAAAAACCGGGGCCGAGCTTCCAATGATCGGGGACCATCCAACAACGATACCACAAATGCTCTGAAAAAAAAGGCACCCCCGAGAGACATACTCGTTTGTTTCAAATTCAGTGTTGCACAGACTGCAAATCTCCTCGTGAGGCCAGCCACGTACAACAAGACGATCCGGTGGTTAGTGCTTTTCGGTGAAGGAGGACCCAAATGAACAACTTGTACTTTGGCTCAATTTTGGCCTCGCAAATCTTGTGTGCCTGAAAGGAATCGATGAACCTTCAAATTGCAACCTATAGCTTGAAGACACGGAGTAGATACCATTTGTAGAAGCCGCCCATGTGATGGCTGTTGGAAATATGCCCTAGAGGCAATAATAAAAGTATTATTATTATTTTTCCTTGTTCATGATAATTGTCTGTTATTCATGCTTGAATTGTATTGTACGGAAACAACGATACATGTGTGAATATATAGACCACAATGAGTCCCTGGTAGGCCTCTAGTTACCAGCTCGTTGATCAGCAGATGGTCACGGTTTCCTGACCATGGACATAGGATGTCAGTGATAATAGGATCACATCATTAGGAGAATGATGTGATGGACAAGACCCAATCCTGAGCATAGCACGAGATCGTATAGTTCGTAATGCATAAGCTTTTCGGTGTCAAGTATTTATTCCTTAGACCATGAGGTTGTGCAACTCCTTGATGCCGTAGGAATACTTTGGGTGTGCCAAATGTCACAACGTAACTGGGTGGCTATAAAGGTACGCATCGGGTATCTCCGAAAGTGTCTGTTGAGTTGGTACGAACCGAGACTGGGATGTTGTCACTCTGTATGACGGAGAGGTACCTCTGGGCCCACTCGGTAAGACATCATCATAATGAGCTCAAGGTGACTAAGGAGTTAGTCACGGGATGATGGATTACGGATCGAGTAAAGAGACTCGCCATGACGAGATTGAACAAGGTATCGGGTATACCGACGATCGAGTCTCGGGCAAGTACCGTACCGATGGACAAAGGGAATAACTACGGGATTGAGTGCATCCTTGACACAGTGGTTCATCCGATGAAGATCATCGAGGAACACGTGGGAACCAACATGGGTATCCAGATCCCGCTGTTGGTTATTGACCGGAGAGTGGTCTCGGTCATGTCTACGTGTCTCCCGAACCCGTAGGGTCTACACACTTAAGGTTCGGTGACGCTAGGGTCGTAGAGATACATGCACGTGGAAACCCGAAAGTTGTTCGGAGTCCCGGATGAGATCCCGGACGTGACGAGGAGTTATGGAATGGTCCGGAGGTACAGAATGATATATAGGAAGTCCAGTTTCGGCCATCGGGTGAACTTCGGGGGTCACCGGGAGTGTCCCGGGACCACCGGAGGGGTCCCGAGGGTCCACCGGGTGGGGCCACCCATCCCGGTGGGGCCCCTAGGCCGCAAGGGGGAATAGGCCAGCCCCTGGTGGGCTGGCGCACCACTTGGGCCCCCCTCCATGCGCCTAGGGTTGAAACCCTAGGGGAGGGGGCGCCCCCTTGCCTTGGGGGGCAAGTTTGCCTCCCTGGCCGCCGCCCCACCCTGCAGATGGGATCTGCCAGGGCCGGCGCCCCCCTGGCCCCTATATATAGTGGGGGGGGGGAGAGGGCAGCCGCACCCAAGTCTCTGGCGCCTCTCCCCCTCCCGTCACACCTCCATCTCCTTACGCAGGGCGCCGGCGAAGCCCTGCAGGATTTCCCGCTGCATCCACCACCCAATATTGATGATATCGCTTATCGTTATCGTCTCGGCCAGCTGGGGATTAGAGATTAATCGGAAATCGTCCGATTAATCGATTTTATCGGTCGACTATTAATCGGCCATTTTTTTTTCAAATCCCAGGTTTCCAACACTAAAATATGCTATATTCAACACTAATACAATATTGGATAGAAGTGTTACCTTCAATCCTAGCCTTTGAATCCTGAAATAATGACAAACAAAATAGGAAAACATTACATATTGCGTAACAAGGTCCACAAAACAGAAATAAACATAGTTCTTGCAAACATAGTGCTACGAATAGGACCAAGTTATCGGTAGATTTCCGATAAATCGCTTGTCATAGCGATAAATCAGCCCAAACGATAAATGATGAAGATAAGGCATAATCTTATCGGTCACTCCAAGAGTAGCGATAAATCGGACGATAAATCGCTGAATCGGAAGATTTCTTGAACAGTGCCACCACCACGCCGTCGTACTGCTGGATCTCCGACGACCTCTCCTCCCCCTTGCTGGATCAAGAAGGAGGTGACGTTGCTGTACCGGACGTGTGTTGAACGCGGAGGTGCCGTTCGTTCGGCGTTAGATCATCGGTGACGAAGAACGTGAAGAGTACGACTACTTCATCCACGCATCTTCGAAAGCTTCCGCTCGCGATCTACAAAAGGGTATGAAGATGCACTCTAATACGCTCGTTGCTAGATGTCTCCTAAGATTGATCTTGGTGAAAGCGTAGAATTTTTTTGAATTCTGCTACGTTCCCCAACAGTGGCATCTGAGCTAGGTCTTTTGCGTAGCATCTTGCACGAGTAGAACACAAAGCAGTTGTGGGCGTTGAGTTTGCTCAATTTTCTTACCGTTACTAGTCTAATCTTGATTCGGCGTTATTGTGGGATGAAGCGGCCCGGACTGACCTTACACGTACGCTTACGTGAGACTGGTTCCACCGACAGACATGCACTAGATGCATAAGGTGGCTGGCGGGTGTCTGTCTCTCCTACTTTAGTCGGATCGGATTCGATGAACAGGGTCCTTATGAAGGGTAAATAGAAATTGACAAATCACGTTGTGGTATTGGCGTAGGTAAGAAACGTTCTTGCTAGAAAACCTATAGAAGCCACGTAAAACTTGCAACAACAATTAGAGGTCGTCTAACTTGTTCTTGCAGCATGTGCTATGTGATATGGTATGGCCAAGAAGATGTGATGAATGATATATGTGATGTATGAGATTGATCATGTTCTTGTAATAGGGATCACGACTTGCATGTCGATGAACTTGACAACCAGCAGGAGCCATAGGAGTTGTCTTAATTATTGTATGACCTGCGTCTCACTGAATAACGCCATGTAATTACTTTACTTTACTGCTAAACGTTAGCCATAGTAGTAGAAGTAATAGTTGGCGTGACGACTTCATGAAGACACAATGATGGAGATCATGGTGTCGAGCCGGTGACGAAGATGATCATGGTGCCCCGAAGATGGAGATCCAAGGAGCAAGATGATATTGGCCATATCATGTCACTTTAATTGATTGCATGTGATGTTTATCATGTTTATGCATCTTGTTTACTTAGAACGACGGTAGTAAATAAGATGATCTCTCACTAAAATTTCAAGAATTGTGTTCCCCCTAACTGTGCACCGTTGCTAAGGATCGTTGTTCCGAAGCACCACGTGATGATCGGGTGTGATAGGTTCTAATGTTCGCATACAACGGGTGTAAGCCAGATTTACACACGCAACACACTTAGGGTTCACTTGACGAGCCTAGCATGTATAGACATGGCCTCGGAACACGGAAGACCGAAAGGTCGAACACGAGTCGTATAGAAGATACGATCAACATGAAGATGTTCACCGTTGATGACTAGTCCGTCTCACGTGATGATCGGACACGGGCTAGTCGATTCGGATCGTGTATCACTTAGATGACTAGAGAGATGTCAATCTGAGTGGGAGTTCATTAAAATTTGATTAAGATGAACTTAATTATCATGAACATAGTCTAAATTCTTTACAACATCTCTTGTAGATCAAATGGCCCACGCTCATGTCACCCTCAACTTCAACGCGTTCCTAGAGAAATCCAAGCTGAAAGACGATGGTAGCAACTATACGGACTGGGTCCGTAACCTGAGGATCATCCTCATAGCTGCCAAGAAAACATATGTCCTAGATGCACCGCTAGGTGACGCTCCCGCCCCGGCAAACCAAGATGTTATGAACGCTTGGCAGTCGCGTTGTGATGATTACTCCCTGGTTCAGTGTGGCATGCTTTACAGCTTAGAATCGGGGCTCCAAAAGAGTTTTGAGCACCACGGGGCATTTGAGATGTTCCAAGAGCTGAAAATGTTTTTCCAAGCTCATGCCCAAGTCGAGAGATATGACGTCTCTGACGCATTCTACAGCTGTAAGATGGAGGAAAACAGTTATGTCAGTGAGCACATCCTCAAGATTTCTGGATTGCACAACCGCTTGTCTCAGTTGGGAATGAATCTCCCAGACGAAGCGGTCGTTGACAGAATCCTCCAGTCGCTCCCACCAAGCTACAAGAGCTTCGTGTTGAACTTCAATATGCAGGGGATGGAGAAGTCCATTCCCGAGGTGTATTCAATGCTGAAATTAGCGGAGGTGGATATCAAGAAAGAACATCAAGTGTTGATGGTCAATAAAACCACTAAGTTCAAGAAGGGCAAGGGTAAGAAGAACTTCAAGAAGGACGGCAAGGGAGTTGCCGCCCCCGGTAAGCCTGTTGCCGGGAAGAAGCCAAAGTATGGACCCAAGCCTGAGACAGAGTGCTTTTATTGCAAGGGAACGGGTCACTGGAAGCGGAACTGCCCCAAATACTTAGCGGACAAGAAGGCCGGCAACGTCAAAGGTATATGTGATATACATGTTATTGATGTGTACCTTACCAGCGCTCGTAGTAGCTCCTGGGTATTCGATACCGGTGCAGTTGCTCATATTTGTAACTCTAAGCAGGAGTTGCGGAATAAGCGAAGACTGGCGAAGGACGAGGTGACGATGCGCGTCGGGAATGGTTCCAAGGTCGATGTGATCGCCATCGGCACGCTACCTCTACATCTACCCTCGGGATTAGTTTTAAACCTCAATAATTGTTATTTAGTACCAGCTTTGAGCATGAACATTGTATCTGGATCTCGTCTTATGCGAGATGGCTACTCAATTAAATCTGAGAATAATGGTTGTTCTATTTATTTGAGAGATATGTATTATGGTCATGCCCCGCTAGTTAATGGTTTATTTTTGATGAATCTCGATCGTGATGATACACATATTCATAGTGTGAATGCCAAAAGATGTAAAGTTGATAATAGTAGTCCCACATACTTGTGGCATTGCCGCCTTGGTCATATTGGTGTCAAACGTATGAAGAAGCTTCATGCTGATGGACTTCTGGAGTCTCTTGATTATGAATCATTTGACACGTGCGAACCATGCCTCATGGGCAAGATGACCAAGACTCCGTTCTCCGGAACAATGGAGCGAGCAACCAACTTATTGGAAATCATACATACCGATGTGTGCGGTCCAATGAGTGTTGAGGCTCGCGGAGGCTATCGTTATGTTCTCACCCTCACGGAAGTAGATATGGGTATATCTACTTGATGAAGCACAAGTCTGAGACTTTTGAAAAGTTTAAGGAATTTCAGAATGAGGTTGAGAATCAACGAGACAAGAAAATAAAGTTCTTACGATCGGATCGTGGGGGTGAATATTTGGGTCATGAATTTGGCACGCACCTTAGGAAATGTGGAATTGTTTCACAATTGACACCGCCCGGAACACCTCAGCGTAACGGTGTGTCTGAACGTCGAAATCGTACTCTGTTGGACATGGTGCGATCTATGATGTCCCTTACCGATTTACCGCTATCTTTTTGGGGTTATGCTTTAGAGACTGCCGCATTCACTTTACATAGGGCTCCGTCGAAATCCGTTGAGACGACACCGTATGAACTTTGGTTTGGCAAGAAACCGAAGCTGTCATTTCTGAAAGTTTGGGGTTGCGATGCTTTTGTCAAGAAACTTCAACCTGAAAAGCTCGAACCCAAATCGGAAAAATGCGTCTTCATAGGATACCCAAAGGAAACGATTGGGTACACCTTCTACCACAGATCCGAAGGCAAGGTCTTTGTTTCCAAGAATGGATCCTTTCTGGAGAAAGAGTTTCTCTCAAAAGAAGTGAGTGGGAGGAAAGTAGAACTTGATGAGGTGACAGTCACCCCTCCTGGACCGGAAAGTAGCGCAGCGCAGGAAATTGTTCCTGAGGTGCCTGCACCGACAAGGGAGGAAGTTAATGATGATGATCATGAAGAAATAGGTCAAGTTACTACTGAACTTCGAAGGTCCACAAGGGCACGTTCCGCACCAGAGTGGTACGGCAGCCCTGTCATGAATATCATGTTGTTGGACAACGGTGAACCTTCGAACTATGAAGAAGCGATGGCGGGCCCGGATTCCAATAAATGGCTTGGAGCCATGAAATCCGAGATAGAATCCATGTATGAAAACAAAGTATGGACTTTGGTGGACTTGCCTGATGATAGGCACGCCATAGAAAATAAATGGATATTTAAGAAGAAGACAGACGCGGATGGTAATGTGACCATCTATAAGGCTCGGCTTGTCGCTAAGGGTTATCGACAAGTTCAAGGGATTAACTACGACGAGACTTTCTCTCCCGTAGCGATGCTGAAGTCAGTCAGAATCGTGTTAGCTATTGCCGCATTCTATGATTATGAGATATGGCAAATGGACGTCAAAACGGCATTCCTTAATGGCTTCCTCAAGGAAGAGTTGTATATGATGTAGCCGGAAGGTTTTGCGATCCAGAGAATGCTAACAAGGTATGCAAGCTCCAGCGCTCGATTTACGGGCTGGTGCAGGCATCTCGGAGTTGGAATATTCGCTTTAATGATGTGATCAAAGCGTTTGGCTTTATACAGACTTATGGAGAAGCCTGTATCTACAAGAAAGTGAGTGGGAGCTCTGTAGCATTTCTCATATTATTTGTGGATGACATATTGCTGATGGGAAATGATATAGAATTCTTGGAAACTGTAAAGGCCTACTTGAATAAGAGTTTTTCAATGAAGGACCTTGGAGAAGCAGCTTACATATAGGCATCAAAATCTATAGAGATAGATCAAGACGCCTCATTGGTCTTTCACAAAGTACATACCTTGACAAGATATTGAAGAAGTTCAATATGGATCAGTCCAAGAAGGGGTTCTTGCCTGTTTTGCAAGGTATGAGATTGAGCAAGGCTCAGTCGCCGACCACGGCAGAAGATAGAGAAAAGATGAGTGTCATACCCTATGCCTCAGCCATAGGTTCTATCATGTATGCCATGTTGTGTACCAGACCTGATGTGAACCTTGCCATAAGTTTGGTAGGGAGGTACCAAAGTGATCCCGATATGGAACACTAGACAGCAGTCAAGAACATCCTAAAGTACCTGAAGAGGACTAAGGATATGTTTCTCGTTTATGGAGGTGACGAAGAGCTCATCGTAAAGGGTTACGTCGATGCTAGCTTCGACACAGATCTGGATGACTCGAAGTCACAAACCAGATACGTGTATATTTTGAATGGTGGAGCAGTCAGCTGGTGCAGTTGCAAGCAGAGCGTGGTGGCGCATTCTACATGTGAAGCGGAGTACATAGCTGCTTGCGAAGCAGTGCAGGAAGGAGTCTGGATGAAGGAGTTCATCACCGACCTAGGAGTCATTCCAAGCGCGTCAAGCCCGATGACTCTCTTCTGTGACAACACTGGTGCATTTGCCATTACCAAGGAGCCCAGGTTTCACAAGAAGACCAAACACATCAAGCGCCGTTTCAACTCCATCCAGAATTATGTTCAAGATGGAGACATAGATATTTGTAAAGTGCATACGGATCTGAATGTTGCAGACCCGTTGACTAATCCTCTTCCACGGGCAAAACATGATCAACACCAGGACTCTATGGGTGTTCGATTCATCACAATGATCAACACCAGGACTCTATGGCTCAATTTTGGCCTCGCAAATCTTGTGTGCCTGAAAGGAATCGATGAACCTTCAAATTGCAACCTATAGCTTGAAGACACGGAGTAGATACCATTTGTAGAAGCCGCCCATGTGATGGCTGTTGGAAATATGCCCTAGAGGCAATAATAAAAGTATTATTATTATTTTTCCTTGTTCATGATAATTGTCTGTTATTCATGCTTGAATTGTATTGTACGGAAACAGGGATACATGTGTGAATATATAGACCACAATGAGTCCCTGGTAGGCCTCTAGTTACCAGCTCGTTGATCAGCAGATGGTCACGGTTTCCTGACCATGGACATAGGATGTCAGTGATAACGGGATCACATCATTAGGAGAATGATGTGATGGACAAGACCCAATCCTGAGCATAGCACGAGATCGTATAGTTCGTAATGCATAAGCTTTTCGGTGTCAAGTATTTATTCCTTAGACCATGAGGTTGTGCAACTCCCGGATGCCGTAGGAATACTTTGGGTGTGCCAAACGTCACAACGTAACTGGGTGGCTAGAAAGGTACACATCGGGTATCTCCGAAAGTGTCTGTTGAGTTGTTACGAACCGAGACTGGGATGTTGTCACTCCGTATGACGGAGAGGTACCTCTGGGCCCACTCGGTAAGACATCATCATAATGAGCTCAAGGTGACTAAGGAGTTAGTCACGCGATGATGGATTACAGATCGAGTAAAGAGACTTGCCATGACGAGATTGAACAAGGTATCGGGTATACCGACGATCGAATCTCGGGCAAGTACCGTACCGATGGACAAAGGGAATAACTACGGGATTGAGTGAATCCTTGACACAATGGTTCATCCGATGAAGATCATCGAGGAACACGTGGGAACCAACATGGGTATCCAGATCCCGCTGTTGGTTATTGACCGGAGAGTGGTCTCGGTCATGTCTATGTGTCTCCCGAACCCGTAGGGTCTACACACTTAAGGTTCGGTGACGCTAGGGTCGTAGAGCTACATGCACGAGGAAACCTGAAAGTTGTTCGGAGTCCCGGATGAGATCTCGGACATGACGAGGAGTTCCGGAATGGTCCGGAGGTAAAGAATGATATATAGGAAGTCCAGTTTCGGCTATCGGGTGAACTTCGGGGGTCACCGGGAGTGTCCCGGGACCACCGGAGGGGTCCCGGGGGTCCACCGGGTGGGGCCACCCATCCCGGTGGGGCCCCTAGGCCGCAAGGGGGAAGAGGCCAGCCCCTGGTGGGCTGGCGCACCACTTGGGCCCCCCTCCATGCGCCTAGGGTTGAAACCCTAGGGGAGGGGGGCGCCCCCTTGCCTTGGGGGGCAAGTTTGCCTCCCTGGCCGCCGCCCCACCCTGCAGATGGGATCTGCCAGGGCCGGCGCCCCCCTGGCCCCTATATATAGTGGGGGGGGGGGAGAGGGCAGCCGCACCCAAGCATCTGGTGCCTCTCCCCCTCCCGTCACACCTCCATCTCCTTACGCAGGGCGCCGGCGAAGCCCTGCAGGATTTCCCGCTGCATCCACCACCACGCCGTCGTGCTGCTGGATCTCCGACGACCTCTGCTCCCCCCTTGCTGGATCAAGAAGGAGGTGACGTTGCTGTACCGGACATGTGTTGAATGCGGAGGTGCCGTCCGTTCGGCGCTAGATCATCGGTGACGAAGAACGTGAAGAATATGACTACTTCATCCACGCATCTTCGAAAGCTTCCGCTCGCGATCTACAAAAGGGTATGTAGATGCACTCTAATACGCTCGTTGCTAGATGTCTCCTAAGATTGATCTTGGTGAAAGCATAGAAATTTTTTGAATTCTCCTACGTTCCCCAACAATGGCATCAGGAGTAGCCGGGTCAAGATGCACATCATGAAGAGAGGTCCATAGCCCAACAAACTCACAAATTCGATCAGTCAGAAAGAAATTTTCAAAGGCCCGAATCCAATGATTATCGTGAAGAGCTTCAAAAACTGTCAGAAGTTTGCGCCGAGCAATAGAAAACAAAGAGGGAGCGATCGCTTTAGGGGTGCAACCCTGCAACCAACGATCAAACTAGAAAATTGTCTTCATCCCATCACCCACTTCAATCTTCGTTGCCACAGGAAAATGGTCCATGTCAATGGCATCACAAGGAATCTTAGAACCATGCCAAGTCCGGTCTGGGGCAGTCCACTATAACAATGGCCAGCAAAGACCAAGTGTAAAGCCCAAGATGCGACTATATCTCCTACGTGTCGAGGCACGACTTAGAGGCATAATCCCATTTTGGTATGATCGCAAGATGGTTATCTTCACACATTCCCATGTACAAGAACAAAGTAAAATACATGGTCGGCTTACAATCGCCACTTCACACAATGCATAAATATGTCATACATTCGTCCAGAGTACACACATAGTCCGGCTATGGACGAATCCAAATGAAAAAGAAGATAACCACCCACTATGCCCGATCGGCCCTAGTAGGAACCACTACCGCTCGTCGGGAAACGTCACGTACATATGCCCACGTTCCTCATCAAACTCCCACTTGAGTTCCTGGACATCACCTGCATCGTACTCGGTTGTACCTGCATCTGTGGTTGTAGTAAACCGTGAGTCACGAGGACTCAACAATCCCATTCCCGGGTATCAAAACTATCGAAGCCTTTGGGTGAGGAGAAAGTATATAAGTGGGATGCTACAAGCAATAAGCGTAGATGAAGTGGATAGCTTATGTAACTTCAGAGCGAGAAGAGAAGTGAAAGCCATCGATCGAGAACTATTCATGATCACTAGATGACCCTGTCTACCGATGAGTCATCCATAACCCAGCCGCATTCTTTTCCAGAACTCCCTCTAAAAGAGACCATCACGAATACTCACACGGTTGTGTATTATGTTTGAGGTTTTGTGTCAAGTTATCTACAACCGGATATTAACAAACTCAAATCCGCCACATAACTGCGGGCACAACTTTCGAAAGATCATAACCCTGCAGGGGTGTCCCAACTTAGTCCATCATAAGCCCTCATGATTAGTGGAGGCAATTCTCCATATCGGGAAGACCCGAGCATCCCTGGAATCCCGTTGCACAAATTCTTCGAAGAAAGGAAAACTAGCCCAAGGAGATCCCCTAGTGAGTCAGACCCGTGTCCAGAGCTGCGCGCTCTCTATCTACAGACTCATCCGTCTATGCAAAGTGAACGATAGCCAGAATACCTCAAGTTGCCCAGAGACGGCACCGCCGACTGCTAGGTAGGTGGACCAACACTCAAAACAAGCACTGGCTCGAGGGTTGATTAAAATAATCCTTGGGTTTGCAACTCCCTCGGCAAGTTTTAGTTATTAGGCAAATGGTAAAACCAAAGTTGGATCTCCTCGGGAAAGCTTTACTTTAAGCGAAGAAGCAAGGGGGGGGCATAAACCCCGACCGCATTACGAACGCAAAATCAAGGAACATAACACCGGTTTATCGGATCCTAAGGCGGCATGAGTGGAACAAAACACCGAGCAAAAGGCCCAGCCTTCCACCCATTGCCAAGTATATATGTGCATTAATTTAAATAGAGATACTGTGATATCCCAAATATCCAATCCAACATGGAGCAAACTTCGTCTTCACCTGCGACTAGCAACGCTATAAGAGGGGGCTTGAGAAAAAGCGTAACTTAGCCAAACAACGGTTTGCTAGGAAGGTAGTTAGAGGTTTCATGGCAAGGTGGAGGCTGACAAGCAAATACATAGGTAGCGCGACAAAGCAAAAGAGCGAGACAACTAGTATAGCATCGATAGAGGTGATATCAAGGAATGGTCATCTTGCCTGGTAAGTCTTCGGTGGTATCGGGACCTTGCTCTTTGTAATCGTACTGAGCGACTGTCTCGACCTCGGACTCGAACTCGTCTCCCGGTGCTACCCAAACATAAACAAGCATCCAAATAAACACACTTGACAAGAAAAGAACACATGCTATGCAAGAATGATGCTACAGGGCTACCGGTACGGAAGGAGATGAAGTCGGGAAGGACATGTGAAAGCATGAAGGATGTGGGCAAGATATTGGAAAACCAAGCATGCCACTAGATATATTGAAAGATTTCGGTCGAAATCGATACAAAGATCATCGGAATCGGATGCACGGTTTGCAAATGACAAGGAAAACATTATGCAATGCAAAACTGATGTTAACGGCAACATGACATCTTTGGAGCAAGGTTTAAATATGTTACATCACCTAAACATGAGAACAAATGGCATGGTTGTGAAGTAGACATGATTCTCTACAAATATGAACTCAGAGCACATCAAAAAACTTACTGGAACACAATTAAAATAGCATGGCAAAAGGCAATAAGTTAATAGGTTTTCAGACCTTGTGAAAATCACTGGACATGCAGCCAGGAACAATATGATGCTGACTTTAGAGGCACATAACAATAAGCATAACAATTATATCATGCATGAAAATTACATGAGCATGAAGAAGACATAATATACTTACAATTCATCAAAGAAACAACTCATTCCATGCAAGGGTTGATTAACATGAGCTTTGGCAAAATGAACATTCCGTTAACAGGCAGACAATTCAAATTTCAAGCATTTTGAGACAAAAATAATAACAAGCTACAACATGGCATATATGCAAACAAAGGCACTGATTGATAGACAATTACATGGACATCGAGACATGCCCACTGGTCATTCCAAAACATGCATGGATCTGATTGTAGCATCAAGTTTACATGTAAACATATTATAACAGATTCCAGACTTTGCAGTTTTTCATTAAGTGCAAAAACAACAACAATGACATGGCATGTTTACAAGCTTGTGCAAGTCACCAAAGGGCACATCATGTAAAACCAATTACACCACTTCAAAGATAACATGATTATGCTCCTAAAACATGTTGACATGAAGCTTAGAAGAAAATCATACAAAATGCTATGAAAAAGACAAAACACCAAGTTATAACAATTTCAGCAACTTAATAGCAACAAGCACTTTTTAATAGGGATAATCATGGCATAATGCAACCTAACATGTATGCAAATGCATCCATCATGAAGAGCATCACACGATGAACATTTTGACATATCATACTGTCAGGCCCAAGATGCGATTCTATCCCGATCACGTGACACACTCGTGATTGGGGCACAACCGCATTTCGGGCGCTTAGCAAGATGGATATCATTACATCGTTCCATTACATACATATAGGGGGGATACAACAATACATACAAGTCACATGAATACAACAACATCAAAACAAGACATCGACGATGGATGCAAACATGAAAAACACAACGACATCCATCTGCTATCCCACGCTGCCGACCCGGAACCTAACCCAAGACTGACGAAGAAGAAGAAGAAAGAACTCCAACACAAAGGACATCGCTCTCGCGTCAAGTCATCGGAAACCTGTACCTGCAACTGTTGTTGTAGTATTTGTGAGTCACGAGGACTCAGCAATCCCATAACCATGGGTAACAAGACTAGCAAAGCTTAATGGGTATGAAGAGGTTAAGTGGTGAGGTTGCAGCAGCGGCTAAGCATAATATGGTGGCTAACTTACGAGTACAAAATAAGATGAGCATCTACGCAAATGGTCGCCAACTAATAGTGATCGCTAAAGATCCTGAACTACCGACGGGTCAAACATAACCCCACCGTGTTCTCTTCTCAAAGTGAAAATACAGAGTCACGGTTACTCACACAGTTGTGTGTTTTACTTCGGATCCTCTGTCAAGTTTTCTACAACCGGACATTAACAAATTCCAATCTGCCACATAACCGCGGGTACGGCTTTCTAAAGATCATAACCCTGCAGGGGTGTCCCAACTTAGCCCATCACAAGCTCTCATGATCAGCAGAGATAATAATGATATTACCCCTTATCTTAGGGAAGGCCCAATCAGACTCGGAATTCCCTGTGCACAAGACATTTCGACAATGGTAAAACAAGTCCAGCAAGACCTCCCGGCGTGCCGACACCCTGATAGTAGCCGCACGTATCTCATCTCAGGCCACGACCGGATGGGTGATGCTACATGTAAAACCAAACCTCGAGTTTCCCCGTGGTGGCCCCGCAGGACCCCCATTTGGGACCAACACCATCATCACTGGCCCCCATGTTATGTAGAAAGAATCCTCGAGGACGCGACCCCCTATGCAAAACAATTAATTAATTAAGTTGTTATTATGAGGCAAATTAAAACCAATTTTGGGCCTTGCTGGAGGAGTTTTATTCAAAGACGAACTGTCAAGGGGTCCCCATATACCCAACCGTGTAAGGAACGCAAAATCAAGGAACATAACGCCGGTTTATCGGCTCCTAAGGTGGCATGAGTGGAACAAAACACCGAGCAAAAGGCCAAGCCTTCCACCCATTGCCAAGTATATAGGTGTGTTAAGATATATAAGATATATTGTGATATTCCAACAACAAGATCCGACATGGATCAATCTTCATCTTCACCTGCAACTAGCAACGCTATAAGAGGGGCTGAGCAAGCGGGTAACATAACCTGTCGGGGAAACTAATCCACCCACGAACACCTATGGGACCGGAGCCCCTTTTCGGTACGGCAGGGGGCGGAGATTGCACAAAGAGCGGATCGAGGCGAGGCACATGAGCAGTTTACCCAGGTTCGGGCCGCACGGATGCGTAAAACCCTACTCCTGCTTTGGTTTGTATTGAGTTCTTGGCTCGGGAGCGCTGGAAGCTACAGTACTCCTCAGCGGCTAGTGAGACCGAGCGTGAGAGTGTTCGAATGTCTAACCCCCCTCTACGCTGCGCATGGGCCTCCTTGTATATGCTCAAGGGGTCACCGACAGGTGGCAATGCAGTCGAGGGTAAAAATGGAAAAAGGGTGGTAGTTGTTACAGTGTTTCATACCTAACCCTGACGGCAAGGGACAAGGGCATTAAATGCCCATCGCCGTCGCCTAAACAGTGCAAAAAGGGCCGTCAGGGGTGCCACCGTATGCCACGACGGCATCCTTGTCATCGCCGCTTGTCACCGCGTACCCCTGGCTGCACAGCCTTCTGCCACGTACGCCTGGGAGGATCCCAGAGCGACACGTGGGTGGATGCGCTGGGGCGCGGGTACTGAGTGGAAGCTTGCCGGGCAAGCGCCTTGCCGCGGTCGCTATCTTGTCGCTTTCGGGAGCTGGTCACTCACCGGGCCTTGCCGGGACGCGTGGCGCGTCGCGACAAGTTTCTTGAGATGCCTTGGTTGGCCTTCCCGGCAAGCTCCTCTTGCCAGGGTCTTGTGTCTTGAGTGATCTTGTGCCTTGAGTGTCCTTCTCGGCAAGCTCCTCTTGCCAGGGCCTTGTCTCCTAGGCTTGGATACTTTGTTCTTGAATGGCTCCAAAGGAACCACGGAGGACCTTGGCGATCACCTGGCAAGCCTTGCCGCGGGGCGCTGCGACTGCCCGTGCACAAGTTCGGGATACTAAGGGTACCCCTACTTTAGTACACCGACAGGAGCCCTGGGCGTGGGCCATACACGGTGCCGAGCGCTGTTGGGCCAGGCCCAAAATAGTGCACGGGCACGCGCGGCCTGGTTCTCGCCGTATCTTTCTCCGTATCCTCCGCGTCCTCCCCTAACGGCACGCGTCAATCGCGGCATCGTGGGAGAGATCGTGGGCTGTTTCTTTATCCGGAAATGCGGAACGTCCGCCCCCTCTCCCCTTATAAGCAGCGGAAACAGGGGCAGTTCGTCCATCCGCCCGTTGCTCCTTCAATCTTGAGAACCTCCGCCGCTCCCCTTCTCCCCAAAACTTGAAAGAGAGCAGCGCTCCGCCCCCCGTCGCCACCAGCACTACCAGCGCCGTCGACCTCCCTCACCGCTTCCGCCATGGCTCCGAAAGGCGACAAGGGGAAGAGCGCGAAGTCGGCCGAGGCGCTGCGGCTCGCGGTGCTGTGAAAGGAGCGAGCCGTCTTCCCCCCAAGCTTGCCGCGAGGAAGCTGAGGGAGAACTATTACCTCTTCTGGTCGGGGGAGACACGGGCGCATCCACGCACCAAGGTATTCCCAGCCATTGCTTGCGAGACGATTCCGAACGGATATGCGTTCTTCGCCTTGTTCTTCTACTGTGGGCTCTGCCCGCCTTTCTCTGAATTCTTCTGCGACATCATGAACACCTACGGGTTCCACCTCCTTGACTTCACCCCCAACGCCGTTCTGACAATGGTAGTTTTCGCACATCTGTGCGAAAACTTTGTCGGAGTCTTCCCCAATTTAGCACTTTTCCGCCACTTCTTTACGCCCCGAGTAGAGAGAGGAGAGCCCTTATCTGGCGGAGTCTCCTGGGTCTCGAGGACGCATAAGAAGGAAGCTTATCGGGAGGGAGAGCTCCGCGGCAAATGGGATGAATGGAGAGCAGATTGGTGTTGGATCGTAGAAGAGAACCCGCAGCCATTCACCGCCCGGCGCCAAGCCCCAGTAGTACGCGGCAACGACTGGAGCGACTTGGCCCCGGAAGACAGCAGACTAAAGATTGCCACTGCCCGGATCCTTCGCCTCAGGCTTGCCGGGCTTACTGTAGGCGCAGTTGGCGCAGACTTTCTTCGCCGCCGCATCGCCCCCCTGCAGGAGAGGAAGAGGCCCGCCTGGGAGTTTGAGAACGCGACAGATATCATAAGGCTGCGCCCAGGCCTCAACTACAACTTCACGGTCTTGGAGCTCAACGGGATGCTGTAGGAGCTGTTCAAGTATGACCCTGATCATCCCGAAGTCTTCAGGTTGCCGCAAGGCGTCGTTCCGTTGTGCAATAGCTCCGCGCTCAGCCGCATCCGCGCAATGATGCCGCTGTGCGACTCGCACGGGATCGACCCAACTTGGCAAGAGCCTGCCGATGAAGCCGTGCAGGAGTTCTTCGACAACTTGGAGGAAACGCCGATCTGCTCCGACGAGAAGAAGGGCCTCACCCGCGACACCACCGACAAGGAGATGGCGTACATCGCCACTAGGCTGGAGGAGGTGATAACCCTCAACCGTAAGGGATCGAGATAGTCTTCGCGGGTAAGAATAACCCAATTTATTGATTCGACACACGGGGAGCCAAAGAGTATTTATAAGCTTTAACAGTTGAGTTGTCAATTCAACCGCACCTGAAATATACTTACTTGCAAGAAAAGATAAGTGGTAACAGTGATATGATAGTGATGATAGTAGTAGTAAAAGTAAACAGCAAAAGTAAATAGCAGTAGTAAATGGCAAAAGTAGCAACTAGTGACAAGCAAGGTTAAAAATACTGTAGGCTAGGGAGATGGATGGTTGGGCGCTGCATGGATGAGATAGTTTCTAACTTGGGGCACGACACACGGAAAAGTAATGATCATCTAGGCAAATATCAAGCATTAGGCATGTATCCCATAGGTAGTTGTATGTGCTTGCAATAAGAACTTGCACAACATCTTTTGTCCTACCATCCCGCTACGAACGGGGCCAAAAGGAACTAATGGATATTAAGGTGCTCCTGTCAAAGAGCACCGGAACAAAGCAATGAACTCAATGGATACATGTAATCCTCAAACTACGGACCATCCCCTTTGGTGTCCCAAGCTGTCACTTTTGGGATCGCCGGTTCCGAACCGTAACAGGTGCATACGACTCATAGATAGGATCAAGAACACAAATATATTCATGCAAACACATATGGTTCAGATCTGAAATCATGGCACTCGGGCCCTAAGTGTCAAGCATTAAGAATAACAAGTTGTAGCAAAGATGATAAACACCATAGTAGATGATAGGCAACATGCCCCCAACAATCTGATGAACTATTACATGATCTAACTCATCCAATCCCTACCATCCCCTTCGCCTACAGCAGGGGAATTACTCACACATGAAGGGGGAAGTCATGGAGGGATGATGGAGTGGTGATGATGATGACGATGGCGACGATCTCCCCTCTCCGGAGGCCAAATCAGCCTCCAGATTAGCCCTCCCGAAGAAGAACAGAGGGTGGCGGCGGCTCCGCGACGAAAAACAGCGAAAGAACTTCCGATCTGGGGTTTTTGCGTCGGGAGGAAAAATACGGGCTAAAGTAGGGCACCAGGGGGTGTGGGCCCCACCCAGGCACCCCCCCGGCGCGGCCCAGGGGGGGCGCCCACAGGGCGCCTGGGCACCCCCTGGCCCCCCTCTGGCCCCACTTCTGGTATTTGGTTCCTTCGGGTGAGTGGATTTTCTCTGATTTTTCGTGGATTTTTCTGAGACACTTAAAAATCCGTTTTCCTGCACACAAATAAACCATACAGGCAGCTCTGCTGAAAACAGCGTCAGTCTGGGTTAGTATAGTCCAAATCATGCAAGAATGAGGTCAAAACAATATCAAAAGTGTTTGGAAAAGTAGATACGCTTGAGACGTATCAACTCCCCCAAGCCTAGCATATTGCTTGTCCTCAAGCAATTCAGTTCAACGAACTGGACGCGACAAAGAAAACTTTGACAAACTCTTTTGCTTCATTAGATGTATATAAGCATGTACTACGAAAAGAGTTCAGCAAGTATTAAAACAGTACTTATGAGAACAATGCAAGGAGCAATCCTTCTTTCAAGTGACCAGTCACAAATACTTAGAAGTAAATAATATATTACTGAAAATCAAGACATGATCACATTGCACATAGCTTGAGCATATTAGGGTGGTATCTCGCTAGCCTCCATGAGTGAAGCAAAACATAAATGCAGAGACTCCTCCAGAGTTTTAAAGGAGACTAGAGCTAAGAATTTCAGAATAAATCATATCACAAGTATGCAGAAGACAATGTAATACTTTGGGACAATGCACATTACACTCAGAATGACAATTATGCTCTCCTAGTCAGTGCTTTGAAGAAAGAAGGTGAGACTCTCGAACCGTGGCTTTTATTGGCAAAGTTGAAAACCCGTGATCGGAAACAAAAACTAAACATGTACCAGAGCTCTTGGTTTTAAAAACAGAAGTAAATATGTTTTGAGAGGTGCATATTTCGTCAACGAATGCTAGCAGATAACTCAATCACTTTTTAAGCTAGACAAGTCTCGAGGAACGGCTCCCGCATGAGGACGATCACATCCTCTTAATCTCCTTTGTTTATCACTGCCAAAGTTTTCTGATTTCTCATGAACAAAGCGTGAAGGAGGGTTTGTTTGTTATATTATCTTTTTGAGCCGGACGCACTCAATGCCAGTTCCTTTTCATATTAGGGGTTTGCACATTATACATGCAATCCAGGGGTGAAACTTGTCCAACTTAAAGAGATCATGAATTAACTACTACTTCCTCATGAGCTAAAACATAAGCACAAAAAGAGAAGTGCTTTTGAATAATTTCGAGATGGTACATGAAAGTCTTCGTTAGGTATGGCAGGTAAATACCATGTATAGGAAGGTATAGTGGACTCATATGGCATAACAGGTTTAAAGGTTTTGGATGCACAAGCAGTCATTCCGCTTAGTACGGGTGGAGGTTTAGCAAAAGACTGGGAAGCGACCAACTAGAGAGCAATAACGGTCATAATCATGCAGAGCGACAAAGCAACATTGAATCGGGCATGAAAGTGATATAACTATTCTAAAACTCAAAGATCATCAAGGCAAAACAGACTTTTTAGTCTTAAACATGTGTAAGCATGTGCCAAGTCAATCCAAAAATTCACTAAAGGGAAATACCACCTTAGTATACCAGACCATGAACAGTGCAATGCATGTAGATCATTTCAATAACACATTATATACTCTAGTTATTCGAGACTAGCCACAAGGAAAGCATGAACCACTGGAAGAGCATTGTAAACATAGCACTATGTCGCTACAAGCTGGTCTCTAGATCATAAATACAGGCATATGTACAAAAGTAGAAACAATAGGAGTTCATACCGGTCTTCCTTGTTGCTTCCCTTCAGTCGATCTTCGTCATTACTGCTTGTCACTTACACGATCGAACGTGGGAAATATAATGAAATGCCATCACGGACTCGAGCTGATCTCTGAAAACAAAGCAAACTAAAGAGAAAAAGGAAATCTTTTTGGTTTTTTTCAAAGGTTGAATAAAAGCAAAAGAAAGAGAAAATCTTTTTGTTGTTTTTGCAAAGAGAGAAGTAAAGAAGAACGGGCAAAAACTTCGAAAAGATCAAAGCGAATAAAACGGATAA
Source organism: Secale cereale (assembly GCA_902687465.1). Classification (NCBI taxonomy): domain Eukaryota; kingdom Viridiplantae; phylum Streptophyta; class Magnoliopsida; order Poales; family Poaceae; genus Secale; species Secale cereale. Next base: position 571,711,969 of record LR738713.1, on the reverse strand, counting down.
TACAATGGAAAAGTGAGAAGGGCACGTACTCCCCAGAGCTTAGGCTTTTGGCCTAAGTTGGTTAGCAGCTACTGTCCCCAGGAGCCTCCTGCTCCAGGGGTATGGTGGTGAGACCAAGGGTCATAGCAGGATGATGGCGCGTACACCGAACTCCTCGGAGTCTCCCACGAGGAAGGTTCCGAGCGCCAAACAGAGGAAGACCCTTCACCAAACTCGGTGGCGGTCTCTTCCTGAAAATGTGGTATCTCACCGTGCCTCTCCTCGTCGGGCACAACCCCCTCCATGGGGTTATGGAACTGATGCTGGACCATGAACTCATCGAACTGGACAACATCAAAGGACCATCCTTTCCTGCGAGAAAAATCTAACAAAAGAGGTGCAGGTAGACGGATCTCGCGTTCCGCGGTAGTTTCGAAACGCAAGATATAAACAAGGTTATCAAGCTCAGAACCCATGGTAACAAACTTATGCCTTTTCATAGCAGCAAGATCAAAGCTTAAATAAGTAAAAGGAGTATCATCAGGGTGTGGGGTGCCTCCAAGATGCTCTAAGATAAGTGTGGCATAAATGCCACCATATAAGTCCCCCTTGTTACCGTTCATAGAAAGGCGTCGAGCAATTAAGGTACCAAGATTATAATCAGACCTCCCTGAGAGGGCTGCTGCCAGGATAGCGATATCCGGAGCAGAAATGTTGCTCGTGTTGTCATGAGCTAACACCCCTCTAGCAATATAAAATGCAAAATACCTGAGGTGAGGAAACAAGATGCTGGAGATCTTCGACCGATGAATATCCCTCGTACCCATGCTGTAGAGAGAGTTGATGACGGTTTTCAGCTCGGAGGGCTGAGTGGCCATCCTTGCCGTCCTCCCAACGTTCGGCACACCTATTTCTTCACAAAAATTTCCCAGAGTCATGGTGATAAGATCATTATAAATTTTAAACTCAATAGCACCTGAATCAGGATTATATCTAAAACTGTTAATGAAACCGGAGGTGAGTTTCTGATACTGAGTAACACGGCTCGTGACGAGTCGTGTCAAACCTGCATTAGCACAAAGATTATAAAACTCATTCTTGATTCCCGCAGCTTCCATGAATTCATCACATGGAAATGTCATCGCATGTGCTGGACTTGTATCTTCCAACAACTCCAGGGGCACATGATCCTCATTATAGCTCACCCTAGCAGTCGATGGTGAAGCTGCGGCTCTAGTGACTCGATCGGAGTGTGCGGGCCTCCTCTTCTCAAGCCATCCTTTTGCCCTTCCTAACAAACTCATTTCTGATTTTTTTTACAATTTACAAAAACGTGGATTAAAACAAAGTGAGCTAAGGCAAACTACTCAACTCACTTGCCCAAGGCATAAACTTGCATCAAAACTTGGAAAATAACTTTCTACACATGCATGCAAGCTCATCTCTACAGCACCAAGAACTACTAAATACTCACAAATGAGGCCACCAATCAAAAATCTAATTGGAGGGGTGGAGGAGTCACATACTAGGGAGTATTTGCTCAAAATTTCAGCTCAAATGATGGGCTGTAGAGAGAGATCGAAGAATCGCCTCCAAGAACAGCAAGAACAGCAAGAACAAGACCAGAACTCGGGTTTCTGGAAAAAGAGAGAGAGGAGGGAAGAAGAAGTACCTGGAGGGGGGTCCCGTGGGCCCCAGGCGCCCTGTGGGCGCGGCCAGGGGCTGGGCCGCGCCAGCTGGCCGCCTGGGCCACTGGTGGCCCCCCTGGCAGGCCCCAGGACTTTCCGGGTCTCTCCTGTTGTGGAAATTTTTAATATAATTTTTCTGGAATTTTTCTGAAAACTTCACTATTGAATTTTTTTCGAAGTTCAAAAAGCTGCAAAACTTTCTGAAAACTTGAAGCAGTTGGTAGTATTGTGAAGCTTTAAAAACATAGATACTTGGTACAGCAAGTAGGAAAAAACTAAAAATAAATGAAAACATAGCAAGCTCAACTTTTTATCCATATAAAACACGCTCAATAGTAAGGTTGATCAAGTCTTACCAACAAACAAGCGATATATAAAGCAAAAAGTTTCACCTCCTACAAAGTAATCACTGAACTTTTACCTTGATGGACATTGTCCCTACCATGATAGTTTTGTATTTGTGAGGCACATGTAGTGGACAGTCCCATTCTCCAATTTTCACGGTCTCGATATTCTCTATAGAGTTGAGGGCATGGCTCCTGTCAGTCTTCTTTGGAAAATATACCGTGTGTTCTTTATCATTCACATGAAAGGTAACCTTCCCTTTGTTGCAATCAATAATAGCACCTGCGGTGTTAAGGAAAGGTCTACCAAGAATAATGGACATACTCCCATCCTCGGGCATGTCAAGCACAACAAAATCAGTAAGAATTTAACAATTAGCAACTTCAACTGGGACATCCTCACAAATACCTATCGGAACAGTGGTTGACTTGTCAGCCATCTGAAGGGAGATATCTGTAGGAATTAGTTTCTCTAAACAAAGCCTCTCGTAAAGAGAGAGAGGCATAACACTCACTCCTGCTCCAAGATCACATAAAGCAGTTTTGACATAATTATTCTTTATGGAGCAAGGAATGGTGGGTATACCTGGATCACCGAGCTTCTCAGGAATCTTTCCACTAAAAGAATAGTTAGCAAGCATAGTAGATATTGCATCATTAGGAACTTTTCTTTTGTTAGTGACAATATCTTTCATATATTTTGAATAAGGAAGTAACTTAATAGCATCAGTCAAGGGTATCTGAAGAAAAAGAGGTTTAATCCACTCACAAAACTTATTATAATGCTCTTCTTCTTTAGATTTGATGGACTTACCTGGAAAGGGCATGTGTTTCTGTACCCATGGTTCTTTCTCCTTCCCATGTTTTCTTGCGATGAAGTCTTCTTTAGTGTACCTCTTACGTTTGTCAGGTGCTTCTTCTTCTTGAACTTCAGGCGGATCGTTTTTCTCATTATCATTACTTTCAGGTTCAGCACCGTCTTCAGTCTCAGCATCGGAAATAGATACACTGTTGGGATCAATAGCTGGCTCTTCATCTGCAATAGGATCATTAGCATTGTCAGTCTCTTTATGTTTCTTCTTCTTATTTGGAGAGACAACCATTTCTTCTTCCTGCATTTGAGAATCTTGCTCGATTCTCTTCGGATGTCCTTCTGGATAAAGAGGATCTTGAGTACTAGTTCCTCCTCGGGTCTTAATCCCAAAAGCCTGTAATTTATCTTGTTTGGCATTGTTAGCAAGCAAATCTCTTTGCACATTAGAAATTTGATCAAGCTGAGTTTGAACCATATGAAAATGCTTCACAAGACATTGAACATCATTAACTGTTCTATCTAAAACACCAAGCAATTTTTTGATAGCAAGGGAATTATCATGCAACTGACTTTCTATCCTCTTATTAAAATGATTTTGTTTCATAATAAAATTATCAAACTCATCTAAACATTGATCAGGAGGTTTACCATGAGGGATGTCACCTGCATTGAAATCTAAAAGAGAGTGTACCTCTACCATAGGAGGGTGAGTGGTAAGCTCACACAGCTTCTCAATAGGGGGTAGATTCTTCACGTCTTCAGCTTTAATACCTTTCTCTTTAATAGACTTCTTTGCTTCTCGCATATCCTCGGGGCTTAGAACAAACATGCCCCTCTTCTTTGTTGGTGGAGGTGGTTCAGGGACGGACCAATCTTCATGGTTTTGGCAATCCTGCCCATCAGATCTTCCGCATCGTCCGGTGTTCTTTTCCTGAAAACACAACCAGCACAACTGTCCAAATAGGACCTAGATTCATCAGTTAGACCAGCATAGAAATATATCAATTAATTCATTCTTAGGAATCTCATGTCCTGGTCTAGCCCGAATCAAACCATAGTACCTCCCCCAAGCTTTAGGGAGGGACTCATCCTGCAACTGTTTAAAGTTATAAATTCTTTGTAAAGCAGCATGTTGCATATGAGCAGGAAAGTACTTATCAACAAAAGAGTGAGCTAAGTCCTGAGGACTCTTAATAGAACCGCATGGGAGTGAGTCATACCACGCTTTAGCACCTTCCTTCAGCGAGAAAGGAAGAAGCTTGGTCACATAAAAGTATTGTATCTTTTCATCTGTGGTAAACAGGCTACCTAGCTCAATAAGTTTAGTTAGGTGTGCAATAGCATCCTCATTTTCTCTGCCATAAAAGGGGTCAGCTTCAACCATAGGTATAAGTGAAAGATCAACAGAGAAGTCAAAATCAGGATCATCAATGCATATAGGAGATGTAGCAAACTCAGGATTAGGAACGGTTTTGTTTTTCAAAGAGTGTTTTTCAAATATTTTCTTAATAACTTCAGGGTCAGAGCCAGCAAACTCTGTCAGTTCCCTGCATAGATCTTCATCAAGCATATAGTAATCATCATCAAGGAGCCTCTCTTTGAGTTTACTCAAATCAGGATAATCATAAGTTTCGCCAATAGGGTAGCAAGCAACAGGAAGTTCAATTCCATATTTTTCAGCAGCGGCAGCAATTTGTTTCTCAAGAGCATAACCAAGCGAACTAATATCATCATCAAAAGTAGTAGAAGCATAATCAAGAGTATCAGTCATAGTAACAGATTCAGTAGGAGCATCATGTGGTGGTGGTGAGGCAAACTTACTCATAACATAAGGTGAATCAAGCGTAGCACTAGTGCTCAGAGCAGTACCTCTTCTTTTAGTGGATAGTAAGATCGTAACCTTGGGGTCTCCTTTCTTACCCATAGTGAATAAAGTGCAGCAGGTAGGATACCTCAAGTAGACTTGTAAATATTGCTATGCTCCCCGGCAACGGCGCCAGAAAACGGTACTTGATAACCCTCAACCGTAAGGGATCAAGATAGTCTTCGCGGGTAAGAATAACCCAATTTATTGATTCGACACACGGGGAGCCAAAGAGTATTTATAAGCTTTAACAGTTGAGTTGTCAATTCAACCGCACCTGAAATATACTTACTTGCAACAAAAGATAAGTGGTAACAGTGATATGATAGTGATGATAGTAGTAGTAAAAGTAAACAGCAAAAGTAAATAGCAGTAGTAAATGGCAAAAGTAGCAACTAGTGACAAGCAAGGTTTAAAATACTGTAGGCTAGGGAGATGGATGGTTGGGCGCTGCATGGATGAGATAGTTTCTAACTTGGGGCACGGCACACGGAAAAGTAATGATCATCTAGGCAAATATCAAGCATTAGGCATGTATCCCATAGGTAGTTGTACGTGCTTGCAATAAGAACTTGCACAACATCTTTTGTCCTACCATCCCGCTACGAACGGGGCCAAAAGGAACTAATGGATATTAAGGTGCTCCTATCAAAGAGCACCGGAACAAAGCAATGAACTCAATGGATACATGTAATCCTCAAACTACGGACCATCCCCTTTGGTGTCCCAAGCTGTTACTTTTGGGATCGCCGGTTCCGAACCGTAACAGGTGCATACAACTCATAGATAGGATCAAGAACACAAATATATTCATGCAAACACATATGGTTCAGATCTGAAATCATGGCACTCGGCCCCTAAGTGTCAAGCATTAAGAATAACAAGTTGTAGCAAAGATGATAAACACCATAGTAGATGATAGGCAACATGCCCCCAACAATCTGATGAACTATTACATGATCTAACTCATCTAATCCCTACCACCCCCTTCGCCTACAGCAGGGGAATTACTCACACATGAAGGGGGAAGTCATGGATGGATGATGGAGTGGTGATGATGATGACGATGGCGACGATCTCCCCTCTCCGGAGGCCAAATCAGCCTCCAGATTAGCCCTCCCGAAGAAGAACAGAGGGTGGCCGCGGCTCCGCGACGAAAAACAGCGAAAGAACTTCCGATCTGGGGTTTTTGCGTCGGGAGGAAAAATACGGGCTAAAGTAGGGCACCAGGGGGTGTGGGCCCCACCCAGGCGCCCCCCCGGCGCGGCCCAGGGGGGGCGCGCCCACAGGGCGCCTGGGCACCCCCTGGCCCCCCTCTGGCCCCACTTCTGGTATTTGGTTCCTTCGGGTGCGTGGATTTTCTCTGGTTTTTCGTGGATTTTTCTGAGATACTTAAAAATCCGTTTTCCTGCACACAAATAAACCATACAGGCAGCTCTGCTGAAAACAGCGTCAGTCCGGGTTAGTTTAATCCAAATCATGCAAGAATGAGGTCAAAACAATATCAAAAGTGTTTGGAAAAGTAGATACGCTTGAGACGTATCAGGAGGCGGCGGCAGCCGCGGCCGCGGGTGAGTTCGGATACACCGTGGAGGAGGCGGAGGCAGCGGAGGCGGCAACCCTTGCCGAGCGAGAAGCGTTTCTCAAAGCGGGGAAGCTTGCCGGGCAAGACGCCGAGCCAAGCGAGCCCGCCGAGCAGGGCGTCGAGTCGAGCGTGCCCGTCGAGGACACGAGCGGCTCGCTGGAGATCGACTCCTCTTCCTCCTCGTCTTCAGGCAGTTCGCCACCACCAGCAGAGCCTCCAGCTCCACCAAGAAGGCGTCTCCGCAAGGCCGGGGACGTGACGGAGCGGCAGACGGGTCAACAGCCGTCGCGCCGCGCGACACGCGCCACCGCGACAAGCAAGGCTGCCCCGGGAGCACCTCGCGCTTCTGCAGCGGCTGGCGGGGGGTCTTCCCGGACCACTACGTCCGCCCCTGCCGCTCCCCACGCCTCGGCGGCAGCCGGAGCGGGGTCATCTCAGACCACCGCCACTGCTCCCGCTAAGCGGCCGAGGGAGCCTACTCCTCCGCCTCCTCGCGCCGGGACGCGTGAGCTAGACTTCGACTTCTCCGCGCTCAGCTCTGACGAAGAGGAAGAAGAGTAAGTCTTTGTCATTCTTGTATTTCTTCAACTTTTGCTGTTCTTTGTCTTGTATCTCAGTTGCCTCACTCTGAACTTGTTCTTCTTTTTCAGAACTCTGGCCCAGAGGGCGGCAAAGAGAGCCAAGGTCCCGGTGATTGGCATCGAGGACGAGCCCGCCGCGACGGCAGGGGGTGCGCCTGAAACAAGCTTGCCGGACCCGGCGACTGATGTTCAGAGCAGCCCCCAGCGCAGCCCCCAGCGTAAGTGTATAGTTCACTTTCTGTTGTTAGGTGCGCGTGGGCATTCTTTCTTTGCTGACGTCTTGTTCGTTGACTTATGTAGGAGCAGAGCAGACACATCAGGAGCGCTCGGAGACCATTCCCGTCGTGCCATCTGCTTCAACCACGCCGCCGAGGGGAAGTTCCCCGGCAAGGGGGGGATCCTCCGCCAAGGGCGAATTCTCTGCCAAGGGCAAGTTCTCCGGCGAGGGACAGCACCAGCGGCCCTCCGCCGGCGGGGACTACCACTACGCCGTCAAGGGAGAGCTCCCCGGCAAGGATCCTTACTGAGGAGCCGGCCCGCGCAAGTAGTCCCTTTGCTTCAAACCTCCCTTGGGCTTTTCTTCTTTTGATTCTTCTTTTTTGGATATTTGCTTGACTGTTTTCCTCCCCTTTTCCTACTGTCATACCCGTCTACTGCGAAGCCTATGGAGACGGAAGCTGCTGTTGAGGAGGATACACGCGGCATCACCGGCGACGCCGCTGCTACCGAAGAGGCGGCCGGTGTTGACGAGCCCGCCGGCGACAAGGCTGCCAAGGCTGCTGCCGCGGCGGCTGACGAGGGGTCCGGCGGTCGCACTGACGGCCCTGAGGCCGCAGGAGCGCCAGGCGCTACGCCGGCCGCCGATCCCTCCGCTGCTGCTGCCGCTTCAGGCTCCGAAGAGCCCGAGCCAGACGCCTACTTGGAGGCCGGCAACGGCGTCTTCATCAGCCTCCCATGGGCATCCATGTCCAGGGCGCCGGTCGAGGGAGAAGCCTTTGACGGGGAAGTACTCGCCTCCGCCGGGCTGAAGCTTGTCGACGCGCCGAGCAGCAGCAGCGGCGAACCCGAGGAGGAGCGGCTGCTGCGTAAGCTGCTGTCGCTCTATCGCGCCCAGCAGGCCAGGCTGGAGTCCCGCGAAGCGCTGGCTGCCAAGGCGGGAGCTGATATGGAGAAGCGCGCAGAGGAGCTCCGGGGTCTTCACCAAGCAGCCCTCCGGTCCTTGGCAGAGGAGCGGGAGCAACTTGCCGGAGAGCAGACGGCCTTCTTCCTCGAGAAGGCCGAAGTCGAAGTGCAGCAACAGCTTGCCGCCGAGAAGCTATCTACGCTGGAAGGCGAGCTGTCGCAGCGGAAGGTCAACCTCGACAACCACGAGGAAGAGCTTGCCGCGCGCGAGCATTCACTTGGCGGGGCCCTCCAGGAAGCAAAGGATGCTGCCGCGGCCGCTGAGACCGCCAAGAAGGAGTTGGAGACGAGAGTGGCGCAGCTCGAGGCCAACCTCAAGGCGAGCGGCGAGGAGGTTGCCGCACTCAAGCTCGAGCGGGAGAAGGACGCCCACAGTCATTCAGAGCTGCAGGTCCGCCTCGCCGAGAAGGGCAAGGAGCTTGCCGCCGCCAAGAACTCCGACGCCGATCTGGAGTTGAAACTGACCACCTTGACCCAGACGCTGGACGGTGCCAAGGAGCGGGAGGCGGCCCTCAAGGAGGAGGTCAGTGCCGAGAAGGCGTTGCTGGCGAGCGCTGCCGTCACCCAGAACAACTTCAGGGCGACCGTCGAGCACTGGACGGAGGGTCTTGTGAACGCCGCCGTGGATATCGACAAGGAGCTGGCGCAGCTGGGGGCGGAGTATCTCGAGTACTCCTCCGACGAGAATCTCCACCCCAGTGCCAAGCTCACCCTATTCTTCAGGGGCGTGGCGACGGCCCTCCAGCAGCTCCGGGAAAGGATCCCAAAGCAGCTGGCGGACGAGTCACACAAGCTCTGCGCGGGAGCCCTTCAAAAGGTACTGATGAAGGTGGCCTTCCGCAACCCTGGCCTCAACCTCACCAACGTCCTCAGGAGCTTGCCGTCGGATGCTGATCAGGAGGCGCTCAAGGCCCTTGTCGCACCCATTGTGGACATGGTGAGCGGAATCAAGAGGGTCGAGGGCGATCGCGCAGATTAGGCTGCCCATTTTTCTTCTTTCCTTGTCGCTGCTAGTCATGTTAGGAGAACAGTCTGTTAGAGCTACGACAAGCTATCTTTGTAATATAACTCTATTTTGGGTAATTGTTGCACTGTTATTTCCTTTACTTGATTCCTTTGCTTTGTATGTTTTTGCCCTACGCTTTTGGGGAACTTGCCGGCGCAGACACCTTTGCCGCGAGTGCTGAGTGCGGAACATCAGCAGCCTGCTGGCGGTGTCATTTGCCGACAAGAAACCTTGTCGCAACTAGTTGCAGCACACTTAAGTTGTTGAGCGTGCTCCAAAACAAAGTAAGGGTGCGACACTAGTCGCAGCACACTTAAGTCGTTGAGCGAACTCGAAACAAAGTAAGGGCGCAACTAGCTACGAGTTGGTTCCTCCGCGCACAGGTTTTCCATACAAAGCACGGAAAATGGAGTGAATAACCAAGATTTCTTGCCGATACTCTAATAAAATAGAAATCTATTCAATGAATAGGATAAGATCCATTGAGTTCTCTTCGCATTCCTTTGTGAAAGAGTAGAATGAGAAAGCTAATGAATCTTAAACCCATTGATAAAAAAAAGAGGATAAATAATAATGAAGATAACTTAAAAATTTAAAAATCTGATTGCTCAAACTTTGGCAACTTAGCTTTTGTGTCGTTTGCTTCCCGGCAAGGCGAAACTTTCTTGAATGGCGCTTGGTCCATACCACTATCTTCTCCTCCCCCCGGCAAACTTGTGCGCGAGGGAACCTTCCTTTGCTTGAAAAAAAAGAAAGAAGAGAAAATACAGATATGGAGCCTTTGAGCTCGTTATTGCTTACCGGGGGTAGGCGCTGCACAAGGTGTCAGATAATACATGCATAAAGTAAAAAGCATGAAATTGACAAGATGTGCGGGGCACATGAGCTTTACTGATGCACGGGGTCTGCGCCCGGCTTTGTACAAAGGATTATATGCAACAGCGGCAAGACTTGTACAAAAGGTGGTTGCCGGAGCAGGTCACGGCAACCGCGCCTTACGGGTAAAACTTACGAAGATGCTCGATGTTCCAGGAGTTGCTCACCGGAAAGCCATCTTCGGTCTCAAGGCGGACAGCGCCGGGCCTAGTGACTTGTTTCACCCGATAAGGGCCTTCCCACTTCGGCGTCAACTTGTTGGAATTCTTGGCGGACTGAACGCGCCGAAGAACAAGGTCGCCTTCCTCGAGACTTCTGGCGTTAACTTTGCGGCTATGGTAGCGGCGCAAAGCTTGCTGGTATCGAGCAGCTCGTACAGCAGCCTGAAGACGGTCTTCCTCAAGGAGCAGCGCGTCATCTTGTCGCAGCTGCTCTTGCTCGAGCTCATCATAAGCGAGCACTCGAGGTGACCCGTATACGAGTTCCGTGGGGAGAACTGCCTCTGTTCCATAGACTAGAGCGAAAGGTGTCTGTCCGGTGGCTCGATTTGGCGTCGTCCTGATCGACCAAAGAGCCGCCGGCAGCTCCTCGATCCAGTTTCTTCCACACTTGTGCAGCCTGTCGAAAGTTCTGGTCTTGAGGCCACGCAGCACTTCAACATTTGCCATCTCCGCTTGACCGTTGCTTCTCGGGTGAGCAACAGAAGCGAAGCAGACCTTGGCGCCAAGATCTTGGACGTACTGCATGAAGGTGCGGCTCGTGAACTGCGTACCGTTGTCGGTGATGATCCTGTTAGGGATACCGAAACGGCAAACAATCGACCTGAAGAACTTGACTGCCGACTGTGCGGTCACCTTTCTCACCGGTTCCACTTCCGGACACTTTGTGAACTTGTCGATTGCAACGTACAAGTACTCAAAGCCCCCAGCTGCGCGGGGAAAGGGGCCGAGGATGTCGAGCCTCCAGACCGAAAATGGCCAGGATAAAGGGATCGTCTGGAGAGCTTGAGCTGGCTGGTGTATCTGCTTGGAATGGAACTGGCACGCTTCACACTTGGTTACTTGTGGAGTTGCATCTTGGAGGGCTTCTGGCCAAAAGAAACCTTGCCGGAATGCTTTGCCGGCAAGTGCTCTTGTGCCAATGTGGTGGCCACATATGCCTCCGTGTATCTCTGCCAACAGCTTTTGTCCATCTTCCCGGGGAATACACTTCAATTTCACACCGTTGAGTCTTCTTCTGTACAGTGTGTTGTCAACGAACTGGTACATACTCGACTGCCGGGCTACTCTTTCCGCTTCTTCTTGCTCTTCGGGAAGTTCTCCTGTCTGAAGGAAACGGACAATCTGTTGCGCCCATGCTGGAGCTTGTGGCTCGACAGCAAGGACTAAAGGCACATCTGCTGCTGCGGGAACATCCGCTTCTACGGCGAGAACCTGCGGCTCAGCCGGAGCTTGATGTTCCCTGGCAAGCTTGCCGGAGCAAAACTTGTCGGGAGCGTTTACTTCGACGGAACAAACCCTGGGGCTTGCCGGAGCAGATTGCTCCTCATCACTCTTGGCGTTGATCTTGGGGACCTTCTTGGCGGCGGCTTCGGGAAGCTCTGCCGGAAAATAGTCGCCAGAGATCAACTTCCTCTTCTTGCTCTGTCCAGTCGATGGTGTTACGGATGGTTGAGTCAGCTTGAGCACAATGATCCCTGGTTCCACAGTTAACTTAAGTGCGGCGCACTTTGACAGGCCATCGGCGATGTCGTTCTGAGCTCTTGGGATGTGCTCCATCTGTAGGCCGTCAAAGTGCTCTTCAAGCTTTCTCACTTCATCGACGTAAGCTTCCATCAACGGGCTCTGGTAATTCTTGTTCACTTGGCGGACGACAAGCTGCGAGTCACCCCTGACAATCAGCTTCTTGATCCCAAGGTCTGCCGCGATCCTGAGACCGGCAAGCAAACCCTCATACTCTGAAGTATTGTTTGTTGCTTGCTCCTTGGGAAAGTGCATCTGGACCACGTACTTGAGGTGTTCTCCGGTGGGTGTGACAAGCAGCACACCAGCACCGGCGCCTTGCAGCGAGAAGGCACCATCAAAGTACATCAACCACTCTTTGCTTGCTTCCTTGACGGGGATGCTCGTTTTTGGTATTTCTTCATCTGGTGTTGGCGTCCACTCTGCTATGAACTCTGCCAATGCTCTGCTTTGGATAGTTAAAGCGCTTTCAAACTTGAGGCCAAAGCTTGATAGTTCTAGTGCCCACTCAACAATCTTGCCTGTTGCTTCTAGATTCTGCAGTATCCTCTTCAGCGGAAAGTGAGTGACAACTGTTATCTCATGTGCTTGGAAGTAATGGCGCAGCTTTCTCGAGGCCATGAGAAGGCCGAAAAGCAACTTCTGCACACCAGAGTACCTTGACTTAGCCCCCTGCAGAAGGGAGCTGACAAAGTAAACTGGGCGCTGCACCATTTTCTTCCGCACCTCCTCTTGCGCCTGCGCAGATCCATCTTTGTCGGGACCAGAGCTTGTCGGGGAAGCCCCCTGCTTGTCGCTGGATACGCTTGCCGTGGTTGCTGGCTCATCGTCTGCTTCCCTCTCCGCTACTAACGCAGCACTAACCACTTGATTGGTTGCCGCTAGGTACAGCAGCAACTTCTCTTGTGGCTTAGGTGCGACAAGTATTGGAGTAGAGGACAGGTATCTCTTCAAGTCTTGCAGCGCAGCCTCCGCTTCCGGAGTCCATTTCATTGGACCTGCCTTTTTCAAAAATTTGAAAAACGGCAGGGCGCGCTCAGCTGACTTAGAGATAAACCTGCTAAGAGCAGCCACGCAACCGGCAAGTCTTCGCACATCCTTGACGCGCTTGGGTGCTTCAATCTGCTCGATGGCCTTGATCTTGTTGGGATTGGCTTCAATCCCCCTCTGAGACACGAAGAACCCGAGAAGCTTGCCGGAAGGGACTCCAAACACACACTTCTTGGGGTTGAGCTTAAGCTGGATCTTGCGCAGATTTGCAAAGGTCTCTTCTAGATCTTGAACCAGGGTCGCCCTGTCCTTGCTCTTGACCACTATGTCATCCATGTATGCTTCTACATTTCTGTGAATTTGTGGCTCAAAAGCTGTATGGACCACCCTTGCAAATGTTGAACCAACATTCTTCAAACCAAAAGGCATTCGTACGAAACAATATGTGCCACATGGAGTGATGAATGCGGTCTTCTCTTCATCCTCTTCAGCCATGAAGATTTGATGGTACCCTGAGTACGCGTCAAGAAATGAAAGCGGGTCACATCTGGCCGTGGAGTCAACAATCTGGTCAATGCGCGGCAAGGGAAATGGGTCTTTGGGACAAGCTTTATTCACATCGGTGAAGTCGATACAAAGCCTCCATTTCCCGTTTGCCTTGCGCACTACTACAGGATTGGCCAACCACGTAGGATGGAGCACTCCTCTGACAAGGACTGCTGCTTCCAACTTCTTGATTTCTTCTGCGATAAATTCTTGGCGCTCCACTGCTTGTTTTTTGACTTTCTGCTTGACGGGCCACGCATGAGGACAGACGGCAAGCTTGTGCTCAATCACTTTCCTGGGAACACCGGGGATGTCAGACGATTGCCATGTAAACACGTCGACGTTCGCCCGCAGGAAAGAAACGAGCGCGCTTTCCTATTTAGGGTCAAGCGTGGCACTGATGGTGAAGGTACCACCAGTGCCGTCCTCCTTGGCGGGCACCTTCTTGGTCTCTGGCGGAGCCGCCATTGTCTTCTTACACTTGCCGGTGGAGCTCGATGGTGCGTCCTCGACGGCAGCGCAACACTCCGAAGAGGTGCGCTTGCCGGAGTGGGCCCCAGAGCTCTTGCCGGACTTGGTCTTCTCCTCCCCCTCGGGAGCTTCAGCGGCAAGTGTCTTACTATCTGTTGCGGCTGCTGCTTCCCGGTAAATCTTGTCGGCATAGATAAGGGCATCCTTCTTGTCGCCAGGGACAGAGATGACGCTTACCGGGCCGGGCATCTTCAACATATTGTATGCATAGTGAGAGGCTGCCATGAACTTGGCGAGTGCTGGACGGCCGAGTATCCCATTGTAAGGCAATGGAAAATCAGCTACGTCAAAAGTGACCCTCTCGGTCCTGAAGTTCAGCTCCCCGCCAAACGTCACTGGCAGCGTGATCTTCCCCTTCGACTTGCTCCTTCCCGGGTTTATTCCTTGGAATGTGCCGGTCTCTTCGAGCTCGCTGTCAGGGATCTGGAGTTTCTGGAGTACCGTGGAGGAGATCAGATTCAAGTCGGCCCCGCCGTCAACTAACAACTTAGTGACCTTGAGGTTGCGGATAGTTGGTGAAACCAACATCGGCAAGCACCCGACCGCAGTTGTGCGATAAGGGTGGTCCTCAATATCAAAGATGATAGGCGTGCTGGACCACTTCAGAAGCTTTCGCGATTCGACAGGTGGTTCTGCTGCATTAACTTCCCGCACCCACTATTTGAGTTGGCGGTGTGAAGTATGCAGAGAAGCACCGCCGTCAACACACAAGACCTCTGTGGCTTTCTGGAACTCCTGCTCACTGGTCTCAGCGTCCTCCATGTCTTCGTCGTCGTCGTCGTCTTCGTCCTTGTCGCGGCCGCGGGGAGTTCTGTCTCCTTGCCGCTGCTTGGCCTTGCCGCGGCGTCCTCCCCGGCCGGCGAATGTCCGCTTCTTGCCGGATCCTCCATCACCTCCTTGGGCCTTATCCTTGTCGCGTCGCTCATACTCAGCCTTCTGCTGCTCGACGAGCTGTTCGACCCTCTTGCAGTTCTGGAGGTCATGGCCCTTGGTGCGGTGGATCTTGCAATACTGCTTGTCGGTGCCGTCCTGCTTGTCGGCGGCCGCTACAGCCTGGCAGTTGGTGCATGCGGCAGCCTCCTTGCCGGAGCTACCAACTTTGGCCTTGTCGGTGCCACCTCCATTGCCGGACTGCTCAACGACCAGCACCTCTTTGTTTTTCTTCTTCTTGTTATTCCGCCGCCGGTTCTTCTTTGCCGGGGCAGCATCCTCGCTGTCAGATCCTCCTGCTCCTGTATCCTCTCCGGGGAGTTTCCTCCCCTCCTCAGCACGTGCGCACTTGTCGGCCAGGGCATAAAGCTCACTGACGTCCCTGATCTTGCACATCGCCATCTCCTCCCTCATCCTGCGGTTGCGCACGTTCTGATGGAACGCGCTGATGACCGCGGCAGGGTGGACGTCTGGGATGTTGTGCTGTACACGGCTGAATCTTTGGATGTACTTGCGTAGAGGTTCTCCTTCCTTCTGGGCGAGCAGGTGAAGGTCACTCTCTTGGCCATGGGGTTTGTGGCCGCCTGTAAAGGCGCCGACAAACTGATGGCACAAGTCTGCCCAGGAGGATATGGAGTTGTCCAGCAAATGCATGAGCCAGGACCTGACGTTGGGTTTGAGTACCAGAGGGAAGTAGTTGGCAAGGATCTTGTCGTCCCGCCCCCCGGCAGCTTGCACCGCGATGGTGTAGATGCTGAGGAACTCCGACGGATGCGTCTTGCCGTCATACTTCTCCGGTACGTCTGGTTTGAAATTCTTCATGCTGGGCCACTGGACTTGCCGCAGCTCACGAGTGAACGCAGGACAACCCACCGCGTACGGCAAGTCTCCTCGTCCCTCTGGCGCATGCATGTCGACAGCGGGCCCAGCGCGCTGGTCGGATTGACGTCGCACTTCTCTTCGGCGCTCGATGCGAGTGCGAGCGTCTTCTTGCTGTCGTTCGTGGAGAACTTGCCGCTGATCGTGACGAGCTCATGGATCTGATGACGCAGTGGAGTCGTCGTCGATGTTGATCCGGCGAGTCGGCGATTTTGGCTTCCGGGGCGGAGAGTGCACGGTGGTTGCACCCCCACCAGTCTTGTCGCCATTGGCCCGCGCCTGGCTGACTTGCCGCGGCTGCGATGTGCTCGGTTGCTGCGGAGTGTCGCCGTTGGCGAAGGCGATGAGACTCTGAATGGTGGCCCTCCAATCTTCGGCCTTGTCTGCCGCTGGAGGGAAGTCTAGGAGCAGTTGAGCTCGCGCCAGAGCTTCTGCTGGAGTGGTGGGTAGCGGTGGCGAGCGGTGCGAGGAGCGGGATATGCTCGGACTTCTAACTACGTTAGAAGGAGCAACATCTCGTCCGGGCGACCGTGCCTTGCTCATGCCGGCGTGCTGGCGTGCATGCTAGTCTTGAGCGTTTCGGGACCCACCAGCTTGACCTTGGCCCAGCAAGCGTATGGTACCTTGAGTACCACGACGCTGCCGGTCCCGCACCTCCTGAGATGGGCACGGTGCATGCACGGACGCCGAGGTCTTGGAGTGTGCCCGGTCGTCGTGGGAGCCGGCTACGCCGCCGATGGGCAGCGCAACCTTGTCCTTGGACCTGGCCGCACCGTGAGTTCCCTCGTCGATGTCCGTTCTTCCGCCGGCGTCTACCCCACCAGCCGTTGGCTCCGGCGGTGGTGGGATCGACGCGGATATGAAGATCTAGCTCGTGTGGACGCCGGATCGGGTTCACACAACCTCGACGCACCCCCTACCTGGCGCGCCAAAGATGTCGGGGAAACTGATCCACCCACGAACACCTATGGGACCGGAGCCCCTTTTCGGTACGGCAGGGGGCGGAGATTGCACAAAGAGCAGATCGAGGTGAGGCACACGAGCAGTTTACCCAGGTTCGGGCCGCACGGATGCGTAAAACCCTACTCCTGCTTTGGTTTGTATTGAGTTCTTGGCTCGGGAGCGCTGGAAGCTACAGTACTCCTCAGCGGCTAGCGAGACCGAGCGTGAGAGTGTTCGAATGTCTAACCCCCCTCTACGCTGCGCATGGGCCTCCTTGTATATGCTCAAGGGGTCACCGACGGGTGGCAACGCAGTCGAGGGTAAAAATGGAAAAAGGGTGGTAGTTGGTACAGTGTTTCATACCTAACCCTGACGGCTGGGGACAAGGGCATTAAATGCCCGTCGCCGTCGCCTAAACAGTGCAAAAAGGGCCGTCAGGGGCGCCACCGTACGTCACGATGGCATCCTTGTCATCGCCGCTTGCCACCGCGTACCCCTGGCTGCACAGCCTTCCGCCACGTACGCCTGGGAGGATCCCAGAGCGACACGTGGGTGGATGCGCTGGAGCGCGGGTACTGAGTGGAAGCTTGCCGCGGCAAGCGCCTTGCCGCGGTCGCTATCTTGTCGCTTTCGGGAGCTTGTCGCTCACCGGGCCTTGCCGGGACGCGTGGCGCGTCGCGGTAAGTTTCTTGAGATGCCTTGGTTGGCCTTCCCGGCAAGCTCCTCTTGCCAGGGTATTGTGTCTTGAGTGATCTTGTGCCTTGAGTGTCCTTCCCGGCAAGCTCCTCTTGCCGGGGCCTTGTCTCCTAGGCTTGGATACTTTGTTCTTGAATGGCTCCAAAGGAACCACGGAGGACCTTGGCGATCACCTGGCAAGCCTTGCGACTGCCCGTGCACAAGTTCGGGACACTAAGGGTACCCCTACTTTAGTACACCGACATAACCAAACAACGGTTTGCTGGGAAGGTGTCAAAGGTTAGGGGTTTCATGGCAACAAAGAGAGGCTGACAATAAATGATGGGTAGCACGACATATAACGATAGCATCGAGACAGCTAGCATGGCAATGATAGTAAAGGTATCCAAGGTGATGGTCATCTTGCCTGAGATCCTGCAAGGAAGAAGAACAGTCCATGAAGAAGACGAAGAAGAAGCCTTCAAGACGAACCACGCGTAGTCGAACGAATCCTCACGATCGCAACGGAAAAGAACTAGCGAGAAGAAACACACAACAAAGTAAACACCCAACACAAGAACATGACAAGATGCTCAACCAAGTATGATGCAAGACAAGTCTATATGATGCATTTCATGGCAAGGGATGAAGCACACAAGAACAACACAATCCAACAAGTTTAAATGAGGCCGGAATCAACATATAACAATTCCGGTAAGCCCTCATATGCACGTTTCGAAATTGGTCTAGATCTGAACAAACCTTACGTTAAAGTTGTTAAACAGCAAGTTAACATGCACCATGATGATCTACTCGAAATTCTAGTCAAGTTTCATATAAAGTTTATTTAATTCGGAGCTACGGCCTAGAAGATATGAGCAAAACAAGTCAAGCATGTCAAATAAGCAAGATGCACCCAAACATCAAGCGAACACACTCCAAATAGGTAAACAACATGATATTATGCATCTACATGCAAAAACACACAAGTTTCATATAGGGCACGCTCAAAACGGAGCAACGGTTCAACACATACACATGAAACAAGATATAACAACAAGCTGTCCAGATTCAGCAAGATAGCAACTTTAGAGCAATGTATATATATGCTACAGCACCCAAACATGATAACAAGAGGCATGGATGTGAAATATACATGATACTTAACAAGCATGAACTTAGAACACACCCAAAACTTGCTGGAACACAATTAACTAAGCATGGCAAGTTGCAATAAATTTATCCAGACTTAGTCAAAATCTGGGAAGGCAAAACATCATCACGATGCTGCCTTCGGAGGCACAAAACCACAATCATATCAACTCTACTAAGTATATAAATATCATGGACATGTAATATACATATCATACAGCAAACAACTCCATTGGAGCAACTCCATATGAGGCATGGATCAATAACAACAAGCTTCACCAAATTGATCATGCTGATAAAAATCTGACAGGTAAAATTTATGGTAACTTGAGAGCAAGAATTAAATAAGCTTCAGTAGGCCATATATGTAAACAAGGACATGGATGGATAGAGAATAACATGGACAACAAGATATGATCATTTGACATACCAAAACATGTATGGATTTGAGTGAGGCATCAAGCAAACATAGAATCAGGTTTAACAGATTCCAGACTTAGCAGTTTTTTCACTAAGTATAAAACAGCAACAACGACATGGCATGTATACAAGCTTGTTGCAAACACCTCAAGGCATATCATGAAAAGTAGATTGCACCACAGCAAAGACCATATGATTGTGCTTCTAAAACATATTGACATGTGGCATGAAAGACAAACACATCAATAGCTATGAGCAAGACAAATCAGCATCTCATAACAAGTTTCAACACTTAACAGCCACATGCACTTTTGAAACAGAGATTAACATGGCAATATGACACCTAACATGAATGCTACAACAACCAACATGTAGAGCACTTCACAATGAACATTTTGACATATCACACACTCCATTTGGATAAACATGCACAAAGTTATCACCCTCACAAGCATGCAACAAAATTACAGTTAACAGCAGTTTTAAACATATAGCACTCTTGCAACGATGATTAGGGCATCAAGATGAACTCAAACAAGCATGCCACAATGGAACAATATGAAGAGCATATCACCACGAACATTTTGACATATCATATGCATCATTTGGTTAAGCACACAAAAAGTTACAGCCACTCAAACACGCAACATTATTTACAACATGCTAGGGACTTAGTCATTTTTCCAGGAAAAAACACAACGAGCGGGTGATACTATCTAACACCTAGGGCGAGGGAAAAGGGCTGTTGGTCGCTCACCTGAGAGGGCCGAGGCCCAGTTGCCGAGGAGGTGGTCGGCTGGGCCGACGGAGGCAGGCCGGCTTGGCGGTGCCTCGCGGGCGGCTGGCCCACGCGAGCTGGCTGGGCCTGGCAGCTCACGGGGCCCACGCGGTCGACCGAGTGATCAACGCGCTCGGGATCGGGCGGCTGTGCGGGATCGAGCAAAGAGGTCGCCGGCGGCGAAGATGCATGCGACGGGGCTGCGAGACTCCAGCGTGGGGAAGCAGGGCATCGCGGGGAGGAGCGGCTTCAGGCAGATCGGGTCCCGGGGGTCCCGTTCCCGACGGCGACGCGGCAAGACAAGGACGGCGGCGAGCTCCACGGCCGGCGACGGCGCGGATCTGCGAGGATAGAGGGAGAGAGGGGCGGAGGCAGCACGGCGATGCGGTACGGCGGAGAGACGAGGTCGAGGTTGCGGCATGGGGCGCTCAGGCCTGGGCGACGCGGGGCGGCTGCTCCTCCGGCGAGCTCCGGAGAAGACTGACGGCGGCAGTGGCGGGGCTCTTCGGCGGCGGGGAGCGAGCGCTCGGCTCGGGAGCGGACGAGGGGAAGCGGCGCGCTCGGGGGCTGGCGGCGGTCGCTCGGGGCCCGGTTCGTCCCGGGACGGGCCTGATCTGGGCCTGGCGCGGTGGGAGGCGGTGAAGGCGACGTGGAGGGCGCCGGTTGGCTGCGGGAGGCACTGCGGGTGATGTGTCGTGCCCGGATTAGCCGGGGCGACGACGGGTGGCAGCGCCAAGTGGCAGGCCGCGGCTGGCAGCGCACGGAATGCGAGTAGGAGGTGGGATGGGAGGTTAGGAAGGCTAGATGGGGTTAGGGATGCCCAAAATGGCAAGGGGGAGTTTAAATAGGGTAGGAGCTAGGTTTTAGGGGGTTTTGTTGGCTTCTGGACCCTCCGATGATAATCGGACGGCTCCAGTTCGAGGAAGGGGCACGTGGGTGAGTGGGCTGGTTTAGTGGGCTGTGTAGGAGGGGTTGTGGGGTGAGAAGAGAAGAGGCCCGCGAGGTTTTCGAAGACCGAAAATGTCCGACGATTTAACCGGCGACTAGTGCCGCTATATTTACCGGTTGGGCTATCAAACGAGCTCCGAATGCGATGAAATTTGGCAGGCGGCCTGTCTACACTATAATAAGACCACATGCCAAGTTTCATCCCATTCCGAGAACATTTTCCGACCACTTATAAAATAAATATTCGGAGATGCCACGGGCGCGTGTAATTGTATCTAGGCTCAGAACGGACAACGAAAAGAAAGGGCGGACTCGGACGGATGCAAGTTTTGAAAACATGCTGATGCAATGCACACGATGACAAGGGAAAGATGCAACACGCAAGCAGATGACATGGCAACGACAACGAATAACTGGCTGACACCTGGCGCACCGGTCTCGGGGTGTCACACATACACTCCATTTGGACCAATATGCAAAAAGATATGACCTCTCAAACATGCTAACATGCTGTTAATAGACGACTAGAGCTAAAACAGTAACATCACCAACTGTTTGGCAACGAATATTAAGACATCAAGATGAATTATATCATGCATGCAAACCATATCAACATGTAGAGCACTCTGAGACGAACAAATCGACATATCATACACGCGAAACGGAGCTATGAGCACGGAGAAATGACATGGCAAAGAGGGCAACATATGATTAGTAACCAAGGACTTGGAGGAATTTTACCCCCGCGAAAACGGGATGGAGAGGAGCAGGACGAGGAGATCTGGGACCGGCGAGGAGTTTGGTTGGGTGAAGGGGTGGATATGGTCCACCCGACCAGATCCGGCGACGAGGTGGCCGCGGCGGCGGCGGGCGGCACTCGAGCGGGGCGGCGAGTTGGAGCCGGGCGGCGGAGGTGGCCAAGGAGGCGGTAGCCGGAGTGGTGGCGGAGTGGAGGCGGGGTTGGCGAGGCGAGGCCGGTGGCAGAGCTCGCGGATTACGGCGGGCGGCGGTGCAATGACGACGGAGGAAACCGGGCGGCGGCGGGGCCGCGGCCTAGCAGCGGCGCGAGGCAAGCCCAGATCGGCCCGTGGCGGGCCGATGTCGGGTCCCGGCGGGCCGCAGCGCTGGTGGAGGCGAGAGAGGCCGGGGTGATGACGTGTCGACACGGGATTGGCTGGAACGGGCGGCTGGACGCGTCCGGCGGCGTACGGACGTGTCCGGCGGCGGTGAGGAGCTCGGATCTAGGGTCTTGCCCGAAAATTTGGATGGGGGAGGCTGTTTTATAGGTAGATGGAGCTAGGAGATGTATTTTCCAGAGCGGTTTTCGCCCACACGATTGTGATCCAACGGCGAAGAGCATGAGGGGGTTTTGGATGGGCTAGTGGGCTGTTGTGGAGGGGTGCTGGGCTAAAAGAGAAAGGGCTTCCGACGATTAATGCGGTTAACCGTTGGGGCATCAAACGACCTCCAAATGGAACAAAATTTGACAGGTGGTCTACCGGTGATACACCAAGACCACTCGACAACTCTCGGCTCATTCCAAGGATGTTTTCTCCCGCTCAGGAAACAAGATCTGAGAGGTGCGACGGATGCGCTTGAGAGCGTCGGAATTCGAAACGGATAACGGAGAGGATGGAGACGATGCAACTACTCACGGATGCATGTGAGACTATGCAAATGCAATGCACAAGATGAAGATGACATGGCGATATGCAACACACGCTCAAAAGAAAAACACAAACAACCCAAAATGAAGGATCCCAAAATGGAATTGATTAAGTTAACGATGAATACATTGCCAAATTGGGAATTGTTACATCTAGGGTGTTACACCAAGGGCCCTCCTAAAATGCTCAAAACCAAGGATGCAAAGGCCACCCAAATCCTTACCTCGGCACACGACCTCCCAAATAACAAGGAAATGACCACCTGCAACATTACCATCCCCATCTCCCGTCCAAATGAACGATCTTTGCAGTCGACGGAGCTTGTTTTTCACCCATTTTGGGAGAGGGAATATAGTCATGTGAAAGACGCCGATGGAGGCGAGGACCGACTTGGCGAGCTTAACTCTGCTCACATGATTGAAAAGCTTACCCCTCCAATCTTTAAGCCACGAGCCCTCCTTATCAACGAGAGGCTGGAAATCCACCTTTCAAAGTTTTCGATATGCAGAGGAAACCCCAAATACTTATATGGGAAAGTTCCAACCTTGGCTAGGAGGTGGTGAAGGATGTGAGTTAAATACACGTCATCACAATTGGCAGGGAAAAAAATCAGTTTCCCCATGTTACATAGGAGCCCACTTGCATCGCCAAAGCATTTGAGGACCCCATCAATCACTTGCAGCTCCCCCTTGTCTGGGTTTGCAAAGATTGCAACATCATCAGTGTACGGGGAAAGGCAAAGTGATTACGAGCACAAATAGGCTGAAGTAAACCACCCTCCGTAGCCCTCGTGAATAACGTCTCGAGAGGATTGGTAACCCACAAATGTAAGGGATCAGTTGTAGCCTCTTTCGATAAGTAAGAGTGTCGAACCCAATGAGGAGCTAAAGGCATAACAAATATTCCCTCAAGTTCTATCGACCATCGATACAACTCTACGCATGCTTGACGTTTACTTTACCTAGAACAAGCATGAAAGTACTTTGTAGTTTTTGTGGGATAGGTTTGCAATATAATAAAGAGCGCGAAAATAAAAAGTAGGGGATGTTAAGATAAAGACACAACTAAATTATTTTTAGTAGAGAGCTTTTTGTCATGAGAAAGTTATTTGTCCCTAGGCAATCGATAACTAGACCGGTAATCACTATTGCAATTTTATTTGACGGAGAGGCATAAGCTAACATACTTTCTCTACTTGGATCATATGCACTTATGATTGGAACTCTAGCAAGCATCCGCAACTACTAAAGATCATTAAGGTAAAACCCAACCATAGCATTAAAGTATCAAGTCCTCTTATTCCCATATGCAAACAACCTACTTACTTGGGTATGTGCTTCTGTCACTCATGCCACCCACCATAAGCAAATCATTAACATATTGAAAATCCTACAACGGGGATCCCTCACGCTTGTGCGACACGGAGAGTGCCATAGGACAGCACCAATAATAACATATGCAACTCAAACCAATCACGATCATTAATTAACCCATAGGACAAAACAGATCTACTCAAACATCATAGGATAGCCATACATCATTGGGAAATAATATATAGCGTTGAGCACCATGTTTAAGTAGAGATTACAACGGGTAGAAGAGGGGTTACACCGCTGCATAGAGGGGGAAGAGTTGGTGATGATGGTGGTGAAGTTGTTAGTGTAGATTGCGGTGACGATGATGGCCCCAGCGGCACTCCGGTGCCACCGGAAGCGAGGGGGGGAGAGCCCCCCTCCTTCTTCTTCTTCCTTGACCTTCTCCCTAGATGGGAGAAGGGTTTCCCCTCTGGTCCATGGTCTCCATGGCGTGGGAGGGGCAAGAGCCCCTCCGAGATTGGATCTGTCTCTCTGTCTCTATGTGTTTCTGCGTTCCCTGATTCTGGCCCTGCACCGTTTCTTAAATTCCCGGAGATCCGTAACTCCAATTGGGCTGAATTTTGGACACGATTTTTATCCGGATATTAGCTTTCTTGCAGCGAAAGAAGGGCATCAACCGCCATACGGAGTGGCCATGAGGGCCCAGGGCGCGCCACTCATCCTCATGAGCCACTCGGGCATCGTCCCACGTTGGTTCCGCTTCCCAAAATTCACATGTATTCCAAAAAAATCTCCGTCCGTTTTATCCCATTTGGACTCCGTTTGATATGGATATTCTACGAAACAAAAAATATGCAACAAACAGGAACTGACACTGGGCACTAGATCAATATGTTTGTCCAAAAAATAGTATAAAAAGTTTCCAAAAGTATATGAAAGTTGTATTATATTGGCACAGAACAATAAAAAATTATAGATACGACGGAAACATATCATCATCCCCAAGCTTAATTCCTGCTCGTCCTCGAGTAGGTAAATGATAAATAAGATAATTTTTGATGTGGAATGCTACCTAACATAATCTTGATCATGTAATCTAATCATGGCATGAATATTAAGACACGAGTGATTCAAAGCGATAGTCTATCATTTGACATAAAAGAATTTAATACTCGGGCATCCCAAAAAACAATCAAGTCTTTCAAAATATCAATGCTAAAGAACGTCATCCCTACAAAATCATATAGTCTTTTATGCTCCCTTTTCTTAACACAAGGTACCCCTCATGCCTATCCCAGTGTCAGCCAAGTAACTGTTTTCATACTTTACTTTTTCGAACCTTTTCAACTCTTCACGCAATACATGAGCGTGAGCCATGGACATAGCACTATGGGTGGAATAGAAGGTGGTAGTAGACACAAGTAGGGAGAAAGTCTCACATCAACTAGGCGTATCAACGGGCTATGGAGATGCCCATTAATAGATACCAATGTGAGAGAGTAGGGATTGCCATGTAACGGATGCACTAGAGCTATAAGTGTATGAAAGCTCAAAAGAAAACTAGTGGGTGTGCATTAACTTGCTTGCTCATGAAGACCTAGGGCATTTGAGGAAGCCCATCGTTGGAATATACAAGCCAAGTTCTATAACGAAAAATTCTCACTAGTATATGGAAGTTACAACATAGAAGACTATCTATAATGAAGATCATGGTGCTACTTTGAAGCACAAGTGTGGAAAAAATAGTAGCATTGTCCCCTTTTTCTTTTCCTTTTTTTCTTTTTTTCTCTTTTATTTTTTATTTGGGCCTTCCTTTTTTTTATTTGACCTTTCTCCTTTTTTTATTTGGCCTTTCCTTTTTTTTCTTTTTTTTCAAGGGACAATGCTCTAATAATGATGATCATCACACTTCTATTGGCTTACAACTCGATACTAGAACAAAATATGACTCTATGTGAATGCCTCCGGCGGTGTATCGGGATGTGCAATGATCTAGCGTAGCAATGACATCAAAAACGGACAAGTCATGGAAACATCATGCTAGCTATCTTACGATCATGCAAGGCAATATGACAATGATGGTGCGTGTCATAATAAACAGAATGGTGGAGTTACATGGCAATATATCTCGGAATGGCTATGGAAATGCCATAATAGGTAGGTATGGTGGCTGTTTTTAGGAAGGATATAAAGTGATTTGATGCACCGGCGAAAACTGCGCGGTAATAAAGTGGCTAGCAAGGTGGAAGGGTGAGAGTGCGTATAATCCATGGACTCAACATTAGTCATAAAGAACTCACATACTTATTGCGAAAAGTCTATTAGCCCTCGAAGCAAAAATTCTACGACGCATGCTCCTAGGGAAGAGGTTGGTAGGAGTTAACCATCGCGCGCCCCTGACCTTCACGCAAAGATAAACAATCAAAATATAATGCGCGCCAATTTGGTTACATAGTTAGGAGATCATACGTGCATGCTTCGGGAATCACAAACCTTAACACCAATATTATTACTAAACCACAATCATTCACTAGTACCTCCCACATATTAGCATCTCTATATCGCAAAACTATTGCAAGGAATCAAACATATCATATTCAGCGATATAAAAGTTTATGTAGGATTTTATGACTAACCATGTGAATGACCAATTCATGTCAACTCTCTAAATAGATATAAGTGAAGCAAGAGAGTTTTAATTCTTTCTACAAAAGATATGCCCATGCTCCAACAAATATAAGGGAAGCAAAAGAGCATTCTACAAATGGCGGTTTTCTATGTGAAGAGAAACATGCAATCCAAACTTAAAATGATATAAGTGAAGCACAAGAAGCATTCTATAAAGCCATACTCAAAAGATATAAGTGAAGTGCAAAGAGCATTATATAAATCAACCAAGGACTATCTCATACCAGCATGGTGCATGTATTAAAAGAAAAAGAAAAAGCACACGACACTCCAAGAGTTTACGCATATCATGTGAATGAAATGAATCCGAAAACATACCGATACTTGTTGAAAAAAGAAGGGATGCCTTCCGGGGAATGCCCAAGCTTAGACGCTTTAGTCTCCTTGAATATTTACTTGGGGTGCCTCGGGAATCCCCAAGCTTGAGCTCTTGCCTCTCCTCCTTCTCCTTGCATTGAGACCTCCTCGATATTCGAACACTTCATCCACACAAAACTTAACTGAACTTTTAGTGGCGGTGTTAGTGCATATGATCAATAAATTCCCATCATGTACTGCTCTAACAATATTGTATAATTATAAGCAAACATTACCTACTGTATGCTATCACAATTCTATGGCCCCAAGTCAATGAGGCATCAACAAGAATTCAAACATATGCAAATAATGAAGCTATAACAGCAATCTGTGCAAACAGGACAGT
Organism: Secale cereale; assembly: GCA_902687465.1. Classification (NCBI taxonomy): domain Eukaryota; kingdom Viridiplantae; phylum Streptophyta; class Magnoliopsida; order Poales; family Poaceae; genus Secale; species Secale cereale. Next base: position 571,685,143 of record LR738713.1, on the reverse strand, counting down.
CTGTAGTAATCTGAACATTAATCATACTTCTGTAACTCTAACAATTCTGGAAAAACTAGGGAAAATTAACAATTTGTATAGCAAGACTTTGCAAAAAGTTTCAGATCCTTTTGACGTTCCAGTAAAAAATGTAAAATCGCGCACTACAGCCAAAGTTTCTGTTTATGCACCGCACAAACCAACAAGCAATTTAATAATCCTAAAGGAAACTCTTGGCACATTATTTTTATAATACAATGGAATTGTACAAGGGGATAATTATTTTTGTTGAAAAGTTTCTGTAATCTGCTACTTCTCGAGCTTGCATTGTATTCCCTCGAAAAGGAAAGGGTGATGCAGCATAGTAGCATAAGTATTTCCCTTAGTTTTTGAGAACCAAGATATCAATCCAGTAGGAGACCACGCGCGAGTCCCTCGCACCTGCACAAACAAATAAGAACTTCGCAGCCAACGGGATAAGGGAATGTCAATCCCTTTACGGTCACTTACGAAAGTGAGATCTGATAGATAGGATAGTTTGATATTTTTGGTATTTTTGGATATAAGTACAAAAAGTAAAATCGGAAAAGTAAAGTAGATTGTAGATTGATATGTTGAGAATAGACCCGGGGGCCATAGTTTTCTCTAGTGGCTTCTCTCATCATAGCGATATTCTATGGCGGGTAAAAAAATTACTGTCGAGCAATTGATAGAAAAGCTAATAATTATGAGACTATCTACGCATGATCATTATATATAGGCATCACGTCTGAAAGAATTAGATCAAAACGATTCTGCATCTACTACTATTACTCCACACATCGACCGCTATCCAGCATGCATCTAGAGTATTAAGTTCATAAGAACAGAGTAACGCCTTAAGCAAGATGACAGGATGTAGAGGGATAAACTCAAACATAGTGATATAAACCCCATTATTTTATCCTCGATGGCAACAATACAATACATGCCTTGTTGCCCCTACTGTCACTCGGAAAGGACACCGCGAGATTGAACCCAAAGCCAAGCACTTCTCCCATTGCAAGAACTATAGATCTAGTAGGCCAAACCAAACCAATAATTCGAAGAGACTTGCAAGGGATATTATAATCATACATAAAGAGTTCAGAAAAGAAGCAACTAATTCTCATAGATAATCTTCATCATAAACCCACAATTCATCGGATCTCGACAAACACACCGCGAAAAGAGATTACATCGAATAGATCTCCTCGAAGACCGAGGAGAACTTGGTATTGAGGTCCAAAGAGAGAGAAGAAGCCATCTAGATACTAGCTATGGACCTGAAGGTCTGTGGTAAACTACTCACAACTCATGGTGAGGCGATGATGATGATATAGAAGCACTCCGTGGTAGATCCCCCCTCCATCGGAGCACCGAAACAGGCCCCATGATGGGATCTCACGGGAACAGAAGGTTGCGGCGGTGGAACTAGGGTTTTTTCTCCTCTCTTGATGTTTTCGGGGTACGTAGGTATATATAGGAGGAAGGAGGGCACCGGGGGCCAAACGTGGGGCCCACGAGGTAGGGGGGCACGCCCCCACCCTCGTGGACGCCACCTCAGCCCCATTCCGTGGTTCTCAAGTATCCCGTGCGTATTTTGCTCCAAAAATATCTCTCCCGAAGTATCATTCTGTTTGGACTCCGTTTGATATTCCTTTTCTGTAGAACCCTGAAATAGGCAAAAACAGCAATCTGGACTGGGCCTTTGGGTTAATAGTTTAGTCCCAAAAATAATATAAAAGTGTATAACAAAGCCCATTAAACATCCAAAACATCTTAAATAATAGCATGTGTTGGTGTACAAAAAGAGGGGTACGAAGCGGTTTTCCTCGGCAAGATCCTTGCCGGGGCCGGCTCTGGCAGCCCCGGCAAGGGGGACGAAGCGGTTTTCCTCGGCAAGATCCTTGCCGGGCCGGCTCTGGCAGCCCCGGCAAGGCCCTTGCCGCGGCAGCTCGCCCCCCCCCCCCC
>LR738713.1:571651897-571676257 GCA_902687465.1 Secale cereale | reverse complement strand
AAATAGCGGAATCTAAAAAAAAATTGTTACCAAAACAACACAAAAGAGTAATGCGGTTCACTTCGTGATCAAAAACAAAACACACATCGGAAAGCAGCTCACTTCTCAAACACTTCTCAACTCGCGCAAAAACGGCCGCTGCAGTTCGTAGTCAGCCGCACGATTTTCAAATTTAACTAAAAACCGTAACGAATCTCAAAAACATTTCAACATATGAAAGTTGCGTCTCGTTCGTAGCTTTCCAACGGTATATTACACGCCTTGTTCCGACAAACGGTTAAAAACTAGAGTGAAAACAGTACCGAAAATTTGAAAAAAATCGAAAAAAACAATTCCGCGATTTAGTAAATTCAAAACTGCTCTTAAACCGTAGCGAATTAGAAAAAATAATAGATACGAAAAAGATGCGTGGCGACGATACCTTTTCAACGGTTTATCATATGTTTCGTTCCGACGAGCGGTTTAGAAAAAAACGCCAAAAAACGCTCGCTGCCATTCGTTGTGAGCCGCACGATTTTCAAAACTGCTCTTAAACCGTGCGGAATCTTGAAAAGTGTTCAACATGGCGAATATGCGTCTACTCCATAGCTTTTCAACGGTATATTATACGCATAATTCCGATAAACGGTTAAAAAACTAGAGCAAAAAAGGTACCGAAAAAATATCACGTACAGTTTGAGTATATACTCCCATCCTCAATATACCTTATATACGCATTAATTATACCTCTTTATCATTCTCAATATACTTCATTAAATATTCTAAGATACCCCAATACGAGTTTTATTGAAAAAATATTATCTGCGACGTACTTTTTGTAATATACCTTTTTCACGTACAAACACATCAGTATATACGTAAACATTTAAAATATGTAGACTCGCATGAATTTTTTCATTAAAATCATTTGGGGTATCTAATAATTACCAATGAAGTATATTAAAAATAATAAAAAGGTATAAAAGATTCATCTATATGGTATATGAGGAGCGGGAGTACGTACTCCCAGGAGTACACAACCATTTTCCCATATATATATATATATATATATATATATATATATATATATATATATATATATATATATATATATATATATATATATATATATATATATCGGAGAGTAGGATTTCTTTTTACTCCTCATCCCCTTCATCGCTCTCGTGAGGACTCCTGACATTGTTCTATCTCCTCTATTCTCAAAATTTCACCAAATGTTTTTTTAGGATCACGCGGGTATTGTTTGGATTGTTTCGATATCTTTGTGACAAGAACATTGTTCTCAATGCCTCCTGTCATTTAGGGGTTGTGGAAGTGTCCCGAGGAGTTGAGCTTCGAGGTGTTGTCATCACAAATGTATCGTTGCGGTTCTAGAATACCAGAGTCGGCCGACATCGAAAACTCTTCTATGTGGTTAGTGGAGAGATAACCCCGATGTCACCCAGTACTGGTGGGATAGTTCGGGAATATTGCCATAGCTAGCATAGCGGATGCGTTTCGAAGGTCCGAGGTAACAGTTTCCGAGGATGACTGGTTATGTGTTGACGGATGGATACAGCTGGATGTAGGTTTAGCGTTGAGTGTGCGGTGCTTCCCCTGTATCCCCAACACCAGATTGCATAACCGGAAAGCTTCGGGAATTAATAGGTGGGTTTCAAGTAGCTCGTAGGTAATCTTCCAACGGGTGCATGATATGAGGTTGGGGTTCAACATATAGTGACGAGGTTTCATGGGCGCTGTTCCAATTGGGAGTTGCATCTTAAAGGGTCCTTGGCTATGCTGATCCAGGGATTGCAACACTCTTTGTAACACGTTCCATGGACATTCAGCACGAACACGTGGGACGAAATCTTTATTATGTATTTGTTCCATTTGTACCTTGTTGTTTTATTTTATTTTCTTCTCCCAAGTGGCTTCCCGACAAGTTGATGTATCATTAAGCTACGAAATTCATTCGTTCAATTTTGTTCGGATGTTCGTTTTGAAGACTTTATGTTGCAACATATCTATCCTTTGTTTTCTTTTGATTCTGGTATTCGGGTTGCTTCGAAGTCAAGTGGTGATTCCATACCTTTCCTAATCGGTGTTCTCATATTTCTATGGGAGTGCTAAACCTTCTTGATCATCGAGATTGCTATGTTAAATTCTTTTCAACCGGCGTGCTTCTCTTCAACTTAATCCGATCTCTTCATCATTTGCAAGATCAACTCTCAATCTTTTCTCAAAGGTGTATGTCTCATTCATCCCAAATTGTCTTTGTTTAACCCGCCCTCCCTCCCTTCTTCTTCTCGAAGCCAGAAATTCTAAAATGAAATATCCATTTTATTAATGTGATGTTTCTTCATTCTTTTCGTTCAATTTCATTATCCGATGATTTCTCAGGATGACGCTCAGGAGCTTCAAGTTTATCATTCTTCGTTCTCGTTTCTTCTCCGGTGGATTAAATTCAAGCTTCGGTCATGATCATATCTCTTCCTTTTTGTTTCACATGTTTTCACATGTTGAAATTTCTTATCCGAAGTCTCTCTTGTTTATTCAACTCTCTCTAACTCTTCTCCGGAGTGTACAAGGTATCTCAGAAGATTTGTGTTTCAATTCTTAATCCATTCAAGCTATTTTGAGATTGTTATCTCATTCAAGCCATTTAATTCAACCGATGCAATATCTCTTAAGCAATCTTTTCAACGGTGATTTCTTTTGAGTGGCCCTAACCCACATGTCTTTTTCCAGGATCTTACCTGACGCTTCTATTTTTCCGGAGTTATTCTAAAATTCTTTTCAAAGTGTGACGTAAGTATGGATTCCATCAGTCATATGCCTTCTCCCAGATCGCTTTCAAATTCTTTTCATGTTTGGTTAAACCTTCCATGTTTTTATTCTTTCGGAGTATTTCAAATTATTCATGGTATTCTCGTCGTTCTTCTCAACATTTGAAGACCGGAGAAGAGTTTCTCTCAAATCTTACCCATTCTTCTAAACATTCATGGTTCTAGCTTCATGTCATCCTCATTATTGTTCCGATTGTGAGGAATTCTTTTATACCCATCCGAAGAATTTCATGAACTCTTTCCATTGTGATCCTCCGAAGGCCATCATTTCAGAAGATTTCCTCATTCTCAGTTTTCAACTTCGTCCTCCAAATATTATTCATTGATGCCTCTTCGTTCGTCTCCATATTCTTCCGGTGCTTTGTAAAAGTATTCTTTAATCAGTTCGCGATCTCTTTGTTCTCTTGTATCTGAATTTCCTCAATTGCTTATTCTTCCGGTGGATTATTCTTTTTCATCACCCGGTTTCAATTCTTGCGGTGGTTCATTCAAAATTCATTTTCCTTTGTTATTGTGTCATTTCACTTGTTCCTTCCAAATTCTACCGGTGATTCGTTGAATACTTTCTCAAATTTGTGCGGGATCTCTCTTTAATTCTTTGCAATGAGAATAAGTAGTATGCCAAATCCATTGTTTGTCACCAATTTAAATTGGTGAAGGATACGCACAACATAATTATTATTCTTATTTCATCCAAGTGATTAATTCCTTGTTCGGAGTTTGTTCATGATTAATAAAGTCTAGGTTCGGAGTGTTTCATCTTTCTTTCCGGAGTTCCAAGTTTTCTTTTTATATCATCACAAAGCTTCATCTAATCATTGCAAGGCTTCAATCTTATTATTTTCATCCTTCACTTTTCATCCTTTTGTTACTGGAGTTTTCATGGTGGTTCTTCATGATTTAATTCATCCTCGAAGTCTTCATCAAGATTCTTGTTGGAGCTCAAGCATTCTTCATCTTGCATTTTGAAGTGCAATTCTATCTACATTATCGTTTGAGATGGTGGTATGTCATTCTTCACAATTTCCTTCATGTTCATGATTAACAAGTTTGTCAGGTATGAGATATTTAAACCCATAAATTTCTTCGTTGGAGTTATCTTGGCATAGATTTCACCTAAAGCCTTCCATTGGGATTGTTGCTAATTATGGTGTTATAAATGACCCAAGTTCTACATTTATCATTCCGGTGAAATAAGTTTTCCGTCCCCTTGTTGACCTCAATCCAACCAATTGTTTTCTGCTAGTGGACGGGTGTCACCTCATAATTTTGAGATGTTTTCCATAACCCCACAACAAACTTATTCTTTTCGTTGTTGAATTTCCAACAACTCCGTTCAACCCTTCTTCGTAAGGATGATTTTCGAAATTCATTCATGGGAGAATTTGTCATTTTCTTCTCCGTTCTTTTCTTTCCAACGACCTAGCATATATTATTTCATTCCGTAGGCATTGTGATGTTGCTCTCTCCAAACCAGCATCTCGTTTTATCGAGATCATGTTATTTCCTTTGCTTGTCCATTTAATTGGAGTGTTGTGTCCTCGTTCAAGTTCTCTCATCTTATCAAGTTTTGACTCTCTGTTAACCGGTGTGTTGTCTGGAATCTTTTCTTAACCCTTGTGCCATTCTTTCAATTGTTTCGGAGGCAATGTGCTATTGATTTCATCAAGTATCATCCAATCTTCTCAAGCTCATGATAATTCCTTCCATTTTCAGTCGGAGTGCTATCCAAATTATGTCATTCTTATTGCTTGGCTATACCGTTGCGGTTTCATATTCTTTTGGTTCGTAAGCTCTTGTTTCATGTCTTTCAACCTACAAGGTTCTCGTAATGTTCCTTTTTCCTCTTTTCTAACGGAGTGTTTCATCCTCGTTCATCTTCGTTGTATTCTTCTTTCAATTTAGTCAACCTCTCAAGTTCGTGGTTTCACTTATTTGTCAAAGAAGCAACTTTGTTTTACCTCTTCTTTTTTCTGTTCCTATCTGGTGCCATCTCCAGGATATCGGGTCGAGATCCTCTGTTAGTGTGGGAGAGTTGTGACGCCCCAAGACCGACGCTCTAGAAGACTTCCAGATGTTCCGGGTTTTGCCGTGTGTTTCTTTTGCTTGCTTTATTTCTTTTTGCATTGCATCATGTCATCATGCCATCATGTCATTATCTTTTGCATCTCAGCTAAATAAATCGTATGGATCTCCGGTCCATTTAAATCGAGGGATATTCAAAATGGTGACTTCTCTTTATAACATATCCTTCCAATAGTTGTAGGGAGCTATATCGAATAGTCCATTAACCTGGAATCACCTATAACACATTTGCATCGTTATTCAATTTTCTTATATCCAACTCAACTTCCTTTTTTTATTTCCTTTGAGGCCTTTAGTAAAATTGAGTTGCAATTTTACTTTATCCATGGATGTTCAGATTCTTCCCATAAATCATGCTATTAGACTGCCAATTCAAATCTGATCTCTTTTGGTCTCTATTTAAATTGCTTCCAAATTGAATTTTATTCAAACTTATTCGAATTGTATCTTCTAAAACCTTTCCAACCATTTTTTATTAAACCCTCTATATTTTCTGTCTCGAGGAAAATATGTCACTTGTTGGAATTCCACCTCTATCCTCTCCTTTGGCCTTTCTTTTTTTTTCAAATGCGAAGACCTTTTTTTTCCAACAGGCCTCCTTGCTTTTCACCTCTCCCCTGGGCCATATCCCTCGTGGCCGAGGCCCAACCAACCACACCGGCCCATCCGCCCCCTTCTAGCCCAGCCGCCCCTAGCTAAACCTAGCCACGCAGCCCGATCGATCTCTCCCTCACGTTTCCCTCTCAGCGCCGCTCATTCCCTCTCCCTCGACTCCTCTTGATCCTCCTATCGCGCCGCCAGGCCTCGTCCTCCTCCCTTCGATCCTCTTCTCCCGACCCCATCTCCCTCCTCTCGCTCTCTCACCCACAGCCGGCCTCCCGTGCGTCGCCGCACCGCCAGTCCCGTCCGCGCCTCTCCGCCTCCGCGCAGGGAACCACCCCCCGCCGCCACCGAGCTACTCTGCACCACCGGCCGGCCAGGAGCCCGCCGCCAAGTCCTCCTCCTCGAGGCCCTCGTCTCCAGCGCACCGCCGTCCCTCGCCACCATCGGAGTCCAGCAGGTCTTCCTCGCGCACTGCCGCACTCGACCTCCAGGAGCCGCGCCCTGACGCCGTTCCCGTCTGCCGCCGGTGACCTCCACTAGGGCGTCGCCCTCATCCACCAAGACCAGCAGCTGCCAAAGCTCCATTCCATCGGCGACCATCACCAGGACCTCCTCGCCACCTCTCCTCCGCCGGCGCCCTGCATCCTCTGCCCACGACCCCTCCTTCGTCCGCCGTGGGAGCCAAGGCCACAGCCTACTCTGCCGTGCACAACCTCTTTGTTGCTGCCATGTTCGCTTGCATCGACCCGAGTCTCGGCCTCGTGCTGTTGTCACGTTGCCTGCCCAAACCGAAGCAATTTTGGATTGCGAGTACGCTTCGGATTCGTCAAGACCCTCATGTACGACTACACGATGTGACCCGTCAAGTACCACTACGTCCGACGACGCGACAAGTACCTCTACCGATGACATGAACATCTACGAAACGTGTACGACGACCGTCGCCGAAGACCCGTGTACGACTACCATCGCCGAAGACCATCAACATGTACAACTACCGTCGACCGTGGATGTCAAGTTCCTCGCCGTGACCCCGAACGTCTACAAAAAACGTGAACGACTACTTCCACTACCGCCGCGAGAACGTCTACTTCCTCTGCATCCCATCGAACTCGAACCATCCCGAACCGCACACTTCGAAGGTATACCACGAGACGATGACCCGTGGACGAATGTTACTTGTGTTGTATGAGATGAAATACTTGTTTGCACCGTGCCCGAATCGTCGCTTGCAATGCCCCTCGTTTGCCTCGCCGCCAACTCGTGGGAACCCGGTAACGGGAACACCCCACCATCTTTGCATGACTCACTCACGCCACCTTTCTTTTGCACCAGCATCTCGACGAGTTGTCGGATCATCAGAACATTGCCGTGGCCCCGTTTCCATTCATCACCGCCGTGGCCCCTTTCCTTCCACCACGGTGACGAGTTACTCTATATCTTGGTCATGTCAACTTTTAATAAAATTGCATAAAACTTGCATTTGTCATCCGCATCATGATAACAACATTTAAATGGTTAAAGTTGTTGTTTGCTTTAATAAATGCTAAATATGCACATGGGGAGTTTCCGGAATTGTTGTTGTTATTTCCGGCCTCATTTAAATGACTAGATAGTGTAGTTTGTTTAAGCTTCACCTCTTGCCATGTTAACAAACATTTAACCTTGTCTTGTAAATAAACGAGAGTCAACTAAATAAATAAAATGTGGTGTTTCGTCAATATGCAACTCGTTGCATATTGAGCTCCACTTAAATTGTAGTGTTGTTTGTGATTTTGCTATGGCCTGCATAATTAAACCGGACATGCATCATATTTGGTTGTGCATCATGCCATGGTTATGATATGTGTGTTTACCGTGTTGTTTGCTTCTTTCCGGTATGCTTCTCTTGTTAGCTTCGGTGTCGTTCCGGAGTTGTGAGGTTTTGTTCGACAACTTCATGGACTCGTTCTCCTTCTTTGCGGAATCCTATGCAAGATTACCATTCCCTGATATCACCTCTATCTTTGCCTATGCTAGTTGTCTCGTTCTTTAGCTATGCCTCGATGCCTATTCCTGTTTGTCAGCCTCCTATTGTTGCCATGAAACCTCTAACCTTTGACACCTTCCCAGCAAACCGTTGTTTGGCTATGTTACCCGCTTGCTCAGCCCCTCTTATAGCATTGTTAGTTGCAGGTGAAGATGAAGATTGCTCCATGTTGGAACTTGGTGTTGGAAAATCACAATATCTCTTAAATATATTAACAAACCTATATACTTGGCAATGGGTGGAAGGCTTGGCCTTTTGCTCGGTGTTTTGTTCCACTCATGCCACCGTAGGACCCGATAAACAGGTGTTATGTTCCTTGATTTTGCGTTCCTAACACGGTTGGGGTTTATGGGCCCCCCTTGATAATTCGCACTACTTAAAGTTTTTCCAGCAAGACCCAACTTTGGTTCTACATTTGCCTAACAACTAAAACTTGCCGAGGGAGTAATTAACCCGAGGATTTATTAATCAACAACCCGGGCCAGTGCTCGTTTTGATTGTTGGTCCAAACTGGGGGTACTGCGGGGCCACCTTGGGGAAACCCGTGGGCTGGTTTTACCTATAGCATCGCCCATTCGGTCGTGGCCTGAGACGAGATACGCGTGGCTACTATCAGGGTGTCGGCACGCCGGGAGGTCTTGATGGATTAGTTTTACCTTTGTCGAAATATCGTGAGCACGGGATTCCAACAATACTCAGGTCTTCCCACTTTGGAGTTGTGACTCCGCAGATCGTGAGCTTGTGATGGGCTAAGTTGGGACCCCCCCTGCAGGGTTTTTAACTTTCGAAAGCCGTGCCCGCGGTTATGTGGCAGATGGGAATTTTTTAATATCCGGTTGTAGATAACATGACACCTTATTCATGAATACACTACCTGCGTGAGTAATAGTGATGGTCTCTTTCCGAAGGGCTTCGGGAAGTGAACAAGGTGGGGTTATGTTTGACCGTGAGTAGCTAGGATCACTTCTTGATTAACTTGGCGACCGTTGGCACATTTCACTTCTTGCTTTGAACTCGTAAGCTAGTTGCTTAGTTCTTGCTGCAAACACTTTATTACCCCCTCCTCACCTATAAGGCTTTGTTAGTTTTGATACCCGGGAACAGGATTGCTGAGTCCTCTGTGGCTCACAGATTCAACACACACCAGATGCAGGTACCGCTGAGAACAATGCAGGAGAGGGATCAGAACTTCAATGGGAGTTCGATGAAGAGCTCGGCCGTATGAATGTGATGTTTTCGACGATCAATAGTGGTTCCTACTAGGGTCGATCGTGCCTTGTGTTTTATGGTATCTTTCTCATTTGGATTTCCGTCCGTAGTCGGACCTTGTGTTATTCGGATGATGTATGCTATTGTATTCATTATGTGACGTGGCGAGTGTAAGCCAACTATCTTTTCTATTTCATCCCTGAATTTTACATGAGATGTGCAAATATACCATACTTGAGATCATTCTAGTATGCGCTTATGTCTATAAGTCGTGCCTCGACACGTGGGAGACTTAGTCGCATACTGGGCATTACAATAGACTCCTGCAAAATATTAGTCTCTTCTTGGACAGCGGAGTAGTCCTCAATATATGGTTTAACATAGGCATTAGAAGCATAATTATCATAACAATATTTAAATATGGCAAAAATTTCAGATTTGTAAAGAGTAGTATCATACTTTTCAATCAACGAAGCAATTTCATAAGCACCCTTAAAAGCAACAAATTCTTCAATTTGTTGAACATCATAGTAACTGTAAACACCCTTAGCCTAGGAAGATACAATTCCATTATCACAAAACTCACATTGGTAGGGAAGGTGTTTCGTAGGGTCTTCAGAACAATAAGTAAATTCATAAATTTCACATAAATTCCAAGCATAGCGTTGCAAACGATGAATTTGATCCAGTAAAAGTTTCCCTTTTTCAGTTATGCATTGTCGCACATAACAAGCATGCTCATCTAAAGATTTTCCCTCAACTAAGCTAGTTGGGGTTTCAGCCCGAGCACATAGGGATCGAAGATTATCCAAGTAATAAGCTTCAGTAGTGTGATAGATTTTGAGTGGTTCTTCAATCATTGGTTCAGTAGGTACCACTAATTTTTTTTGGTATTTTGCGTTTCCTACCCATAACTAAAGATAGAAAACAACTTAGAACAGCAAATAAAATCTACTTAGTGATAAAGCAAACACGCACACACGAGGATATTCACCCCACGCTATTGCTCCCCGGCAACGGCGCCAGAAAAAGGTCTTGATAACCCACAAGCGTAGGGGATCAGTTGTAGCCTCGTTCGATAAGTAAGGGTGTCGAACCCAACGAGGAGCTAAAGGCAGAATAAATATTCCCTCAAGTTCTATCGACCACCGATACAACTCTACGCACGCTTGACGTTTACTTTACCTAGAACAAGTATGAAACTAGAAGTACTTTGTAGTTTTTGTGGGATAGGTTTGCAAGATAATAAAGAGCGCGAAAATAAAAAGTAGGGGATGTTAAGATAAAGACACAACTAAATTAGTTTTAGTAGAGAGCTTTTTGTCACGAGAAAGTTATTTGTCCCTAGACAATCGATAACTAGATCGGTAATCACTACTGCAATTTTATTTGAGGGAGAGGCATAAGCTAACATACTTTCTCTACTTGGATCATATGCACTTATGATTGGAACTCTAGCAAGCATCCGCAACTACTAAAGATCATTAAGGTAAACCCAACCATAGCATTAAAGTATCAAGTCCTCTTATTCCCATACGCAAAGAACCTACTTACTTGGGTCTGTGCTTCTGTCACTCACGCCACCCACCATAAGAAAATCATGAACATATTGCAAACCCTATAGCGGGGATCCCTCACGCTTGCGCGACACGGAGAGCACCATAGGACAGCACCAATAATAAAATATGCAACTCAAACCAATCACGATCATCAATTAACCCATAGGACAAAATGGATCTATTCAAACATCATAGGATAGCCATACATCATTGGGAAATAATATATAGCGTTGAGCACCATGTTTAAGTAGAGATTACAGCAGGTAGAAGAGGGGTTACTAATGACCCACAAGTGTAGGGGATCTATCGTAGTCCTTTCGATAACTAAGAGTGTCGAACCCAACGAGGAGCAGAATGAAATGATAGGCAGTTTTCAGTAAGGTATTTTCTGCAAGCACTGAAATTATAGCTAATAGATAGTTTTGTGATAAGATAATTGGTAGCAAGTAATAAAAGGTAAAAGTAAATAAGGTGCATCAAGGTGGCTCAATCCTTTGTGTGGAAAAGGACAAGCCTGGACAAACTCTTATGCGAGGTAAAGCGCTCCCGAGGACATATGGGAATTATCGTCAAGCTAGTTTTCATCACGATCGTCTGGTTCGCGTTCGGTACTTTGATAATTTAGTATGCGGGTGGACCGGTGCTTGGGTGCTGCCCTTACTTGGACAAGCCTCCCACTTATGATTAACCTCTAATGCAAGCATCCGCAACTACAAAAGAAGTGTTAAGGTAAACCTAACCATAGCCTGAAACATATGGATCCAAATCAACCCCTTACGAAGCAACGCATAAACTAGGGTTTAAGCTTCTGTCACTCTAGCAACCAATCATCTACTTATTACTTCCCAATGCCTTCCTCTAGGCCCAAATAATGGTAAAGTGTCATGTAGTCGACGTTCACATGACACCACTAGAGGAGAGACAACATACATCTCATCAAAATATCGAACAAAGACCAAATTCACATGACTACTAATCGCAAGACTTCTCCCATGTCCTCAGGAACAAAAGTAACTACTCACAAGACATAATATTGCTCATGATCAGAGGGGTATTAATATGCATAATGGATCTGAACATATGATCTTCCACCAAATAAACCAACTAGCATCAACTACAAGGAGTAATCAACACTACTAGCAACCCACAGGTACCAATCTGAGGTTTGGGTACAAAGATTTGATACAAGAGATGAACTAGGGTTTGAGCGGAGATGGTGTTGGTGAAGATGTTGATAAAGATAGCTCTCCCCAAGATGGGAGAGTTGTTGGTGATGACGGCGGTGACGATTTCCCCCTCCCGGAGGGAAGTATCCCCAGCAGAACAGCTCTGCCGGAGCCCTAGATTGGTTTCCGCCTCGAGACGGCGGCGTCTGGTCCCGAAAGCCTTCTCTGGTTTTTTTCAGGTCAAAACGCTTCATATAGGAGAAGATGGGCACCGGGGCCCTACCGGCTGGCCCTCGAGGCAGGGGGGCGCGCCCTGGGAAGGGTGGCGCGCCTCCCACCCTCGAGGCTAGCCTGTGGCCCCTCTCATGGGTTTCTTTCGCCGGATATTTTTTATATTTTCCGAAATGATGTTCTCTGGAGTTTCAGGGCTTTTGGAGTTGTGCAGAATAGGTTTCCAGAGTTTGCTCCTTTTCCAGCCCAGAATTCCAGCTGCCGGCATTCTCCCTCTTCATGTAAACCTTGCGAACTAAGAGAGAAAAGGCATAAGTATTGTGACAAAACATGTAATAACAGCCCATAGTGCAATAAATATCAACTTATAAGCATGATGCAAAATGGATGTATCAACTCCCCCAAGCTTAGACCTCGCTTGTCCTCAAGCGAAAGCCGATATCGAAAAAATATGTCCACATGTTTAGAGATAGAGGTGTTGATAAAAACAAAATACGGACATGAGGGCATCATGATCATTCTCATAACAGCAACTTATATAAATATAGTCATATGATTCTTATGCTAAAGTAACAATTCATCCACAATATCAAGTATGCATCATAAACTTCGTTGGAAACTAACAAACTTTGGTCTCGATCATTGAAGCAATTGCAATTTATCGTAACATCGGAAAGAGTCAATATAAGAGCTTTTCAGCAAGCCTACATACTCAACTATCATATAATCTTTCACAATTGCTCACACTCACGCAATACTTATGTTTATGGAGTTTTAATCAGACACAGAGAAAGATAGGGGCTTATGGTGTTGCCTCCCAACCTTTTACCTCAAGGGTAATGTCAACAGTAATAGATCATGAAAACTTACATCCAAGTGGGTATATATGTCTGGATCTTTCCAACACAATGTGCTTTCCAAAGGATAAAATGTAAAAAGGAAAGGTGGATTTCACCTTGACACTTATAAGACAAGAATAAAAGATAGGCCCTTCACAGAGGGAAGCAGAGGTTGTCATGTGTTTTTAAGGTTGGATGCACAAAGTCTTAGCATAGAAGAACTTCGCTTTATATTGCCACTTGTGATAAGGACCTTTATTATGTGGTCCGTCGCTTTTATTACTTACATATCACAAGTTCGTATAAAGCTAATTTCTCCCACACTAATAAATCATACATATTTTAGCGGGTTTGCAACATGACAACTTACTTGGAAGGATCTTTCTCAATCCATAGGTAGGTATGGTGGACTCTCATGGCAAAACTGGGTTTAAGGATATATGGAGGCACAAGTAGTATCTCTACTTAGTGCGAGGAGTTTTGGCTAGCATGAGGGGGAAAGGCAAGCTCAACATGTTGGATGATCCATCACAATATACTTTATTTCAGATATAAGAAGACATAACCCATTATGTTGTCTTCCTTGTCCAACATCAACTCTTTAGCATGTCATACTTTAATGAGTGCTCACAATCATAAAAGATGTCCAAGATAGTATATTTGTATGTGAAGCCTCTCTTCTTTTATTACTTCCTATTAATTGCAACGATGACCAAAACTATGTTTGTCACCTCCCAACAACTTTTATTTATCATACTCTTGTATGTGAAGTCATTACTTCCCATAAGATCGATATGATCTCTTTGATACTCTTTATGTTTTCTGTCTTTTTATCATGGCCCAAGTGAGGAAATCAAGCCCTTGACTCAAACACTAATCTTTATTATATAGCTCACGGACTCGATTACAAAGGGTAAAGCTCACAAAGCAAAAGCTCATAACTAGATCATGCTAACTTTATTCTAATAGATCAAGATACTACCAAAAGGATCGAACTAAGTAAAACGGTAAAGATAGGAGTGATTATGATACGATACCGGGGTCACTCCCCCAAGCTTGGCAGTTGCCAAGGGGAGTGCCTATACCCATATGATTATTTCTCCTTCGGGGGTGGTGATGTAATATTCTTGGCGATGATACCCCTCAGGATACGATTCTCCTCCTCGAGCTTGTTAACATGCTGCTTAAGGACCATAATTTCCTTGCGGAGCTTGCCCGTGATGGCTAAAGCTCCTTCCACCCAAGGATGATGCATAGCTGCAGGAGAACAAGTAACACTCTTTTTCATATTTTCATAAGAAAGGAACCTCGCATTGGTAGGGAGGACTGAGTTTGGAATAGCTGAGCTCTGTAATTCCCCTATAGTGAATCCAGCTTGAAATCGAGAAGTAACTTCTTGATCTTCCTCCATGGTATCTATCCTCTTCAAGTCAGCTTCCATCTCTTCCTCCGTTGATGGACCAAAGTGGTTGTCATCGTTTTTTGCTGTTGGCTTAAGTGTCGGGTGAGACACCCGACTCTCTCCATCAGACTCATGAGAAGACATCTTGATCTTACTTGTGATAGAAATAGCTTGGAACGAAAACAGAGGATTTTTGCGTGATACAGAGGTCAAAACCTTCGGGGGTATATATAATGAATTTTTCCCGTGCAAAAGGAGTAACCCACAAGAAAATGGAGTCCGGGGGACACACGGACACTACTAGGAAAAGGGCTATAGATGGAATTGATACTAATGGCGCACCAGACAAGCAGTGCGCCATTAGTATATACTAATGGCGCACCAACCTCAGATAGGCCATTAGAGTTCAAACTACTAATGGCGCACCTGGCCCAGGGTGCGCCATTAGTATCAAAAAGTTTTTTTTTGAACTAGTGCGCCTGTCCAAACATACTAATGGCGCATCCAGACAAAGTGCGCCATTACTAGTTGTAACTAGTAATGGCGCACCAGCAGTAAAGTGCGCCATTAATGTTCTTTTTTTTATTATATTTTTTATTCTTTTTTTACAAAACTACTAATGGCGCACTGTGGGACAGTGCGCCATTAGTATTGTTTTTTTTTTCAAAACTAGTAATGGCACACTAACTGAAGATGCACCATTAGTAACCTTGATTACTAATGGCGCATTTATAGTCGGTGCGCCATTAGTAAGTGGGCAGCAACAAGATATTTTGGACAGCCTCTCCTATCCACACTCACTTTCTCCCCACTTCATTCTCTCCACCTCCTCCTTGTCTCGGGTCCCTCCTCTTTTTCACCTCATTTCCACCATAGATTCATTCAAATTAAGTGGTTAAATTACCTTGTTTTGATAGGTAAGTAAGGGCGGAAGCTATATTTATGTTGTTCTCCATACAACAATGTGCAGATGCACTTTTTATGGCCTAGCTAGATCTATGTATGTTCGTGGTGTTGCATATGTTTGTTGTGCTGCATATGTGTTTGTGTTTGGAGGTGTACCGGTATTTGAAATGCGATAGTTGCCAATATTTTCCCGGAATGTTGATTCATTTCCGTTTCGGTGAGAATTTTGGCATTAAGCATTCTTTTTTGTCCTATTTTTAGGGAAAGTCATGGCAAATTTTTTCTTGGTTCTAAAATATCGTTTTGCTCTACCCCGCAGGCGACCATGGTGCGCACGATGACCGAAGGCATCGTGAATAGGTTTTTGAGGTCCGCGAAGGCCGAGATGCTTCAAAAGAACGAGACGGAGATAAGATGTCCGTGTCGAAGATGCAAGCTGAAGAGCCTTATTGCGGGCCCGGATTCCGGGCAGGTGCGGGACCACCTGCTCTTGCGTGGTTTCATGGATGGCTATCGGTGGAAAGGTGATGAAGATGACGACGAAGACGTCCATAAGGGCCGGGAAAGAAATGAGGAAGGGCAGCAAGACAACCACCGCGGCTCGGGCGGGCGAGAAGACGAAGAATCCCCAGGAGATGATCACGACGGTGATGCTGTACAAAGTCATCATGTAGAAGATGCAGGACATGATGATGAGGAAGATGCCGGAGCAGACGACGGGCATGATCATGAAGATGATGATGCCGGCGGAGAAGACGACGCTGGACCATCGATGGGCTGGGTGCATGACCCTCATATTCAAGAGCTGCTTCTCAAGCAGACCGATAACGCAAGACCTGCCGCCAGAGAGAAAGCCAAGATGGATCAACTTGAGTTAGACGCGGTTACTCCATTGTATGAAGGAAGCATGCCCGAGGATACCCGCCTGAAAGTAACGCTCATGGCTCTGGAGATGAAGGTAAAACACAAAATGACCGACGCATGCTTCGACGAGAACATGTCATTCTGGCACGAACGTCTTCCCAAGGGGAACAAGTGCCCCACCAGTTTGGAGGAGGCGAAGAAAATCGTGTGTCCTCTGGATTTACCGCACGTGAAATACCATGTGTGCATGAACAATTGCATCATTTATCGGGACGAGCACGCGGAGTCTACCATATGTCCGGTGTGCGGCGTCACTCGATACAAGAAGAGGAAGAAAGCTCCTCGAAAAGTGGTGTGGTACTTTCCGATCACTCCTCATCTGCAGCGGTATTTCACGGACCCTAAGGTAGCAAAGCTCCTGGGTTGGCACGCGGATAGGGAGGAGAAGAAGCGAGAAGATGACGCAAATGATCCGGAGATAGATAAAAAAGACAAGATGTTGAGTCACCCTAAGGATGCGAGCCAGTGGCAAGCGTTGAACTTCGAAGACCTAGAATTTGGGAACGATCCAAGGAACATCGTGGTGGGCGCGAGCACCGATGGAGTCAATCCGTTTGGTAGCCAGAGAAGCACACATAGCACCTGGCCTGTGTTTGTGTGGATGTACAACCTTCCCCCCTGGTTGTGCATGAAGAGGAAGTACATTCACATGAGTATGCTAATTGAAGGACCGAAACAACCAGGGAACGACATCAATCTGTATCTGGGGCTGCTAAAAGAGGAGCTAGACACGCGGTGGAAAAGGCCAGCCAATACGTGGGACGCCGCAAAGAAAGAATATTTCCCTATGAGAGTCGCGCTGCTCACGACGGTGCACGACTATCTCGGTTACGGATATGTCGCGGGGCAGGTGGTCCACGGATTTTCTGGATGCGTCAGGTGCATGGATGACACAACGTATCGCCAGCTAGATAGAGATCCCGAGTCTTCGAAAACCGTGTTCATGGGACATCGAAGGTGGCTTCGCGACGATGACCTGTGGAGAAAACGCAAGGATCTGTTCGATGGTGAAACCGAACCCCGAGGACGCCCGCGTACGAGGAGCGGCGAGGAAATAGATGAGCTGTTGAAAAATTGGAAAGATTGCCCACTGCCGGGAAAGAAGCAAAAGGCGCCAGAGCCGGGAAAGAAGCGAAAGGCGCCAGAGCCGCTGTTGAAGGTATGGAAAACGAGGTCTGTTTTCTGGGACTTGCCGTACTGGAAGATCCACCGTGTGCCTCATAGCCTTGATGTAATGCATATCACGAAGAACGTGTGCGAGAGTCTGCTTGGTACCCTGCTCAACATGCCAGAGAGGACCAAAGATGGGCCGAAAGCAAGGGCAGACTTGAAATCAATGGGCATCAGGCAGGAGCTTCACGCTATATATGATTATCATGATGATGATGATGATGAGGCGAAGTAGGACACGGAAAGTCGTCGCAAAGGCAAAAAGGCCAAGAAGACCGGAAATGACTACCCTCCCGCGTGCTTCACTCTAAGTCAGGAGGAGATCGAACAATGTTTCACCTGCCTCGTAGGATTACAACTTCCTTATGGTTACGCGGGGAAGATAAGCAGATACCTAGACCGGGCGAAGCTGAAGTTCAGCGGGATGAAGTCTCAAGACTGTCACGTGCTGATGACGCAGATACTTCTAGTTGCAATCCGTGGGATCATGGACGCGCACGTCCGTGAAACCCTATTTGGCCTATGCAACTTTTTCGACGTCATCTCTCGGAAGTCTGTTGGCGTGAGGCAACTCAGAAGGCTATAGGAAGAGATCGTGGTGATACTATGCGAGCTTGAGATGTACTTCCCGCCCGCATTCTTCGACGTTATGGTGCATGTGCTGGTCCATATCGTGGACGATATCATCCAACTTGGGCCGACATTCCTGCACAGCATGATGCTGATGGGCCTCTAACCCCTCGTTGGTTACCCCAAGTGGAAGGTGTGAGATGCAGTGTTGTGGAAGTTTTTCCCTTAGCAAAGATGCCAAGGATCGAATCCCCAGAGACTCCTAGGTTCAACAAGTAGGTGTCAACTGCTAACGGCGCCAGATATTAGCAATCAACGTGGACCTGCACACAGATACAAATAACTTTGCTCCCAACGAGTACAGAGAGGTTGTCAATCCCTCCGGCCTTGTAGTTCACAAAGTATTAAACGCAAATGATAGTAGTGATAGATAATGTTTGCAATAGTAAGTAAAAGCGAAAAGTAAATAGCGGATGTGATCAATGATGGTAATATGGACCGGAGTCTCATGATGTTCACTAGTGATGTCTCTCTCCCAAAAGACGATAAAACAGCTATGTGAGGTAAACGAATTACAGCTGGGCAATTGACAGGACCATGTGCGCAAACCAATGCTGACTACATTGCAAGAAAGGTTGAGGTTCAAAGCATGGGCGGTACACCAAAGTAAGTAGACCGAAATCCATCAATATCTACTACCAATCATCCACCTTGAGATATCTATCCAGAACATCTCGCTGGTATTAAGTTGCGAGTCCCACCCATAGTGTAAACTCAATGCAACAGACAACTGCATTAAAAGAACTTTGCGTAAAGTAAAGAATCCTTGCACCCGCGGGCACAAGCACCGTTGTTTTCCCCCCTTGTGCCAACAGCACATCCCCTAGACTCATGTTTCTGTCACTCAAGCTAGTCATCGAGGGGCATGAACCCACAATCAAGCATAACGTTCCCTCTTGGAGTCACTACGTATTACTTGGCCAAAGCAATAAATAACAACGGAGAACATGCAAGAATTACTTATGAACATAAATATAAAAGAGGTAGATCAAATATATTACTCAATCACAATCTGAACATAATCTCATAATCCATCGGATCCCAGAAAACTCATCATAGCAACAGCATAAGGATTACATATGTGCCTCGATCATGTAGGGCAGCTCACGAGGACTAATTAGTGAAGCACAAGAACGGGAGGAGAACATCACATAGCTACTGGTCATGGACTCATGGTCCAAGGGAGACTACTCACAACTCATCCGGGAGGCGTCCATGGTGGTGGAGAGGCTCCCGATGGTGATCCTCCCCTCCGGCAGGGTGCCGGGAAGAGTTCTCCTGGTGCTCCCGATCTTGGAAGCGGCGGCGACGGCGGAACAGAGATGAGCTCGTGAAAAAGAGTTCCCGTCCCGAGGGTTTCGAAGGACGCTCTAAATATATGCCAAAGGGGGGCACCAGACGGGGCTCGGGGGGCCCAGGCACCCCCCCCCGGCGCGGCCCAGGGGGGCGCCGCCAGGGCGCCTGGGGCCCTGGTGCCCCCCCCCCCGGCTGTACTTCGGGCGCAAGGTAGGTTCTGGAACGCTGATTTTTTATATAATTGTTCTGGATTTTTCCTGACAGTTCTCGTAATGTGAAAACCTGAAATACAAAAACAGCCGAAAACAGAAACTGGCACTGGGGTGCACTGGATTAGTAGGTTAGTCCAAATATGATCAAAAATGTATGGAAGTGTATAAATATCATAGCAATATCACCCAAAAGTGGCATGGAGCAAGCAGAAATTATAGATACGTTTTGGACGTATCAACATCCCCAAGCTTAATTCCTGCTCGTCCTCAAGTAGGTAAATGATAACAAGAATAATTTCTGTGGTGACATGCTATTAACCATATAGGACTTTTTATAGTCATATGACAAAAGCTTACTGAGACAATGATTCTATAGTAATTAAGTTGCCTCATGAGAAAATCACAAATGACTAAAAGTTTTACAACATGACATTGAAGCATCAAATAGATTTGCAATGAACATGATGTGCAAATATGATAAAGTGATATCTAGCTTGCCCCCTTTAGTGAAGCAAAACATAAATGCAGGGGCACCTTCAAGGTTTAAGTGATGACTAGATACAATGATTTCAAAATAAACGATATCACAATCATGCAAAAGACAATGCTACTTCGGAACAATGCACATTACACTTAGAATGACAATCATGCTCTCAGTAGTTGGTGTTTGAAGAAAGAAGGTGGAGACTCAACATAAAATTAAAGAATGGTTATGTGCTAGAGCTTTTTATTTTGAAAACATAGAAGCAATTTTGTCAACAGTAGTAGTACTTCATATGTGTCATGCATAAGACATCCTATAAGTTGCAAGCCTCATGCATCGAATACCAATAGTGCTCGCACCTTGTCCTAATTAGCTCGGATTTCCATGGGTTATCATTGCATTACATATGTTTCAACCAAGTGTCACAAAGGGGTACCTCTATGCCACCTGTACAAAGGTCCAAGGAGATAAATCACATTTGATTTCTCGTTTTTGATAGATCTCAACTTGAGGACATCCATACCGGGACAACATAGAAAATAGATGATGGACTCCTCTTTAATGCTTAAGCATATTCTCATAAGAGATTGAGGATTAATGTCCAAGCTAAAACTTCCACCATGATACATGGCTTTGGTTGGCGGCCCAATGTTCTTCTCTAACAATATGCATACTCATTCAACCCATGGCAAATCACCCTTACTTCAGACAAGATGAACATGCATAGCAACTCACGTGATATTCAACAAAAGTGTAACAGTTGATGGCATCCCCAGAAACATGGTTACCGCTCAGCAAGCAACTTATAAGAAATAAGATACATAAGCAACATATTCTTTACCACAATAGTTTTTAAGCTACTTTCCCATGAGCTATGTATTGCAAAAATTGAAGGTTTTAAAGGTAGCACATGTAAATTACTTGGAGTGGCGGTGAAATACCACATATAGGTAGGTATGGTGGACTCATATGGCATAACTGGTTTAAAAGGATGTGGATGCACAAGCAGTCAGTCCGCTTAGTACAGGTGGAGGTTAGCAAAAGACTGGGAGCGACCAACTAAGAGAGCAATGACAGTCATAATCATGTAGAGCGACAAAGCAACATTGAATCAGGCATGGAAGTTATATCGCTACTCAGAAACAAAAGATCATCAAGGCTTGATAGACTTTCTTTACAGTCTTAAATATGCGTGAGCATACGCCAAGTCAATCAAAATAAATTCTCGAAGGAAGATATTACTAAACCATACCACATCATAGGCAAACAAATCATGTTGGTACTCCAATAACACATTGGGAATCCCCCAGCTATTTGAGACTAACCATAAGAAAACCTGAACTACTAAGCGCCATTATGCACGTAGCATCTTTATCATAGACATATCAACCAATGCAATGGAAGCAAATTCTCTTAATAAGATAAGCATGATAATTAAAGAGAGTTCAAGCAACCAACTAAACAAAAGCTCTTTGAAAAGATAAGCATGAATACTAAGAGCTGAACATGATAGTAGCTATTAAAAGACAAAGAACACACACAGCAAAGATAGACATGAAAATTCTATGTTATGTTCTAGGTAGAAGTGGAGCGTGTTTCTCTCCCACATAAAGAACGCTGAGTTCCGACTCGTTATGAAAAACTAAAAAGAAAACTAAAAGCAAGACGCTCCAAGCATAGCACATAACACATGAAGTGATAAAAATATAGCGGAACGAAAGACGAACTGATAATGTTGACGGAGAAGGGGATGCACGGGGGCATCCCCAAGCTTAGACGCTTGAGTCTCCTTGAATATTTCTTGGGGGTGCACGGGGGCATCCCCAAGCTTGAGCGCTTGACACTCCTGAATCTTTTTATCATCTTCCCTCGCACACTTGAAAACTCCCTTCATACATAACTCATCATAATCTGATTAGCGAGGTTAGTACCCTTAATAAAATAATTATACCTTGCTGGAAATAAGGATATTCTTGAAGGTCTACTGTTTCTCAAGATTGCCAAAAGGTTTTTGCAAAGAAAAAGCAAGCTCTTGGTTTGCAAAATGAAGGAAAGGCAAAACAGGACAGAATCTGTGAAAAACAGAACAGCAGGTAGTAATTGATTTGTTCGGGGCACTTCTGCAACTCAAATAAAAAAACTCAGAACATACGCACGAAAGACAATTATATAGAGAACGCTGTCAAAAAAATTCAGACCAAAAAGATGATCTGGTGATTTATACGAATTTTTCTATCCAAGGACAGAATCTGTTTCCTGGACAGCACCTCACAACTTTTGAACTTTCTAGCAATCAGAGGCTATACTTGGCACAAATTTGAAAAGCAAAGATACAATGATGATGCTACTGTAGTAAACAACATCAAGACACAACAAAAGCAAAATATAAAAATTTATTCATGTGGGCTGCCTCCCAAAAGCGCTTTCTTTTATGGCTTTAAGCTAGGCATAATGCATAGAGATCAAGTTGTATCAATTGAACCATCATCAAGATCATCAAAAAGCTCTTCAATAATACAACTAGTCTTAAGAGGACTCTCAAATAAAGGCCTAGAGATACTCCTAGGTAGAAGACCAAAAGGATAAAAGTCAAGGGAAGATTCATTTATAAATTTATCAAAGACAGGTGTTTCTTCCAAGGTCTTTACAGTTTCAACCCCTTTGGCAATAGATGGATTACTTTTAGAACGGGGAGCCTTTGGAACGTGAACGAACTTAGGCTCCCTCTTTGCCGGAGTTTCTACCTTTTTGGTTTTGATCGAGGAGAAGGTAGTTCCAAGGGTATCAAATATTTCCTCAATCTTGTCTATCCTAGAAGAGTCCAAGTCATGGAATTTGACGGTCTCCAAAATCTTGAAAATTTTATGCATGGAGCTATCAAGCCTATTCAAATTCCCTTGGATCTTACGATCCAACTCATTCATCTTATTAATGCTTGGCATCTCTAGCTCTATCTTTTCAAGTTTTTTCATAATGTGAGCTAGGGTGATGTCCTCTCGAATGCTAACAACAGGGAGATTCCCAACAAGATTTTCAATAATACTAAGGGACTCCCAAACTGGGGCCTCTAGGAAATTCCCATTGATAGCAGTATCTAGAATAAACCTATTGCAAGAAGTAATTCCAACATAAAAATTTCTAAGCAAGATAGTAGTAGGTTGCTTCTTGGTGGCTCTTTTTTGTGAATCATTAATTCTATACCAAGCATCTTTCAAACTTTCCCCACCTCTTTGTTTAAAGGTGAGAACTTCTGCCTCGTCAAAGACAAAAGGACCCGACATAATGACAACTAAAGAACGAGATAACTATTTTTGTGATTTTCGATAAAAGGTACTAAAGCAAAAACTGAAAGGTAAACTAACAAGACTAAAAAGCAAAGGTAAAAGATAGCATGCAACTCCCCTATCCTGAAGAGTGGAGTCCCCGGCAACGGCGCCAGAAAAACTCCTTGATGGGCCTCTAACTCCTCGTTGGTTACCCCAAGTGGAAGGTGTGAGATGCAGTGTTGTGGAAGTTTTTCCCTTAGCAAAGATGCCAAGGATTGAATCCCCAGAGACTCCTAGGTTCAACAAGTAGGTGTCAACTGCTAACGGCGCCAGATATTAGCAATCAACGTGGACCTGCACACAGATACAAATAACTTTGCTCCCAACGAGTACAGAGAGGTTGTCAATCCCTCCGGCCTTGTAGTTCACAAAGGATTAAACGCAAATGATAGTAGTGATAGATAATGTTTGCAATAGTAAGTAAAAGCGAAAAGTAAATAGCGGATGTGATCAATGATGGTAATATGGACCGGAGTCTCATGATGTTCACTAGTGATGTCTCTCTCCCAAAAGACGATAAAACAGCTATGTGAGGTAAACGAATTACAGCTGGGCAATTGACAGGACCATGTGCGCAAACCAATGCTGACTACATTGTAAGAAAGGTTGAGGTTCAAAGCATGGGCGGTACGCCAAAGTAAGTAGACCGAAATCCATCAATATCTACTACTAATCATCCACCTTGAGATATCTATCCAGAACATCTCGCTGGTATTAAGTTGCGAGTCCCACCCATAGTCTAAACTCAATGCAACAGACAACTGCATTAAAAGAACTTTGCGTAAAGTAAACATTCCTTGCACCCGCGGGCACAAGTACCGTTGTTTTCCCCCTTGTGGCAACAGCACATCCCCTAGACTCATGTTTCTGTCACTCAAGCTAGTCATCGAGGGGCATGAACCCACAATCAAGCATAACGTTCCCTCTTGGAGTCACTACGTATTACTTGGCCAAAGCAATAAATAACAACGGAGAACATGCAAGAATTACTTATGAACATAAATATAAAAGAGGTAGATCAAATATATTACTCAATCACAATCTGAACATAATCTCATAATCCATCGGATCCCAGCAAACTCATCATAGTAACAGCATAAGGATTACATATGTGCCTCGATCATGTAGGGCAGCTCACGAGGACTAATTAGTGAAGCACAAGAACGGGAGGAGAACATCACATAGCTACTGGTCATGGACTCATGGTCCAAGGGAGACTACTCACAACTCATCCGGGAGGCGTCCATGGTGGTGGAGAGGCTCCCGATGGTGATCCTCCCCTCCGGCAAGGTGCCGGGAAGAGTTCTCCTGGTACTCCCGATCTTGGAAGCGGCGGCGGCGGCAGAACAGAGATGAGATCGCGAAAAAGAGTTCCCGTCCCGAGGGTTTCGAAGGACGCTCTAAATATATGCCAAAGGGGGGCACCAGACGGGGCTCGGGGGGCCCAGGCGCCCCCCCCCC
>LR738713.1:571633884-571650166 GCA_902687465.1 Secale cereale | reverse complement strand
GCCGACGACGACCCACCGCACCCTCCCCCGCTCCACCGGCCGCCGCCGCCGACCCATGAACTCATGATATATTCAAAATAATAAATTTGATGATATTTTTTCATATTCATAAATATTTTCAAATAACAAATTTGATGATATTTTTTAAAAAATTATTACTTTTTTATAAAAATATTATTGTAATGATTTAAAGAAGTTTGAACATATTTAAACACAAATAAGTGTCAAACAGCATTTTAAATGAAAAAAAATGGGGAGCCTGGGAATCGAACCCAGGACCTCCTGGTGGGCGTGGTGCATGCTGACTAGTTGGGCTAGTGGGTGGGTTCTGATGGGTAGTGGGTTAGGTGGGATATATACCTGACCAGTCGGGCTAGTGACTAGAACACAATACTAATGGCGCACCTAGGGGTGGTGCGCCATTAGAATCTCCATACTTATGGCGCACAAAGGTGTGGTGCGCCATTAGTAATCCCCCCATCCATATCGCCCCCCGCCGGCCGCACCCTCCCTCTCTCTCCCTCGCCAGATCTCCCCTTCCCTCTCCTCGACGCCTCTCTCTCCCTCCAGCGCCCCGATGCCGCCGCCCCCGCGCCACCCCCGCTGAGCCGAGCGCCGCGCCGCCGACGCCCTCGATGCCCGCGCCCCCGACGCCCCGGACGCCCTCGACGCCCGCGCCCCCGACATCCGACGCCCCCGACGCCACCGACGCCTCCCCACCCCCTCGGACGAGCCCCTCGCCCTCTGCCGTGGCCTCCCCCGACTCTGCAGCAACGCCGCCGCCCGGCGCTACGTCGGCGACCACTCCATACGCAGGTAGCCATCACTCCTCCCTCCTTCCTCTCTAATCACCACCACAAAGTCATTTTAGGAATTTTAGGTTTAGAAATTTGAAGAAAGTCATGGTTTAGACTCTGGTTAGGGGATTCAATTAGTGTGCTCAGTCATTTTAGGAATTATTAAGCCATCTTTTAGATTTTAGTGTTTTAACAGGAAGACATACGTGGAAGATTAGGATTGGGCCTAAGGGGATTTTTTTTCAATGTAAACTAACAATAAAACTTTTGTAAGTTTATGTAGGTGTAGGATTTATTTATTTTTGAACGAAGCAGAGGCCTGGTCAACTAGACAATGCACTCTTATGACAAGAATATATACTTCGTCCATTCCCAAATATAAATCTTTTTAGAGATTCAAATGGGGACTACATATGGATGAATATAGACATATTTTAGAGTGTAGATCCAATCATTTTGCTCCGTATGTAGTCCTTTTTAAAATCTCTAGAAAGACCTATACTATTTAGGAACGGAGTAATATATTTGAGATGTTGCAGTACTACACCCAGTTGCCTTGTGTTGGAAGCAAATAGGTTGCTTCACCAAGCTTTTACTCATGTCATATGCTTAACCTGCAATGCACTACTTGTCTTCGAAGTTGAAACTTAACTACACCTCAATTAGCAACTAAGGTATATATGCAGATTCAGTGAAACAGTAGTGGCATCCAACACTTGTGCGGTAAACCGAGGTGCAGCTAAATTTCAAGATAACTTTCAACTCATGTCATCTTTTTACATAATATATGATCCTAGGATAATCTTTTGTTATTTAGAGAATGTGACTCTGGAATATTTTTTTGTTCTTTTTTATAGAATATCACCCTAGGATAATCCATGCAACAAACCTGAAACAATCATATCTGTGTTTCATATATAGCCTGAATCAGAAGAGTATATTAAGTGATGATGTACTGCATTTTTTTTACTTTTCAAATTACAATTGGACAGAGCAATCAAAAGCATTAGTCA
Organism: Secale cereale; assembly: GCA_902687465.1. Lineage (NCBI taxonomy): Eukaryota > Viridiplantae > Streptophyta > Magnoliopsida > Poales > Poaceae > Secale > Secale cereale. The sequence goes on along the minus strand of LR738713.1, from coordinate 571,648,356 downwards.
AATCCAACTACAATTACATCTCCATTTACCATACCCCTCACACTCACTCACACTCACTCACTCATCTCCTTCCTCTCTAAATCACCACCACAAAATAATTGTGAATGACTGAGCACACTAAAATCTAAAAGATGGCTTAATAAGTCATCTGGCTCCAGAGTCGTCTCGATAGCACTTGGTTTGGTGTTGCGAAAGAGCTCGTTAGTTTTTATCTCCTTCTATCTTATTGGAAGACATGTTAGTGCTTGCTGTCATACTTTGGCATGCCATAGTCGGTGACAATTTCATCTTTTTCAGAACCCCTTTGGCTCTTGCCTTTACTAGTATGGTAGTCATGTTTGTGTCGCGATACTAGCATGTCTGGTCATCTAGATCGGGGAGAGCACTTAGCAGTTAGCGGGAGCCACCCCGCGATACTAACCTTTATTTGCAAGGCCTAGTTGATTACAAAATAAATATTCAGTTAGCAGTTAGAGCGGGAGCCTTACGAATAGACCTGCTACTTTTAATATTTTGTTAATTCAAAATAGGCTTACAAGGGTCTAGTCCTAGTTAGTATTTCTCAGACTAGGCTAAGTCTGATCTGGTTGTTGTGCTCTTACTCTCAGCTAGCAGCCTGTTCCATTTGACTCCTTGTAATTACTGCTGCATATATGGCAATTCAGACCTGGCATAAGTTACACTTGACAAGAGTATCTTGCACAATTTTTGTCTTTTGTGTTACTATTCATTTCTGAATCTGGTCTCAGTCTCAGGCATGGTTTACGGTTTATAGTCTCATATATATTGTATTTATGCATCTCTGTGGAGCTTAATTTGATCCTAAATAAAAGATGCTTGAACATTGGTGGACCCTTACCTAATGCTCTTGTTCTCCTGTTTATCAGCTTCAACTCTAGTTAATTTGGAGTTAGGGTTGATTACGTTTATTCGCTGTCATCCCAAGTGAGATCTTTAGTTCGTTTAGTCGGTTGGTGGGCTTGATGTTCTGTTGGGGTTTTAGGTTTTAGTTTTTTTTTCATGTACACTAGTACTACTTGTATGTCACACTAGCACAATGATAATAATGGTGGTCATGTATTTGGTTCCTTGTTGTAAATATTTGAACTTCAAATTATTGTTTTACAAGCTTCTGCAACTTTTTCTTAACTGTTGATGCTGCTGTTATGCCTGTATTCACTGCTGTTGCTACTGTACTTGTCATGATGTTGTACTTGTGATGATGCTACTTGTGCTCTTCTGAAATGACCCATTGGCGACTTCATTAGGCGGGGATAATGATTTTGCAGGTACCCCGAGAGGCCCTTGAGTTTGCTGGAATGTCGATTAACTTCCGTTCCGGCAAATTCGGGTACTCCATATGTCCTATTTTCAGCAAAGGTCATGCTGAAATTTTCCGTGAATTTTAGCATGACTTTGCTAAAAATAGGACATATAGGGTACTTGTGACTAATGCATGGGCCGGGGTATCTTAGTAGTTAATTAAGTAGGATCAAGTGCCCCTTTATTCTACCTGCATTAAACCATAGGCGGCAATAGAGCCAAGTGATTAGGCCCAACTTAGAATTCTCCTTCCCAGCTTAGCGTTTAGGATGCCTCGGTGTCGACAAACAATAAATTATAAAACCTTGGCTTTTAGGGTGCCTCGGTGTCGATAAAAACCGAAATGATGAAAGCTTAGGCTTTTAGGGTGCCTCGGCGTCGAAAAACCCTCAATTATAAAAGCTTAGCTTTTAGGATGCCTCGGTGTCGACAAACCCTAAATGATGAGACCATGATCTTGTTCCTTGACAATAACCAACTTTTTGACCAAACTTTGTTCCTATTTAGAGAGAAACATGGCCAACAACGATGAGGCCGGGGGTTCGGGCGGCAAGGCATTCTGGGAGCTGTCCCAGGAGATGGAGGAACAACCTCACTTGTATGAGGACGCCGCCTTCCCCACCGATCCTGACACCACTGATGGTACCGCCGAGGATGACCCCACTGATGCCACCACTGATGGTGCCGCCGAGGATGCCACCACTGATGATGGCAGCGCACGCACAGATGGCAGCCAACCGAAGAGGCAACGAAAGGACCGGTGCCCGACCGTGCTCCGCACCCTCAAGGAGGAAGTTACTGAAGTGGACTCCGACGGGAATCCAACGGCGCCCGAACGAATAGTCAAGGGGTACTCGCTTCAGCTCGGGTGCATTCTCCGGAGCACCGTCTCGATCAACACCGAGAACCTGAGGCATCCTGACCGAGGGAATTTGCGCAACCTCCTCTTCACGAAGTTCCACGAACGATACAAGTTCCCCGCTGAATTTGAAAACACAAGCCTCAAAGGGAATAAAGTGAACAATGCTGCCCTCACGAAGATGGGCAAGGCCCTGTCTACTTGGAAAAGCAATGTGAAGAGAATGATCGAGAAAGGTGAGAGTTATGAGAAGATCAAGGAGAAAAATCCTTCGATCACCGAAGATGACTACAACGACTTCAAGATCAATTGCTCGAGCACCGCACACTCTGAATCAAGTCAGTGGGGGAAAGAAATGCGGGAGCTGAACTTAGGGGAACACACACTCGGTCCCGGCGGTTACAGAGTGGCGGAGCCTATATGGGACAAGGAGGAGGCGGACCGTGCCGAGCAAGGCCTACCGCCCCTCTTTGATAAATACGGTGACAAGCAAACCAGGAACTTTGTCAGGGCCCTGTACAAGAAGGACCCGAAAACAAAGGAGCTTACCACGGATCCGAAGACTAGGGCGCTTGAGCTTGTTTTGGTAAGGAATACACCCCCGCGTAATTAGCTCCATATGGTTGCATTCTAATTAATGAAGCCAAATTTCTAAATGATTCACATTCCTTCCGCAGGCGACTGAAAGCAGTAGCGCGGGGTCGACTAAGAGCAACCCTTGGGACACGACTCTAAATAGGGCGTTGAATGTAATGAAGAACAAGGATAAGCTCAGTAAGCCGACGTCAGCTGGTCGTGTGGCCGGCAAAGGCTTGTCGACAAAATGGTCGTCATACTATAACGCTGGTGGGCAAAAGGAGAAAAAGACCAGCTCGGAAAGCCAGGCGCGCGAGGTTCAAGAACTCAAGGCACAGGTGGCGCGGATTCTGGAGATTGTCCAAGAGCAAGTGCAACAACAGCTCGGAGCGACGATCACCGCCATTGTGCCTACCTTGATCAAGGGGTTGAGTGCGTGGATTGTGGGCGGCCAACAGGGGCCGCCCCCGATTCCTAGCTTCACGGCCAGCAACTCGCAGAACGCGATGGCGGGGCCATTGGTGTCTCCGGCGGAGGCGGCATTGGTGTCTCCGACGCCGGCACGGGAGCTTAATGCACCCGGGTGTACGCCGGCCGGCGCCTCTGCAGCAAGCGGCCCCTCCGTCAACTGCACGCCCGCCGTTGGCGGTGCCTCAACATTAGCCGAGCTCGACGCCATCATCATGGTAACTAATTAAGCCTCTCTCGGCCGAGGACTTCATCTCCTTGCCTTTGACTGGGCATCCCTGACGCCCTACATGTTTACGCAGGGCGCCGCCGACGTTCCGTGCACTCTCCTGCACTTCGTGAACAACGAGTTGGTCGATGTCGCCAAGGGCAAAATCGTTCAACCGGGCAACCCCTTGTTCCACGGTACCCAGATGCCACCCAACTTGTTTAGGGTTCAACTGGTTCGGGTGCTGCCAGGCTGCGACGAGGTGTTACCTCCGATTCGACCCATCGGGGCCGACAATGATGACGTGATGACCCTCAGCGCCAGCCTGAGTTGGCCCTTGCTTTGGCCGAAGAGCCAGATTCGTTTGGGGGCGGGGGACACCACCCCAAAGACAACACCGCAAGTCGTGCCGGCGCTAAGTCGTCCCCATGGAAGACCGCCGTAACGGTGCCGGACATCCCTATGCCACTGGATCCAAACATGCATATGGCACAGGATCAGAATGATGACGACGACGATGCATTTGCCAACATCGATCAGTACTTTGCCGATCATGGGTACGGTGGCGACTTCATGGGGCCTCCTTCTCAAGAACCCAACCCAACAAAAGACGTGCGCGATCTAGCTGGTACCACGGAGAAGCCAAGTTGCAACAGGCGTCGTCTGCCGTTCAGCTCTCAGGAGACGCCTCCAGCTGCCGACTTCACCGAGCCTCGGATAGGCGAGGTGCGAAATATTATCAGCCCCAACACACTCAAGAAGGCGGTCTGTGAGCAGAACTCGGTCCCATTACAGGAGAAGAACAAGGCACGCAAAAGAAAGACTAACAAGGGTGCGAGCCAGCCGGCACCGAGTACGATCCGTGCTTAGGATGGGCCACCTTCACTTGAGGATGTAATGAGGAGGGTGCATGTGGCGGGTAGGCCGATGCTACCGAGAAATATGCTCGATGCTGCAACCGGTGCTATGCGGAGTCTGCATGACAGTGTTCTTTCTTTGGAGAAGCGGCATCTCAGAGAGAAGGATGTGGCATACCCGGTTTTCGTGGCCAAGGTGCCAGAGGGCAAGGGCTTTGTGGATAACTCCATCGGGGGTACGATCGTCCTGCGGTTTGATGACATCCACGCTATGTTGAACCTTCTTCCGCTGCACTACACCTTCGTTCGGCTATTTTCGCTGAGTATGGAGATGTGGATCATTCGCGACAAGACCCTGGACATCATGATAGTCGACCCCTTCTACATGCGTGCCAAGATCTTGGGCAGCGCTGGGGACCGGCAAGTCGCGAGTTCTTACCTCGAAGGCGTCATTCTGGCAAGCCGAGATAAGGATAACTTCCTCGTGCCTTACTTTCCCGAGTAAGTCCTCCGCCTCAACCGCGCCGTAACATATGAATTCTTAGATTTCGATCGTTTTTCTTTTAACATTCCGTGTTTTCTGCAGTGACACACATTGCACGCTCATCCTCCTAAGCCCCAAATATTCCATGGCCACGTATTTCGACCCAGACCGTCAGTCGAACATAGACTACACAAATGTCAAGAAGGTTCTTGATGATGTTCTCCCCGGCTACGCCAAATCTGGAGGCACCTTCACCAGGCCTATTCGTAAGACCGGCAAGCACGTGTTCTCCCACAATACGATGTTCTGCTGCGTCAAGCAGCCGCCTGGCGGTCAGAAGGGTGCCTACTACGCCATCCATCACATGCGGGCGATCGTACGGGACCATCATCAACTTCTGCTACCGAGTAAACTCAAAGATTGGGCCGCGAGCGTGTCGGCAATCCAGGACGCGGACATCAGACAAGAATTCTTTCGCATCCAGTCAGAGTTTGCGGAAATCATCCATCAAGATGTCCTTCGTACCTCGGGGCAGTTCTACCTCAAAAATCAACCGTCCAACAATGGCATCGACACAATGCTACAAATGCAGGCTGACAACGCCCGTGATTTCATGACTCCCACGATAGACGGCGGCTTCATCCATGCTCCGGTCCCTTGAGTTGAGTTGAAAGCAGTGATGCTATGTCTAGTTCTGAAACATCGATTGGCTCATGTTGTAATTAAACTTTAATGAACTTGTAGTATGCCTCTTTGGTTCCGAGAGTCGTTCAACTTAGATGTAATCGATGCTATTAATGTCTTGCTTTTCTCTTTCGATCGTTCTGTTGCATACTTATATATTGCTTATGTATTGTCTGTGAATTGGTACTAATGTTTCGTTTGGCTAGTGCATAGCGATGCCGTCGTATGTCGTGTACAAGGGTAAGGTTCCCGGAGTCTACGACGACTGGGAGGAGTGTCGGAGACAGGTTCACCGATTCAGCTGTAACAGTTACAAAGGGTACATCACTAGGGCCGAGGCCGAATCTAGATACGCCCGCTATCTAGCGGGAGAGGGGAGGGAGCGTTGGAGGAACCGGATGAAGACGAGTTTCATCGTGATGATGCTCATCGTGATGACCGCAGCTCTCTTCTATGTGATTGTAGTTTAGATGATCGATATCGACTTGTAATGTGAAGACAAACTAGCTACTCGCGGTCTCGAGACTTGTAATATAATGTTCTATCTTTGTTCGGTCTTTTCAATTCGGAGACTAATATGATGAATTGTATTCGGAGACTAATATGATGAATTGTATTCAGAGACTAATCTTCTATTGTATTCGATGAATCTGTTGTTGATGTGTGCTGTCTATATTCTGTCCAATTATACATTTTGTAATCTGTGCAAAAAAACAGAAACAGAATAAAAAAAACCTAATATTAATACTAATGGCGCATCACATCATAGTGCGCCATTAGTATGCCAAAGGATACTAATGGCGCATCATTAGACAATGCGCCATTACTATGCCGAAGTTACTAATGGCGCATCTTGCTGGCGTGCGCCATTAGTATGCCAAAGCACCTGGGTATACATGGCCCCCTGGGAGGCATACTAATGGCGCACTACTATGCATACTAATGGCGTATCTGTGGTGCGCCATTAGTATACCAGATACTAATGGCGCACCAGAGGTGCGCCATTAGTAAAATATACTAATGGCGTGGCACTAATGGCGCACCACTAATGCGCCATTAATGGCCAAATTAGGTGTGCCATTAGTAGGCCTTTTCCTAGTAGTGGGGGTGTCCTCGAGGCAGGGGGCGCCCCCCCCCCCCACCCTCGAGGGCACCTCATGTCTCTTCCGGACTGCGGTTTATTTTTCTATTTTTCTAAATATTCCAAAACGGAGAAAAATTACCTTTAGAACTGTTTTGGAGTTGGTTTACTTACCGTATCACATACCTCTTCCTTTTCGGAGGCTGAATTGTTCTGGAAAGTATCCCTTATGTATTCCTCCGGGGTTATGGTTTCAATAACATTAGTTTCAACATTTATAGGATTACCTGAGATATAATGTTTGATCCTTTGACCATTTACCACCTTCGGATTTGTGCCTTCGAAGTTGTTGATTTTTATGGCACCGGAACGATAGACCTCCTCGATAATGTAAGGTCCTTCCCATTTGGAGAGAAGTTTCCCTGCAAAAAATCTTAAATGAGAGTTCAATAGCAAGACATAATCACCTACGTTAAACTCACACTTTTGTATCCTTTTGTCATGTCATCTTTTAACCTTTTCTTTAAACAGTTTGGCATTCTCACAGGCCTGGGTTCTCCACACATCGAGACAGCTAATGTCAAATAGCCTCTTCTCACCGGCAAGTTTGAAGTCGTAGTTGAGCTCCTTAATAGCCCAATATGCCTTATGTTCTAGCTCAAGAGGTAAGTGATAAGCTTTTCCATATACCATCTTATATGGAGACATACCCATAGGATTTTTGTATGCAGTTCTATAGGCCCATAATGCATCATCTAGTTTCTTGGACCAATTCTTTCTAGACCTATTAACTGTCTTTTGCAAGATTAATTTCACCTCCCTATTACTTAGTTCTACTGACCACTAGTCTGTGGGTGATACAGTGATGCAATTCTATGGTTGACATCATACTTAGCAAGCATCTTACGGAAAGCACCATGAATAAAGTGTGAATCACCATCAGTCATTAGATATCTGGGGACTCCGAACCTCGGAAATATAACTTCTTTAAGCATCTTAATAGAGGTGTTATGATCAGCACTACTAGTTGGAATATCTTCAACCCACTTAGTGACGTAATCAACGGCAACTAGAATATGTGTGTACCCATTAGAGGCAGGAAAAGGTCCCATATAATCAAAGCCCCATACATCAAATGGTTCAATAACAAGTGAATAATTCATAGGCATTTCTTGGCGTCTACTAATATTACCAATTCTTTGACATTCATCACATGATAAGACAAACTTACGGGCATCCTTGAAGAGAGTAGGCCAATAAAAACCGAATTGCAATACCTTGTGTGCAGTTCTGTCTCCCGCATGGTGTCCTCCATAAGCTTCGGAGTGGCACTTGCGTAGAATCTGTTCGTGTTCATGCTCAGGTACACAACGTCTAATAATACCATCTACACCTTCTTTATAAAGATGTGGGTCATCCCAGAAGTAATGCCTCAAATCATAGAAGAACTTTTTCTTTTGCCGGTATGTGAAGCTAGGTTGTATAAACTTAGCAACAATGTAATTGGCATAATCAGCATACCATGGAGCAGTACGAGAAGTACTTATGATAGCTAGTTGTTCGTCAGGGAAGTTATCATCAATAGGTTGTGGGTCATCAAGTACATTCTCTAACCTAGACAAGTTATCTGCTACGGGGTTCTCAGCTCCCTTTCTATCAATAATATGCAAGTCAAATTCTTGCAGCAAGAGAACCCATCTAATAAGTCTAGGTTTAGCATCTTTCTTCTCCATAAGGTATTTGATAGCAGCATGATCAATGTGAATAGTTACTTTAGAATCAACGATATAGGGTCTAAACTTATCACAAGCAAACACAACTGCTAAAAATTCTTTCTCAGTGGTAGCATAATTTCTTTGGGCACTATCTAGAGTTTTACTAGCATACTGGATAGCATTCAATTTCTTATCAACTATTTGCCCTAAAACAGCTCCTACAGCATAATCACTAGCATCGCACATAATCTCAAAGGGTAAATTCCAGTCAGGGGGCTGGACAATAGGTGCATAGATCAATGCTTTCTTAAGTATTTCACATGCTTCTAGACAATCATCATCAAAAACAAAAGGAATATCTTTTTATAAGAGATTAGTCAGAGGCCTAGAGATTTTGGAGAAGTCCTTAATGAACCTCCTATAAAACCTGGCATGACCAAGGAAACTTCGTATACCTTTGATGTCCTTAGGGCATGGCATCTTTTCAATAGCATCAACTTTAGCTTTGTCAACTTCAATACCTCTTTCAGAAATTTTATGTCCCAAGACAATGCCTTCATTAACCATAAAGTGGCACTTCTCCCAATTCAAGACCATATTAGTGTCTTCACATCTCTGCAAAACTCGATCAAGGTTGCTTAATCAATCGTCAAAAGAAGTTCCGTAAACGGAGAAATCATCCATGAAAACCTCAACAATCTTTTCACAAAAATCAGAGAATATAGCCATCATGCATCTTCGAAAGGTAGCAGCTGCATTACTTATACCAAAAGGCATACGTCTATAAGCAAAGGTACCGAAAGGACAAGTAAATGTGGTCTTTTCTTGATCCCCTTTTGACACAGGTATTTGAGAGAAACCAGAATAACCATCTAGAAAGCAGAAATGAGTATGTTTGGATAACCTCTCTAGCATTTGATCAATAAATGGCAAGGGGTAATGATCTTTCTTAGTAGCTTTATTTAACTTACGGAAATGAATTACCATCCTATAGCATGTAACTATTCTTTGTGGGATCAATTCATCTTTATCGTTAGGGACAACAGTCATACCTCCTTTCTTAGGAACGCAATGGACAGGACTTACCTACTAACTACCAGCAAATGGATAGATAATACCTGCCTCTAGAAGCTTTAGTATTTCCTTTCTTACCACTTCTTTCATCTTGGGATTTAACCGTCGCTGATGACCAATAACAGGTTTAGCATTTTCTTCCAATTTTATCTTGTGTTGACATATAGTGGGACTAATGCCCTTAAGATCATCCAGAGTATATCCAATAGCAGCTCGGTGCTTCTTCAGAGTTTTCAATAATCTTTCTTCTTCCTGCTCTGAAAGGTTAGCACTAATAATAACAGGATATATCTTCTTTTCATCAAGATAAACATACTTCAGATTATCAGGCAAAGGTTTAAGTTCAAACACGGGATCACCCTTGGGTGGAGGAGGATCCCCTAGGATTTCAACAGGCAAGTTGTTTTTCAATACGAGTCCCTGTTTAAAGAATATTTCATCTATTCCCCTTCTCTCATTCATATGCATATCACTTTCATGGTCTAGCAAGTATTGTTCTAAAGGATCATTAGGTGGCACGACAATAGAAGCAAGACCAATAATTTCATCCTTACTAGGTGGTGCCATTTCAAGGGGTTGTCTACGGAATTTAGCAAAGTTAAAATCATGAGACATATCCCCTAACCCAACAGTGACAATGTCTTTCACGCAGTCTATCTTGGCATTAACAGTATTCAAGAAGGGTCTGCCAAATATAATGGGACAAAAAGCATCTTGTGGGGAACTAAGAACAAGAAAATCAGCAGGGTATTTAACCTTCCCATACAAAACTTCAATATCTCTAACAATCCCAACTAGTGAAATAGTATCTCTATTAGCAAGCTTAATTGTAATGTCAATCCATTCTAACTCAATAGGTGCAATATCATGCATAATTTTGTTATACAAATCATGAGGGATAATACTCGCACTAGCACCTACATCACATAAACCATGATAGCAATGATCTCCTATCTTAACAGAGATAACAGGCAAGCGTACAACCGGTTTATGTCTATTCCTAGCATTGGGTTTGGCTATTCTAGCAGATTCTTCTTGGAGGTAAATAACATGTCCATCTAAATCTTCTACCAAGAGATCATTAACCATAGCAACACTAGGTTCAACTTTAATTTGCTCAGAGGGTGTAGGTGTTATAGTACTACTCTTGCGAACTATAGTTGAAGCTTGAGCATGACCCTTTATCCTAACAGGGAAAGGTGGTTTCTCAATATAAGCGGTAGGAATAATAGGATCAACATTATAAGTGATAGTATTTTCTTCAACTTTAATAGGTTCAACTACTTTTACTTCAATAGGGGGATGGTATTTAAACCACTTATCCTTGGGGAGATCAACATGAGTAGCAAAGGATTCACAGAAAGAAGCTACTATCTTACAGTCAAGTCCATATTTAGTGCTAAACTCACGGAAAACATCGGTATCCATAAAAGCTTTAACACAATCAAACTTAGGGGTCATACCTGACTACTTACCTTCGTCGGGATCTCAATCTTCGGAGTTGCGTTTAATTCTTTCCAATAAATCCCATTTGAAGTCAATAGTCTTCATCATATAAGAGCCAGAACAAGAAGTATCGAGCATGGATCGATTATTATGAGAAAGCCGTGCATAAAAATTTTGAATGGTCATTTCTCTTGAGAGCTCATGATTGGGGCATGAATATAACATTGACTTAAGCCTCCCCCAAGCTTGAGCGATGCTTTCTCCTTCGCGAGGCCAGAAATTATAAATATAATTACGATCACGATGAACCTGGTGCATAGGGTAGAACTTCTGATGAAATTCCAACTTCAGACAATTATAGTTCCATGATCCCATATCATCGCATAGCCTAAACCATGTCAATGCATCTCCCTTCAAAGATAAAGGGGAGACCTTCTTCTTGATAACATCCTCGGGCATACCTGCAAGCTTAAACAATCCACAAACTTCATCCACATAGATTAGATGTAAATCGGGGTGAAGTGTTCCGTCTCCTGTAAATGGATTTTCAAGCAGTTTCTCAATCATACCCGAAGGAATTTCAAAGCAAACATTTTCAATAGGTGCAGTAGGTTGAGGAGAAACTCTTTGCTCTTCTGCTCGGGGTGAAGATACCCCGAACAAGCCCCTCAAAGGATTTTGAGCCATAGTAACAAGTGACAATAAATTTCAGCACACTTTATAAATTTTTCCTTACCAAATTCCACTTACCAAAGGCGCTTCACTCCCCAGCAACGGCGCCAGAAAAGAGTCTTGATGACCCACAAGTGTAGGGGATCTATCGTAGTCCTTTCGATAAGTAAGAGTGTTGAACCCAACGAGGAGCAGAAGGAAATGATAGGCAGTTTTCAGTAAGGTATTTTCTGCAAGCACTGAAATTATAGGTAACAGATAGTTTTGTGATAAGATAATTGGTAGCAAGTAATAAAAGGTAAAAGCAAATAAGGTGCAGCAAGGTGGCCCAATCCTTTGTGTAGAAAAGGACAAGCCTAGACAAACACTTATGCGAGGTAAAGCGCTCCCGAGGACATATGGGAATTATCGCCAAGCTAGTTTTCATCACGATCATCTGATTCGCGTTCGGTACTTTGATAATTTGGTATGTTGGTGGACCGATGCTTGGGTGCTGCCCTTACTTGGACAAGCCTCCCACTTATGATTAACCTCTAATGCAAGCATCCGCAACTACAAAAGAAGTATTAAGGTAAACCTAACCATAGCCTGAAACATATGGATCCAAATCAGCCCCTTACGAAGCAACGCATAAACTAGGGTTTAAGCTTCTGTCACTCTAGCAACCCATCATCTACTTATTACTTCCCAATGCCTTCCTCTAGGCCCAAATAATGGTGAAGTGTCATGTAGTCGACGTTCACATGACACCACTAGAGGAGAGACAACATACATCTCATCAAAATATCGAACGAAGACCAAATTCACATGACTACTAATAGCAAGACTTCTCCCATGTCCTCAGGAAAAAAAAAGTAACTACTCACAAGACATAATATTGTTCATGATCAGAGGGGTATTAATATGCATAATGGATCTAAACATATGATCTTCCACCAAATAAACCAACTAGCATCAACTACAAGGAGTAATCAACACTACTAGCAACCCGCAGGTACCAATCTAAGGTTTGGGTACAAAGATTTGATACAAGAGATGAACTAGGGTTTGACAGGAGATGGTGCTGGTGAAGATGTTGATGAAGATAGCTCTCCCCAAGATGGGAGAGTTGTTGGTGATGACGGCGGTGATGATTTCCTCCTACCGGAGGGAAGTATCCCCGGCAGAATAGCTCTGCTGGAGCCCTAGATTGGTTTCCGCCTCGGTTCCGCCTCGAGACGGTGGCGTCTGGTCCCGAAAGCCTCCCTCTGATTTTTTTTTCCAGGTCAAAATGCTTCATATAGGAGAAGATGGGCACCGGGGGCCTGCCGGCTGGCCCTCGAGGCAGGGGGCGCGCCCTGGGAAGGGTGGCGCGCCCCCCACCCTCAAGGCCAGCCTGTGGCCCCTCTCGTTGGTTTCTTTCGCCAGATATTTTTATATTTTCCAAAACGATGTTCTGTGGAGTTTCAGGGCTTTTGGAGTTGTGCAGAATAGGTTTCCAGAGTTTGCTCCTTTTCCAGCCCACAATTCCAGCTGCCGGCATTATCCCTCTTCATGTAAACCTTGCAAAATAAGAGAGAAAAGGCATAAGTATTGTGACAAAACATGTAATAACATCCCATATTGCAATAAATATCAACTTATAAGCATAATGCAAAATGGACGTATCAGTTACACCGCTGTGTAGAGGGGGGAAGAGTTGGTGATGACGGCGGTGAAGTTGTTGGTGTAGATGGCGGTGAGGATGATGGCCCCGGCGGCACTCCAGTGCCACCGGAAGCGACGGGAAGAAAGCCCCCCTCGTTCTTCTTCTTCCTTGACCTTCTCCCTAGATGGGAGAAGGGTTTCCCCTCTGGTCCATGGTCTCCATGGCGTGGGAGGGGCGAGAGCCCCTCCGAGATTGGATCTGTCTCTCTGTCTCTATTTGTTTATGCGTTCCCAGATTCTAGCCCTTCACCGTTTCTGAAATTCCTGGAGATCCGTAACTCCAATTGGGCTGAAGTTTGGACACGATTTTTATCCGGATATTAGCTTTCTTGCGGAAAAAGAAGGGCATCAACCGCCTTACGGAGTGGCCACGAGGGCCAGGGCATGCCTGCCCCCTGGGCGCGCCCCTCACCCTCGTGGGCCACTCGGGCATCGTCTCAAGTTGGCTCCGCTTCCCAAAATTCACATATATTCCAAAAAAACCTCTGTCCATTTTTATCATGTTTGGACTCCGTTTGATATGGATATTCTGCGAAACAAAAAACATGCAACAAACAGGAACTGGCACTGGGCACTGGATCAATATCTTAGTCCAAAAAATAGTATAAAAAGTTGCCAAAAGTATATGAAAGTTGTATAACATTGGCACGGAACAATCAAAAAATATAGATACGACAGAGACGTATCAAGGATCAATGTCCATGATGAATAGCATGGGGGACAAATGGTCTGCTTGATGGAGCCCCCGAGCGTGGCCAAAAGCCGTTCCCAGCCGGCCATTGAGAAGCACATGCAAGGACGTGGAAGCCAGAGAAAAGATCAACCACCCACAAAAATGTTGGCCAAAACCGAGGGCTGAGCAGATCTCCAACATATAGGTCCCAACTAACTCATCTTAATGTAATACTCAAGCCTAGGAGATTTCCCGCTTGTCCTTTTCAGTTGTACATTTTAAGTTTAGCGTGAAGTGATGCAAGTACTTTGCAGTCGTGAGATATTTCTAGCGAAAAGAACACTATTCTTTATTCTTTGATGAGATGCCTCTAGAACAGTTGTTCACTCTTATGCAAAGCTTCCTTGATTTCATTCCAAGTAATTTTTGCGTGAGTCATTCCACCATTTCAAAGCAGGGCCTTCCATCTTATCTCAGGGGAGAAAAAACCCTCTCAAGTCTAAAAAGTTAAAATACTTTAGTGATGTATAGCTTCTTCCTCCCAACCTAGAGCTTTTACGGGAGGAAAGGCAGCTTAGACTTGGGGTACATCAGACCCTTTTCTGGCTTCACACGGAGCTTGCTATGAAGTGGTGGTGAACTGTTGATCTTCCCGCCTCCCCCCTC
>LR738713.1:571608431-571633674 GCA_902687465.1 Secale cereale | reverse complement strand
CCCCCATGTCGCCAACCCTATGCGACACGACGACGATCCACCGTTGCCGGCCCTAGCCCCCCCTCGTCTCCTTCATCCTGCCATCGCCTGAGGCCTGGCCGGCGAAGCCCTGGCCTGCCCCCTTGCACGGTGGTGGCGACATCTCCTGGCGGTGGGGTCAACCGGCGCCATGGGGCGACGGGTTCTCAGCGGCGTGCAAGGTACAGCCACATCGGAGGCGCGACCTTTGATTGGCAAAGGAGCACCTGTGGCAGTGCACGAGATCCCGGGTCTTGCCTTGCCCAGATAGGCTTGGGCGAGTCGGCGATCCTAGTGGACGTCTACAGGCGGGTATGGTGGGCCTGACGGCGCCGGCTTAGGCACCGTGGTGGTGCCGTGGCCGGTCAAACAATGGCGGCCTGGACCCTTCGTCCGGTTTCCAGCAGTGTTGGCGGCAATCCGTACACGAGATCCTTGATGGAGGCTATTCGAACAGATTCGGGTGAAAACCTGCCTTCGGCTTGCTGCCAATGCCGGTGGTCGCGGCGCTCCCTTCTTGAAGGCATCGTCAAGGAGAAGTTCAAGGCCACTATCTGCTACCTCCGCGGGAAACCCCAGATCAGTAGATTGGATGACGGCGGTGCAGTTGTGTCGTCTCCCCCATTTGGGCGTCATTCTTGGAGGTGTACACAGGCTTGAGGGATTGATGGCTTCTCACCCCTCGTTGGTTACCCCAAGTGGAAGGTTGAGATGTAGCGTAGCGGCAAATTTCCCTTGGCAAAGATACCAAGGATCGAATCCCGTGAGACTTCGAGGGTCGACAAGTAGGTGTCAACGGCGCCAGAAAATTAGCGGTTGACGGGACCTGCACACAGATACATATAACTTTGGTCCCAACGAGTACAGAGAAGTTTTCAATCCCTCCGGCCTTGTTGTTTACAAAGGATCAAACACAAGAGATAATAATGATAGCTATGACTGCAACTAGGAAATAAAAACAGGAAGTAAATAGAAGGTGTGATCAGCGGTGGTAATATGGACCGGGTTCCCATGATGTTCACTAGTGATGTCTCTCTCCCAAAAGACGATAAAACAGCAAAGCAAGGTAAACAAATTACAGCTGGGCAATTGACAGGATTATGTGCGCAAACCAATGCTAACTATGCTGCAAAGAAAGGTAGAGGCTCAAAAGCATGGGCGGTACGCCAAGGCAAGTAGACCGAAATCCATCTGCATCTACTACTAATCATCCACCTTGAGATATCTATCCAGAACATCTCGCTGGTATTAAGTTGCGAATCCCACCCAAAGTGTAAACTCAAAGCAACAGACAACTGCATTAAAAGAACTTTGCGTAAAGTAAACAATCCTTGCACCCGCAAGTACAAGCACAGTTGTTTTCTCCCTTGTGGCAACAGCACATCCCCTAAACTCATGTTTCTGTCACTCAAGCTAGTCATCAGGGGGCATGAACCCACAATCAAGCATAATGCTCCCTCTTGGAGTTACTACCTACTACTTGGCCAAAGCAATAAACAGCAATGGAGAACATGCAAGAATTACTCAAGAACAAAGATATAAAAGAGGTGAATCAAATATATTACTCAAACACAATCTGAACATAGTCTCATAATCCATCAGATCCCAGCAAACTCAGCAAAGCAACAGCAGAAAGATTACATATGTGCCTCGATCATGTAGGGCAGCTCACGAGGTCTAAACCATGAAGATCAAAGAGGGGAGGAGAACATCACATAGCTACTCATCGTGGACCCTATGGTCCAAGGTGGACTACTCACGACTCATCCGGGAAGCGTCCATGGTGGTGGAGAAGCTCCCGGTGGTGGTTCTCCCCTCCGGCAGGGTGCCGGGAAGAGTTCTCCAAATGCTCCCGATCTTGGAAGCGCTGCGGCGGCAGAACAGAGGCGAGATCGCGAAAAAGGGTTCTGTCCTCGAGGGTTTCGGGACGAGAGGGATATATATGCGAAGGGGGGCAGCCAGAGGCGAAGCAGGGGCCCCAGGCGCCCCCTGGCGCGGCCAGGGGTGGGGCCGCGCCAGGTGGCCGCCTCGGCCTCCCCTGGCTCCCCTCTGGCCCATCTTTGGTTCTTCGCGAAGCTTCCTGTACGCTGATTTTTCCTATATTTTTCCTGGAATTTTTGGAGCACTTTTAATATGGGGGAAACCTGAAATAGAAAAACAGCAGAAAACAGGAACTGGCACTATGGTGCACTGAGTTAATAGGTTAGTCCAAATATGATCAAAAGTGCATGGAAGTGCATCAATATCATAGCAATATCACACAAAAGAAGCATGGAGCAAGCAGAAATTATAGATACATTTTGGACATATCAACATCCCCAAGCTTAATGTGACGCCCGAAGACTGACGTCCCAGAAGATTCCAGAAGATTCCAGATGTTCCGGGTTGCCCGTGTGTTTCTTTTGTGCTTGTGTTTTTATTTTTGCATTGCATCATGTCATCATGCCATCATGTCATATTTATTTTGCATCTCAACCTAAATAAATTGTGTGGACCTTCGGTCCATTTAAATCGAGGGAAGGTGACTTCTCTTTATAACATATAAAAGCCTCCCAATAGTAGTAGGGAGCTATATTAATTATTCCATTTGTTTGGAATCAACCAACACACTTGCATATTTTCCCCATGCCTCCCCTTTCTCTTTCCTTGCCTCAAACCTCCCTATATTTCTTTTTCCGTTGTATCGAGGCTCCTCCTAAAGTCTGGACTCCTTTCAAACTCCTTAAGGCAAGCTAATTATTTTAGTTTGCACTTCCCTATTTTTGTTGGAACTATTTTGTGGGGTTGGTAATATTCCATAAAGCCTTACAAAAATGTCCATCATTTTATTCTTGTTCTTTGCCTCTTTTCTTATTAATTTTGACTCTCTCTATTTCTTTATTCTGCAAAAGAAAAGAGATATAGAAAGTGAGTAGAGAGCAGCCTCCTCAGTCTTTTAGGCCGACCCACCCCATCTGGCCTCTCTGGCCCATCATCCCTCAAGGCCCGTTGACCTCCTCTAAGCCTAACCCTAGCGAACCGCAGCCCATCGCTCCTCGTTTTCCCCTCGCCCGCCGCCAGCTCGTTCTCTCTCTCCCATCTCTCCCTTCGCTCACTCCCAGCGCCTCGATCCCCCAGCTCTGCCCGATCCCTGCGGGTCTCCCCCTACCCGCGACCAGCGCCACCTGGCCCTCCATTTCCCTCCAGTCATCGTCCGCCCCAGCCAGCGCCTGCGCCTCCCTCCGGCCTCCCATCGAGCCAGGGCTCGATGCCCGCACCCTCGAGCCGCCCTTCGTCTTCCCGCGCGAAGCGCCCCCGTGTCCTCCGTCGCCAGGCCTCTCCGGCGCCGGCCGGATCTCGCAGGCCGCCGCCCTGTGCGCCTCGAGCAGCCGGTCATGCGCCGACCGACCCGGGGGCCCCCTCCCTCCGGCCCTCCAATCCTCGTCCGGCGCCGCCCACCGCGGCCAGCCTCCGCCGCTGTCGCCCCGACCATCTTCGGCCCGGATCCGGCAGGATGCAGCTATGGACCGCCCCGAGTCCATCCCCATCGCCCTCGTCAGTCCAGCAACGTCCCCGTCGGCCAAGCACCGCAGCTCCAGCGCCAAGGCGTCGCCCCGAGCAACCTCCGCTGCCGTTTCCGTCGATCATGCCGTTGCCATGGCCTTGTCGTCCCGTGTTGCCCCTTTTGTTTTGCTCCTGTGTTTTTTTTGTTGTGTTGCCTTGTACTGTTAAACTTGTCAGGGGACCCGTGTACGCCTACATGACAAGACGGCAAGACCGCAACGACCCGAACATCTACATAATACAAGTTCATCTACGGATACGAGAATGTCTACATCAACGAGTACCACTACCGACACCGTGTACCCCTACCATCGCAAGGATCGAGACCGGCAAGTCCGTAGACCCCAAGTACCTCTACCGCGTCTCCATAATCGTCAAGACACCAAGTACCACGACGGCCGCGAGTACCACTATCGTCGCCCCGTGTACGACTACCGACGCGACAAGTACCTCTTCGGAAACGGAGACGCCTACGTGAACGACTACCGTCGCCCCGTGTACGACTACGAACGTGTTCCTCGACTCACGAGAATGTCTACTTCCACTACTTCCTCTCTGACCGCGAGTACCACTACTTCCTCTATGAACTCAAACCCCTCCGAGAACGGTTGTCCCGAAGGTATAACCCCGAGATGACGACCCCGTGGATGTTTGTTGTGTTGTATGAAATGTTTGCCTTGTGTGCACCGCGCCCGTTTCGTCCTTTTGTCATGTTCCTCGGTTGCCTCGTCGCCGGCCCGTGGGAACCCGGTGACGGGATCACCCCACCTTCCATCTTGTTTCGCTCGTTCACTCCACCTTTGCTTTTGCACCGGTCTCTCAACGAGTTACCAGAACCGAGATGTTGCGTTGCATCAGTTTTTCGGATCGTTGTCGTGGCACCCTTTCCTTCCACCACGGTGACAACTGCTTCTTATCTTCTTCATGTCTTCTTCTTGTTAACCTTTTAATTAAAATTGCATAAACTTGATCATGTCATCCGCATCATTTAACAACATTATAATGTGTGAATTGTTGTTTGCTTATAATTACTAAACATGCTCATGGGGATTTTCCGGATATGGTGTTGTTGTTTTTCCGGCCTCATTTCAAATGTCTAAATAGTGTAATTTTATTGTGCTTCACCTCTTGCCATGTTAACAAACATTTAATCTTGTCTTGTAAATAAACGAGAGTCAACTAAATAATTAAAATGTGGCGTTTCGCCAATATGCAACTCGTTGCATTTTGAGCTCCACTTAACTTGTAGTACTTGTTTGTGCACTTTGCCATGCCATGCATATTTAAACCGGACATGCATCATACTTGGATGTGCATCGTATGCCATGGTTATACATGTGTGTTTACCGTGTTGTTTGCTTCTTTCCGGTTGCTTCTCTTGTTAGCTTCGGATTCGTTCCGGAGTTGTGAGGTTTTGCTTGACTGTGTTGCTCCGTCTACTTCATGGACTTGTTCTTCTTCCTTCGGAATCCCAGGCAAGATGACCATACCCTTGGATACCTTTACTACCATTGCCATGCTTAGTTGTCTCGATGCTATCGTTACATGTCGCGCTACCCATCTTTTATGTCAGCCTCTCCTTGTTGCCATGAAACCTCTAACCTTGAAACCTTCCTAGCAAAACCACTGTTTGGCTATGTTACCCGCTTGCTCAGCCCCTCTTATAGCGTTGTTAGTTGCAGGTGAAGATGAAGATCGTTCCAGGAGGGAACTTGTTGTTGTCATATCACAATATCTATAATTATTATAATAACCCTCCTATATACTGGGCATGGGTGGAAGGCTTGGCCTTTTGCTCGGTGTTTTGTTCCACTCATGCCACCTTAGGCGCCGATAAACCGGCATTATGTTCGTTGATTTTGCGTTCCTTACACGATGGGTGGATGGGGACCCCTTGACAGTTCGACTTTGAATAAAACTCCTCCAGCAAGGCCCAACATTGGTTTTAATTTGCTCATAATAACAACTTAATTAATTAATTAAAATTGCATAGGGGGTCGCGCCCTCGAGGATTCTTTTCTACATAGCAGGGGGGCCAGTGCTGATGGTGTTGGTCCCAAATGGGGAGTCTGCGGGGCCGCCTTGGGGAAACCCGAGGTATCTGGTATACCTGTTGAATCGCCCATCCGGTCGTGTCCTGAGACGAGATACACGCGGCTACTATCAGGGTGTCGACACACCGGGAGGTCTTGCTGGACTTGTTATACCATTGCCGAAATGTCTTGTGCTACCGGGATGCCGAGCCTGATCGGATTTCCCTAAGATAAGGAGTGATGATATTATACTTATCACTTCAGCTAATCGTGAGAGCTTGTGATGGGCTAAGTTGGGACACCCCTGCAGGGTTATGATCTTTCGAAAGCCGTGCCCGCGGTTATGTGGCAGATTGGAATTTGTTAATGTCCGGTTGTAGAAAACTTGACAGAGGATCCGAAGTAAAACACACAACTGTGTGAGTAACCGTGACTGTCTCTTTTCACTTTGAGAAGAGAACACGGTGGGGTTATGTTTGATTCGTATGTAGTTCAGGATCTTTAGTGATCACCACTTTTGCGACCGTTTGCGTAGATGCTCTTCTTATTCTGCTACTCGTAAGTTAGCCACCATATTATGCTTAGCCGGTGCTGCAACCTCACCACTTTACCTCTTCCTACCCATAAAGCTTTGCTAGTCTTGATACCCATGGTTATGGGATTGCTGAGTCCTCATGGCTCACAGATACTACAACACCAGATGCAGGTTCAGCCGAGTTTGAAGCAGGAGATGGATCAGTTCTTCACTGGGAGCTCGGTGAAGAGAGTGGCCGTATACTTGTGACGTTTCGACGATCAGTAGTGGTTTCTACTAGGATTCGATCTAGGCCTGTGGCTTTATGTTGTTTTGGTATCTTTCTTTGGATCTTCGCCCGTAGTCGGGTTGTGATGTTTTGAATGATGATTGGCTTATGTAATGAATTGTGTGAAGTGGCGAGTGTAAGCCAACTATCTCCTTTTGCAATTTAATCCCTCTTTTACATGAGTCGTGCAAAGATACCAAACTTGAGATCATTCTAGGATGGGCTTATACCTTTAAGTCGTGCCTCGATAGGTAGGAGGTATAGTCCCATCCTGGGCATTACAAGTTGGTATTCAGAGCCTTCTCCGACCTAGAAGCCCCCACTGATTGATCGAATCGTTGACGGTTGAGTCTAGGCACACACTGAAAATGTTTTGAGTCCTATATTTATATCGGAGAGTAGGATTTCTTTTGCTCCTCATCTCTTTTCATTCTGGTGAGGACTCCTGACGATTACTCTTATCTCTTCTACTCTCAAAATTGCACCAAATTTTTTTTAGGATCTCGCGAGAATTGTTTGGATTGTCCCGATGTCTTTGTGACGAGAACATTGTTCTCGATGCCTCCTGTCATTAGGGGTTGTGGCAGTGTCCCGGGGAGTTGAGCTCCGAGGTGTTGTCGTCACAAATCCATCGCGGCAGTACTAGAATACTTAAGACGGCCGACATCGAAAACTCTCCTATGCGGTTAGTGGCAAGATAACCCCGACATCACCCAGTACTGGGGAGGTAGTTCGGGAGTATTGCCATAGCTTGTATAGTGGATGCGTTTCGAAGGTCCGAGGTAAACAGTTTCCGAGAAAGACTGGTTATGTGTTGAAGGATGGATACAGCTGGATGTAGGTTTAGAGTTGAGTGCGCGGTGCTTCCCCTGTATCCCCAACACCTGATTGCATAACTGGAAACTTTTGGAAATTAATAGGTGGGTTCATCTACTAGTTCTAGGCATTCTTCCAACGAATGCATGATATGAAGTTCGGGGTTCTACATTGAGTGAAGTGGTTTTATGGACTTGTTCTGATCGGGAGTTGCATCTTAAAGGGTCCTTGGCTATGCTGATCCGGGGATTGCAAAACCCTTTTGTAACACGTTCCATGAGCTTTCAGCACGAATATGTCGGACGAAGCTTCTATCGTGTATTTGTTCTATCTGTTCCTTGTTCCTTTTATTTACCTTTTCTTCTCCCAGTGGCTTCTCGGCAAGTTGATGTACCTGCGGAATTCATTCGTTCAATTCTCTGTTCGGATAGATATGTTGCAACATAATCTTCTTCATAAACATATATCCGTTGTTTTTGTTTTGATTCTGGTAGTTGAGTTGCTTCGATGTCAAGTGTTGATTCCATACCTTTCCGAATCGGCGTTCTCATATTTCTATGGGAGTGCTAATTCTTCTTGACCATCGAGATATTCATGTTAATCCTTTTCAACCGGTGTGCCTTCTCTTCAAGTTATTCCATACGGACGCCGTTGAGAAATCCGACGATTTATCTGTTTTATTCATCCCAAGTTGTCTTTGTTTTCCCCACCCTCCCACCCTTTTTTTCTTCTTGGAGCCAAAATTCTTAATGAAGTATCCATTTTTATTCATGTGATGTTTCTTCATTCTTTTCCTTCAATGTTCTTATCCGGTGCTTTATCGTGAAGATGCTCAGGAAACTCCAAGTTCATCATTCTTTTGTTCTCAATTCTGCCGTTGGATGTAATTCAAGATTTCGGTGTTGATCTTATCCTTTTCCTCATTTCATAATGCTTTCTTATTCCGGTGCACCAATTAATCATTCTCCTCTTGCTATTCATATCCGGAGTGCTGAAGATTCACATTTCCATTCTTAATCCGTTCAAGCTATTTTGAGGATTGTTATCTTATTCAAGCCATTTAATTCAACCGGTGCTATATCTCTTAAGCAATCTTTTTCAACGGTGATTTCTTTAGTGGGCCCTAACCCACAGGTCTTTTTCCAGGATCTTTCCTGACTCTTCTGTTTTCCGGAGTTATTCTAAAATTCTTTTCAAAGTGTGACGTAAGAATGATTTCCATCAGTCACATGCCTTCTCCAGGACCGCTTTCAAATTCTTTTCTCCATTGTTTCAACCTTTTAATTCTTCATTCCGGAGTGCTCAACAATTCTTCATGGCATTTCTCGTCTTCACTCTCAACATTTGGAGACCGGAGAAGTGTTTCTCTTAAACCTTGGCCCGTTCTCTTGAAGATTCGTGGTTCTAGCTTCATGCCATCCTCATTATTGTTCCAATTGGTGAGGAATTATTTTCATACCCGTCCGAAGCATTTCATGAATTCTTTTCTTTGTGATCCTCTGAAGGCCATCATTTCAGAAGAGTTCTTCGTTCTCAGTTTGCAACTTCGCCCTCCAACTATTCTTCATTGATGCCTCTTCGTTCGTCTCCATATTCTTACGGTGGTTCGTTCAAGTTTACTTTTCCTTGTTATCGTTTCAATTCATTTGTTCTTTTCATAATCCTACCGGTGGTTCGTTGAAGATTTACCCAAGTTTGTGCGAGATCTCTCTTTTAATCCTTTCCAACGACAAGAAGTAGTGTGCCAAATCCATTGCTTGTCGCCAATTTAAATTGGTGAAGGATATGCATAACATAAATCTTATTCTAGTTTCTTCCAAGAGGTTAATCTCTTTTCCGGAGCTTGTTCATCATATCATATTCTCGGTCCTAAGTTGTTCATCTTGTTTTCCGGAGTTCCAAGTTATTTAATTATACCATTTCAAAGCTCCATCTAATTCATCGCAGGCCTTGAATCTTATTCTTTTCATTTTTCACTTCTCATGCTTCATTACCGGAGTTTTTTATGGTGGTTCTTCATCATTTAATTCATCCTCGAAGTCTTCATCAAGATTCTTGTTGGAGCTCAAGCATTCTTATTCTTGCATTTCCAAGTGCAATTCTTTCTACCTTTATTGTTTGAGATGGTGTTATGCCATTCTTGACAATTCCTTCATGTTTCATGATTCACAAGTTGTCAGGATTGAGATATTTAAACCCATCATTTTCTTTGTTCAGGAGATCTTTTCAACCATTCATTTATTTGTTGGAGTGATTTGGGTTATATTTCACCTAAAAGCTTTTCCCTAAGGATTTTGCTATTGTGGTGCTTATAAATGACCCAAGTTCTTCATTTATCATTCCGGTGAAATAAGTTTTTTCATCTCCTTGTTGATCTCAATCAAATCAATTGTTAAGTTAGTGGCAGAATTGTCACCTCATAAATTTGAGATGTTTTCCATAAGCCCACATCAAGCTTATTCTTTCGTTGTTGAATTTCCAACAATTCTGTTCAACCCTTCTTCGTAAGGATGCTCTATCAAATTCATTCGTGGGAGAAGTTGTCTTTTTCTTCTCCGTTCTTTTCTTTCCAACGACCTAGCATATATTCTTTCGTTCCGGAGGCTTTGTGATATTGCTCTCTTTGAACCATCTTCTTGTCATATCGGGATCATGTTTATTCTCCCTTGTTTATCTATTTAACCGGAGCATTGTATTCTCCACTCTAATTCTCTCATCTCATCTAGTTTTTCCTAGCTTCTTAACCGGAGTGCTGTCTGAATCCTTCTTACCTCTTGTGCCATTCTTTCAATTGTTTTGGAGGCAATATGATGTTGATTTCATCAAGTATCTTCCCAACTTGGCAAGTTCTTGTTAATTCCTTCCATTTTCAGACGGAGTGCTGTCCAAATTATGTCATTCTTATTCCTTGGCTATACCATTGCGGTTTCATATTCTTTTGGTCCGTGAGCTCTTGTTTCATGTCTTTCAACCTACAAGGTTCTCATAATGTTCCTTGTTCCTCCTCCTTACCGGAGTGCTCTTAACTTCGTTCATCTCCGTTGCATTCTTTCTTTCAACTTGTTTAACCTCTCAAGGTTCTTTGGTTTCACTCGTCTGTCAAAGAAGCAACTTTGTTTTACCTCTTCTTTTTCGTTTTACTCGGTGCTATCTCTAGGATCTCGGGTCGAGATCCTCTGTTAGTGTGGGAGAGTTGTGACGCCCGAAGACTGACGTCCCAGAAGATTCCAGAAGATTCCAGATGTTCCGGGTTGCCCGTGTGTTTCTTTTGTGCTTGTGTTTTTATTTTTGCATTGCATCATGTCATCATGCCATCATGTCATATTTATTTTGCATCTCAACCTAAATAAATTGTGTGGACCTTCGGTCCATTTAAATCGAGGGAAGGTGACTTCTCTTTATAACATATAAAAGCCTCCCAATAGTAGTAGGGAGCTATATTAATTATTCCATTTGTTTGGAATCAACCAACACACTTGCATATTTTCCCCATGCCTCCCCTTTCTCTTTCCTTGCCTCAAACCTCCCTATATTTCTTTTTCCGTTGTATCGAGGCTCCTCCTAAAGTCTGGACTCCTTTCAAACTCCTTAAGGCAAGCTAATTATTTTAGTTTGCACTTCCCTATTTTTGTTGGAACTATTTTGTGGGGTTGGTAATATTCCATAAAGCCTTACAAAAATGTCCTTCATTTTATTCTTGTTCTTTGCCTATTTTCTTATTAATTTTGACTCTCTCTATTTCTTTATTCTGCAAAAGAAAAGAGATATAGAAAGTGACTAGAGAGCAGCCTCCTCAGTCTTTTAGGCCGACCCACCCCATCTGGCCTCTCTGGCCCATCATCCCTCAAGGCCCGTTTCCCTCCTCTAAGCCTAACCCTAGCGAACCGCAGCCCATCGCTCCTCGTTTTCCCCTCCCCCGCCGCCAGCTCGTTCTCTCTCTCTCCCATCTCTCCCTTCGCTCACTCCCAGCGCCTCGATCCCCCAGCTCTGCCCGATCCCTGCGGGTCTCCTCCTACCCGCGACCAGCGCCACGTGGCCCTCCGTTTCCCTCCAGTCATCGTCCGCCCCAGCCAGCGCCTGCGCCTCCCTCCGGCCTCCCATCGAGCCAGGGCTCGATGCCCGCACCCTCGAGCCGCCCTCCGTCTTCCCGCGCGAAGCGCGCCTGTGTCCTCCGTCGCCAGGCCTCTCCAGCGCCGGCCGGATCTCGCAGGCCGCCGCCCTTTGCGCCTCGACCAGCCGGTCTTGCGCCGACCGACCCGGGGGCCCCCTCCCTCCGGCCCTCCAGTCCTCGTCCGGCGCCGGCCACCGCGGCCAGCCTCCGCCGCTGTCGCCCCGACCATCTTCGGCCCGGATCCGGCAGGATGCAGCTATGGACCGCCCCGAGTCCATCCCCATCGCCCTCGTCAATCCAGCAACATCCCCGTCGGCCAAGCACCGCAGCTCCAGCGCCAAGGCGTCGCCCCGAGCAACCTCCACTGTCGTTTCCGCCGGTCATGCCGTTGCCATGGCCTTGTCGTCCCGTGCTGCCCCTTTTGTTTTGCTCCTGTGTTTTTTTGTTGTGTTGCCTTGTACTGTTAAACTTGTCAGGGGACCCGTGTACGCCTACATGACAAGACGGCAAGACCGCAACGACCCGAACATCTACATAATACAAGTTCATCTACGGATACGAGAACGTCTACATCAATGAGTACCACTATCGACACCGTGTACCCCTACCATCGCAAGGATCGAGACCAGCAAGTCCGTAGACCCCAAGTACCTCTACCGTGTCTCCATAATCGTCAAGACACCAAGTACCACGACGGCCGCGAGTACCACTATCGTCGCCCCGTGTACGACTACCGACGCGACAAGTACCTCTTCGGAAACGGAGACGCCTACGTGAACGACTACCGTCGCCCCGTGTACGACTACGAACGTGTTCCTCGACTCACGAGAACGTCTACTTCCACTACTTCCTCCCCGACCGCGAGTACCACTACTTCCTCTACGAACTCAAACCCCTCCGAGAACGGTTGTCCCGAAGGTATAACCCCGAGATGACGACCCCGTGGATGTTTGTTGTGTTGTATGAAATGTTTGCCTTGTGTGCACCGTGCCCGTTTCGTCCTTTTGTCATGTTCCTCGGTTGTCTCGTCACCGACCCATGGGAACCCGGTGACGGGATCACCCCACCTTCCATCTTGTTTCACTCGTTCACTCCACCTTTGCTTTTGCACCGGTCTCTCAACGAGTTACCGAAACCGAGATGTTGCGTCACATCAGTTTCGGATCGTTGTCGTGGCACCCTTTCCTTCCACCACGGTGACAAATGCTTCTTATCTTCTTCATGTCTTCTTCTTGTTAACCTTTTAATTAAAATTGCATAAACTTGATCATCTCATACGCATCATTTAACAACATTATAATGTGTGAATTGTTGTTTGCTTATAATTACTAAACATGCTCATGGGGATTTTCCGGATATGGTGTTGTTGTTTTTCCGGCCTCATTTAAAATGTCTAAATAGTGTAATTTTATTGTGCTTCACCTCTTGCCATGTTAACAAACATTTAATCTTGTCTTGTAAATAAACGAGAGTCAACTAAATAATTAAAATGTCGCGTTTCGTCAATATGCAACTCGTTGCATATTGAGCTCCACTTAACTTGTAGTACTTGTTTGTGCACTTTGCCATGTCATGCATATTTAAACCGGACATGCATCATACTTGGATGTGCATCGTATGCCATGGTTATACATGTGTGTTTACCGTGTTGTTTGCTTCTTTCCGGTTGCTTCTCTTGTTAGCTTTGGATTCGTTCCGGAGTTGTGAGGTTTCGCTCGACTGTGTTGCTCCGTCTACTTCATGGACTTGTTCTTCTTCCTTCGGAATCCCAGGCAAGATGAACATACCCTTGGATACCTTTACTACCATTGCCATGCTTAGTTGTCTCGATGCTATCGTTACATGTCGCGCTACCCATCTTTTATGTCAGCCTCTCCTTGTTGCCATGAAACCTCTAACCTTGAAACCTTCCTAGCAAAACCACTGTTTGGCTATGTTACCTGCTTGCTCAGCCCCTCTTATAGCGTTGTTAGTTGCAGGTGAAGATGAAGATCGTTCCAGGAGGGAACTTGTTGTTGTCATATCACAATATCTATAATTATTATAATAACCCACCTATATACTGGGCATGGGTGGAAGGCTTGGCCTTTTTCTCGGTGTTTTGTTCCACTCATGCCACCTTAGGCGCCGATAAACCGGCATTATGTTCCTTGATTTTGCGTTCCTTACACGATGGGTGGATGGGGACCCCTTGACAGTTCGACTTTGAATAAAACTCCTCCAGCAAGGCCCAACATTGGTTTTAATTTGCTCATAATAACAACTTAATTAATTAATTAAAATTGCATAGGGGGTCGCGCCCTCGAGGATTCTTTTCTACATAGCAGGGGGGCCAGTGCTGATGGTGTTGGTCCCAAACGGGGAGTCTGCGGGGCCGCCTTGGGGAAACCCAAGGTATCTGGTATACCTGTAGAATCGCCCATCCGGTCGTGTCCTGAGACGAGATACGCGCGGCTACTATCAGGGTGTCGACACACCGGGAGGTCTTGCTGGACTTGTTTTACCATTGCCGAAATGTCTTGTGCTACCGGGATGCCGAGCCTGATCGGATTTCCCTAAGATAAGGAGTGATGATATTATACTTATCACTTCAGCTAATCGTGAGAGCTTGTGATGGGCTAAGTTGGGACACCCCTGCAGGGTTATGATCTTTCGAAAGCCGTGCCCGAGGTTATGTGGCAGATTAGAATTTGTTAATGTCCGGTTGTAGAAAACTTGACAGAGGATCCGAAGTAAAACACACAACTGTGTGAGTAACCGTGACTGTCTCTTTTCACTTTGAGAAGAGAACACGGTGGGGTTATGTTTGATTCGTATGTAGTTCAGGATCTTTAGCGATCGCCACTTTTGTGACCGTTTGCGTAGATGCTCTTCTTATTCTGGTACTCGTAAGTTAGCCACCATATTATGCTTAGCCGCTGCTGCAACCTCACCACTTTACCTCTTCCTACCCATAAAGCTTTGCTAGTCTTGATACCCATGGTTATGGGATTGTTGAGTCCTCGTGGCTCACAGATACTACAACACCAGATGCAGGTTCAGCCGAGTTTGAAGCAGGAGATGGATCAGTTCTTCACTGGGAGCTCGGTGAAGAGAGTGGCCGTATACTTGTGACGTTTCGACGATCAGTAGTGGTTTCTACTAGGATTCGATCTAGGCCTGTGGCTTTATGTTGTTTTTGTATCTTTCTTTGGATCTTCGCCCGTAGTCGGGTTGTGATGTTTTGAATGATGATTGGCTTATGTAATGAATTGTGTGAAGTGGCGAGTGTAAGCCAACTATCTCCTTTTGCAATTTAATCCCTCTTTTACATGAGTCGTGCAAAGATACCAAACTTGAGATCATTCTAGGATGGGCTTATACCTTTAAGTCGTGCCTCGACACGTAGGAGGTATAGTCCCATCCTGGGCATTACACTTAATTCCTGCTCGTCCTCGAGTAGGTAAATGATAACAAGCATAATTTCTGTGGTGACATGCTATCAAGCATATAAGAACTTTTAAGTAAAGCAATCAAGGCATGTAATTCAATTCAAGTCATAACAAGCAAGAGTCTATATTAGCATTGTAACAAGCAACATAAGAACATAAAGGTGCAAGAGCTCTCGCTGTCCGTGACTCGAATGTCTCCAAATGGTGTTTGCGTGCAAGAAAGGGGATAGGGATATACGAGAGAGTAAAACATAGCATTTGTATTGTTGAGAACTTAATCTACTAAAGTTTCACACTTGGTCTTCTTTGGAATCTTATCTTGACTCATCCCCAGACCACTAGCCAGGTACAAGTCAAAATGATCCACTCCCTTTCGATATTTTGAGCACTCATGCAATGGATGAGTGTAAGCAAGAAAGTTGACACTTAGGATGGCAAAGAGAGAAAAATGATGAAGGGGGAAGACAAAAAAGGTGTGAAAGGCTCACATCAATGAGGACAATCATGGGCGAGAGAAAGCCAAATGATAGATATGATGTGAGGAGTAGGGATTGCCATGCAATGGATGCACATATGAGCTAAGGTAAGCTCTCCAATGGAACTAGTGGGGGTGCATCCAACTTGCTCGCTCAAGAAGACCTAGAGCTCTTTTGAGGGGGCTCATCATTGGAATATACAAGCCAATTTCTATAGTGTGAAGGTCCCCACATAGCTATATGCATGAATGATAATCTCTATGGAGTACAAGGTATAAGATGGAGTACGAGTGTGGATCTCCCAAAAGGAATAGTAGTGTGCCCCCTTCTCTCTTTTTATTTCTTTTTCTCTTTTTTCTATTTTTTTTATTTTTGTATGGCCTCAATGGCTCTTTCTATTTAACTCTCATTTGTCCTATTTGGGATCTTTTGATTTTGTCCTCTTTGGGATCTTTTCCTCACTTTAGGGGCAACACTCTATGTATTACAAGAAGTATAGAAGATCTTTCACACTTTACAAAAGTACTCAACATAAAGAAAATGAAACTATCATGATGTATGCAAATGTATGCCTCTGCCGGTGTAGCAGGATATGCAATGATACTAGCGCGTCATGTAGCAATGATTAGGGCAAGGCCCAACTAGCATGCGGCTCATCGATCAAGCAAAAAGCATGTATGACATGAAGATCAAGTCATGAGAAGATGGATGTTGCATGGCAATGTATCTCGGAAAGGCTATGGAAATGCCTTGATAGGTAGGTATGGTGGTTGTTTTGAGGAAGGATATAATGAGGCTTATGATGACAGAGCATATCGTGCCAAGGATTTGGATGCACCGGCGAAGTATGCGCCAACTCTCGAGGTGAGAAAGGGCAATGCACGGTACCGAAGAGGCTAGAAAAATATGGCTAGGTGGAAGTGTCAACTTTCGAATACTCACATTAGTCCAAAGAACTCATGCACTTATTATCGGTAACTCTCAATCTAATTAGGAGGTTCACAAAGAGACAAGTACCCCGAGGAGGAGTGTATGGGGGTTTGGTTATCCTTGCGCATCCTCGACTCATGGTACGTGAGTGTACTCTAATATTCGATCCCTCCAAAGATTAGTGATCCATCTAGTAGCTAAAGTTCTCAACTATTTTGTAGGTTTTCGAAAATAAACATGGATTGCCCAAAATACGACATCTATCACTAATAGGCTAAAGCTCTTGACACCAAAAGTTCAGACATTACTCATGGCAATACCTCAAAACTATTGCAAGTTACTACTAAAATTAAATAGCAACCTCAATTACCTACTTTAAGTTAAGACACACAACTCAGTGCAAGAGGCAAACTCTCTTAACAAGATAAACATGAAAACTCAAGAGATTTGAGCAACCAACTAAACAAAAGCTCTTTAAAAGGAAAAGCATGAAAACTAAGAGCTAAACATGACAGCAGCTATGGAAAGACAAAGAACACACACAGCAAAGATAAGCATGAAAATCCTATGTTGTGTTCTAGGTTGAAGTGGAGCGTTTTTCTCTCCCACACAAAGAAAGCTGGGTTCTAACTTGTTATGAACAGCAAGCAAAGCTAAAGAAAACTAAAAAAGGAAACTAAGAGCAAGACGCTCCAAGCATAGCACATAACGCATGAAGTGATAAGAATATAGTGGAACGAAAGACGAACTGATAATTGTTGATGGAGAAGGGGATGCATGGGGGCATCCCCCAGCTTAGACGCTTGAGTCTTCTTGAATATTTCTTGGGGGTGCACGGGGGCATCCCCAAGCTTGAGCGTTTGACCCTCCTGAATCTTCTTTTATCATCTTCCCTCGCACACTTGAAAACTCCCTTCATACATAACTCATCATAATCTGATTAGCGAGGTTAGTACCCACAATAAAATAATTTTTCCCTACTGGAAATAAAGATAATCTCGAAGAGCTACTGTTTCTCAAGATTGCCAAAAGGTTTTTGCAAAGAAAAAGCAAGCTCAAGGTTCGCAAAACGAAGAAAAGGCAAAACAGGACAGAATCTGTGAAAAACAGACCAGCAGGTAGTAAATAATTTTTTCGGGGCACTTCTACAACTCAAATAAAAAAACTCAGAACAGACGCTCGAAAGCCAATTGTATAGAGCACGCTGTCAAAACAATTCAGATCAAAAAGATGATCTGGTGATTTTATTCGAATTCTCTGTCCAAGGACAGAATCTGTTTTCTGGACAGCACGTCACAACTTTTGAACTTTCTTGCGATCGGTGGCTAAACTTGGCACAAAGCTGAAAAGAAAAGATACAATGATGATGCTACTGTAGTAACAAACATCAAGACACAATAAAAGCAAAATAAAGCCTAATTCGTTGTGGGCTGCCTCCCAAAAGCGCTTTCTTTTATGCCTTTAAGCTAGGCATGATGCAAAAAGAGAAGATCAAGTCTTATCAAGAGTAAGAGAATAGCTAGCCCGTGTAACGGACTCAAAAGGCAACTTAATCTTCTTTCTAGGGAAGTGTTCCACCCCTTTCTTGAGAGGGAATTGGAATTTTATATTCCCCTCTTTCATGTCAATGATAGCACCAACGGTGCGAAGAAAAGGACGTCCAAAAATAATTGGACATGAAGGTTCACATTCAATATCCATAATAGTAAAATCAACGGGAACATAATTGTCATTGACAATGATAAGAACATCGTCGATCTTCCCCAAAGGTTTCTTTACGGAAGAATCAACAAGACGAACACCAAAAGAACAAGGATCAAAAGGTTTCAATTCAAACATATCATACATTCTTTTGGGCATAACGGAGGTACTAGCTCCAACATCACATAAAGCATAGCAAGAGAAGTTATTCAACTTAATTTTAATCATAGGATCCCAACTATCTTCTAGCTTTCTAGGTATGGAGGCTTCTACCCTAAGCTTCTCCTCCCTAGCTTTGATAAGAGCATTAGTGATATGCTCCGTGAAGGCAAGATTAAGTGTGCTAGTGTGGGGATCTCTAGACATCTTGTGAAGAAAACCAATAACTTCGGAAAGGGTGCAATTATCAAAATCAAGGTCACTACTATCAAGTAAAGTGGTAGTGGTGTCCTTTAGGCTCACTTGTTTGGTAGCTTCTATGGTCATAGGAGTTTCTTCTTCTACGGTTGAGGTCATAGCATCACCATTAATAGGTCCAATGGGACTAGAAGTGCATTGGGTTCTAAGAGTTTGGATATCCTCAACAACTTGGATAGTAGCAACAGTGTGGTGGGTAGGAAGGCTCTTAATTCTATCTTCTTCCTCCTTTTCTCTAGCCCATCTCTCTTTAAGTTTAGCCATCATCCTAATGTTTTCATTAATTTGCACTTGAATAGCATTCATATGAGTGGTCTTCCTCTCCTCAAGAGGAGAAGTTCTAATTTTAAGCAACTCTACCTCATGGGCTAAATTGTCTACCTTCGAAGAGAGATTATCTAGTTTGTCTAGTTTTTCTTCTACACTCTTATTGAAGGCCTTTTGGGTAGTGATGAAGTCTTTAAGTATAATCTCTAGTTCAGAAGTGGAGTTCTAGGTGCTAGGATAAGCATTGTTGTTCCCATAGGAATTAGAGGGGAACGGTCTAGGGTTGCTACCAAAATTACTCCTATAAGCATTGTTATTGAAATTGTTTCTAGAGATAAAGTTCACATCTACTTGATCTTGAGCAATCAAATAATTTAAAGGAACATCATGAGGATCAATAGAAGATTGCTTGGAAAGTAGAGACATGATCAAGTCAACTTTTTCATTTAGGGAGGAAATCTCCTCGACAGAGTTTACCTTCCTACCTGTTGGAGCGCGTTCGGTGTGCCATTGGGAATAATTGGTCATCATCTCATCGAGAAGCTTCGTGGCAGCACCAAGTGTAGTTGACATAAAGGTTCCTCCCGCGGCCGAATCTAACAAGTTCCGCGAGGTAAAGTTCAAGCCTGCATAAAAAGTTTGGATAACCATCCAAGTAGTCAAACCATGAGTAGGGCAGTTCTTGACAAGAGATTTCATGTGTTCCCAAGCTTGGGCAACATGTTCATTATCCAATTGTTTAAAATTCATTATGTTACTCCTTAATTGGATAATTTTAGCAGGGGGATAGTACTTCCCAATAAAGGCATCCTTGCACTTGTCCCAAGAATCTATACTATTCCTAGGCAAGGATTGAAACCAGATTTTAGCTCCTCCTCTCAAGGAGAAAGGAAAAAGCTTAAGCTTAACAATATCACCATCTACTTCTTTGTACTTTTGCATATCACAGAGCTCAACAAAATTATTTAAGTGCAAAGCAGCATCATCTCCAGCACCGGAGAATTGATCTTTCATAACTAGGTTCAGCAAAGCAGGTTTAATCTCATAAGAAGGTGCTGAAGTGGCAGGTGTAGCAATAGGCGTGCAGATAAAGTCATTGTTGTTATGACTAGTGAAGTCACACAACTTGGTGTTCTCGGTGGAACCCATAGCAGCAGCAAGCAAGATAACTATTTTTGTGATTTTTGGTAAGGGACTCTAAAGCAAAAACTGAAAGGTAAACTAACAAGACTAAAAAGCAAAGATAAAAGATAGCGTGCAACTCCCCTATCTTGAAGAGTGGAGTCCCCGGCAACGGCGCCAGAAACTTGCTTGATGGCTTCTCGCCCCTCGTTGGTTACCCCAAGTGGAAGGTTGAGATGTAGCGTAGCGGCAAATTTCCCTTGGCAAAGATACCAAGGATCGAATCCCGTGAGACTCCAAGGGTCGACAAGTAGGTGTCAACGGCGCCAGAAACTTAGCGGTTGACGGGACCTGCACACAGATACAGATAACTTTGCTCCCAACGAGTACAGAGAGGTTGTCAATCCCTCCGGCCTTGTTGTTTACAAAGGATCAAACACAAGAGATAATAATGATAGCTATGACTGCAACTAGGAAATAAAAACAGGAAGTAAATAGAAAGTGTGATCAGTGGTGGTAATATGGACCGGGGTCCCATGATGTTCACTAGTGATGTCTCTCTCCCAAAAGACGATAAAACAGCAAAGCGAGGTAAACAAATTACAGCTGGGCAATCGACAGGATTATGTGCGCAAACCAATGCTAACTATGCTGCAAAGAAAGGTAGAGTCTCAAAAGCATGTGCGGTACGCCAAGGCAAGTAGACCGAAATCCATCTGCATCTACTACTAATCATCTACCTTGAGATATCTATCCAGAACAGCTCGCTGGTATTAAGTTGCGAATCCCACCCAAAGTGTAAACTCAAAGCAACAGACAACTGCATTAAAAGAACTTTGCGTAAAGTAAACAATCCTTGCACCCGCAAGTACAAGCACCGTTGTTTTCTCCCTTATGGCAACAGCACATCCCCTAGACACATGTTTCTGTCACTCAAGCTAGTCATCAGGGGGCATGAACGCACAATCAAGCATAACGCTCCCTCTTGGAGTTACTACCTACTACTTGGCCAAAGCAATAAACAGCAACGGAGAACATGCAAGAATTACTCAAGAACAAAGATATAAAAGAGGTGAATCAAATATATTACTCAAACACAATCTGAACATAGTCTCATAATCCATCAGATCCCAGCAAACTCAGCAAAGCAACAGCAAAAAGATTACATATGTGCCTCGATCATGTAGGGCAGCTCACGAGGTCTAAACCATGAAGAGCAAGGAGGGGAGGAGAACATCACATAGCTACTAATCATGGACCCATGGTCCAAGGTGGACTACTCACGACTCATCCGGGAAGGGTCCATGGTGGTGGAGAAGCTCCCGGTGATGGTTCTCCCCTCCGGCAGGGTGCCGGGAAGAGTTCTCCTGATGCTCCCGATCTTGGAAGCGCTGCGGCGGCGGAACAGAGGCGAGATCGCGAAAAAGGGTTCTGTCCTCGAGGGTTTCGGGACGAGAGGGATATATATGCGAAGGGGGGCAGCCAGAGGCGGAGCAGGGGCCCCAGGCGCCCCCTTGGCGCGGCCAGGGGTGGGGTCGCGCCAGGTGGCCGCCTCGGCCTCCCCTGGCTCCCCTCTGGCCCATCTTTGGTTCTTCGCGAAGCTTCCTGTACGCTGATTTTTCCTATATTTTTCCTAGAATTTTTGGAGCACTTTTAATATGGGGGAAACCTGAAATAGAAAAATAGCAGAAAACAGGAACTGGCACTGTGGTGCACTGAGTTAATAGGTTAGTCCAAATATGATCAAAAGTGCATGGAAGTGCATCAATATCATAGCAATATCACACAAAAGAAGCATGGAGCAAGCAGAAATTATAGATACGTTTTGGACGTATCAGGGATCAATGGACGGCTTCTTTGGTGGAGCGTTGCTTCATCATTCGCATTGATGGGGGCAGATCTCGGCGGCGTGGGCTGTGGAGAGTCCGCGCCCGATGCGCCAAGATGGACTCGCGCGGGAGGAGGATGTTACCCGGCGTCATGGTGGCGTCGATGGAAGAGAGGCCTGGCAATGTCGGTGCGTTGGTTTTTTGCTCTGAAGATGGATTGGTGGAAGAGGGCGGCTGCTACTTCTCGAGCTTGCGTTGTATTCCCTCGAAGAGGAAAGGGTGATGCAACATAATAGCGTAAGTATTTCCCTTGGTTTTTGAGAACCAATGTATCAATCCAGTAGGAGACCACGTGCCAGTCCCTCGCACCTGCACAAACAAATAAGAACTTCGCAGCCAACGCGATACGGGGTTGTCAATCCCTTTACGGTCACTTACGAAAGTGAGATCTGATAGATAGGATAGTATAATGTTTTTGGTATTTTTGGATATAAGAACAGAAAGTAAATAAAGCAAAGTAAAGTAGATTGGAGATTAATAAGTTGAGAATAGACCCGGGGGGGCATAGGTTTCACTAGTGGCTTCTCTCATGATAGCAGAATTCTACGGTGGGTAAATAAATTACTGCCGAGCAATTGATAGAAAAGCGCATAGTTATGAGAATATCTAGGCAGGATCATTATATATAGGCATCACGTCCGTGACAAGAAAACCAAAACTATTCTGCATTTACTACTATTACTCCACATATCAACCGCTATCCAGCATGCATCTAGAGTATTAAGTTCATAAGAACAGAGTAATGCTTTAAGCAAGATGACATGATGTAGAGAGATAAACTCAAGCAATATGATATAAACCCCATCTTTTTATCCTCGATGGCAACAATATAATACGTGCCTTGCTGCCCCTGTTGTCACTTGGAAAGGACACCGCAAGATTGAACACAAAGCTAAGCACTTCTCTCATTGCAAGAACTATAGATCTAGTAGGCCAAACCAAACCAATAATTCGAATAGACTTGCAAGGATATTATAATCATACATAAAAGATTTCAGAAAAAAAATCAAATATTTCTCGTAGATAATCTTGATCATAAACCCACAATTCATCGGATCTCGACAAACACACCGCAAAAATATTGCATCGAATAGATCTCCTCGAAGACCGAGGAGAACTTGGTATTGCGATCCAAAAAGAGAGAAGAAGTCATCTAGCTAATAACTATGGACCCGAAGGTATGTGGTAAACTACTCACAACTCATGGTGAGGCGATGGTGTTGATATAGAAGCACTCCGTGGAAGATCCCCCCTCCGGCGGAGCTCCGGAACAGTCCCCAAGATGGGATCTCACGGGAACAGAAGGTTGCGGCGGTGGAATTAGGGTTTTCTCTATTGTCTCGATGTTTTCAAGGTACATGGATATATATATAGGAGGAAGGAGGGCATCGGGGGAGCCAGAGGGGGCCGACGAGGGTGGGGGGTGCGCCCTGTAGGAGGGGGCGCGCCTTGGACCCTCGTGGCCGCCTCCTTCATTCCTTCGCGTGTACTCCAAGTCTTCTGTGTTGATATCGTTCCAAAAATAACTCTCGCGAAGGTTTCATTCCGTTTGGACTCCGTTTGTTATTCTTTTTCTGCAAAACCCTGAAATAGACAAAAAAACAGCAATCTGCACTAGGCCTTTGGGTTAATAGTTTAGTCCCAAAAATAATATAAAATTATATAATAAAGCTCATTAAACATTCAAAACATCATATATAATTTTATATCTATAATCTGCACTGGGCCTTTGGGTTAATAGTTTAGTCCCAAAAATAATATAAAATTATATAATAAAGCCCATTAAACATTCAAAACATCATATATAATAGCATGAAACAATCAAAAATTATAGATACGTTGGAGACGTATCAGCGGCGACGACACATGAGAGTGCAGTCACACCAGTTTGTGTCGCAGACCCAGTATGTGGCTTTGGTTGAGGCCTCTGACTTTAGATGTTAAGTATTTGTGCGATGTCTGGTCTGTATTAAGCTCGGACTATCGGCACCCCTTCATCGGATAGATAGGAGTAGCGAGAGATGTTGCTAAGATGATGACTTCAGACTACTTGATGTACTACTTTGTAAGGTCTTTATGAATAATTAATAAAATGACTGCTTGTATCGTTCAAATGCAGAGACCGAAGGTAATCCTCCTTTAAAAAAATATTGTTGATCTTGCCATCCCAAGTGGTGTCGTCCCCGGGGTGACGAGAGTGTATCTGGGTGGGGCTGCTATTGGTCCTGGTCGTGATCTCAATTTAGGACCCTCTATGCAAAAAGTTAAGGACTTGCTTGTATTTTCCTTTCTTTTGAGTTATGTTAAGAGCTTTTTTCTACCACCGCTCTGTGATTAATAGGAGCTCTCGAACCTTCAGACCCGTCTTTGGTTGAAAAACAAAATCGCCATGTGTGCATGCCAAAACTGACGCAACATGAATACGAGCTCAAGTGACACGCGTAATCTACGTGATTATGCGAACCGAACTGTGGTTAGACCTGGCCAAAGCTCGGGCCTAGCCGGGCTTCGGGCCGGACCTACCAAAGCCCGGTGCAAAAAACTCAGGCCCGAGCCCGATCCGGCCCGGTCGTCGGGCCTGTTTTTTGGGCCCGAACACACAAAAGCCCGACGGGCTTCGGGTCTCGGGCCGGGCCCCTTCAGAAAAACGTAATTTTGACGGACCCGGACCCGAGCCCGAGCCGGGTTGGGCTTTTTCAGGCCGGGCTGTCAATGGCCAGGTCTACCTGTGGTTGAGATGGTTAGGTGGACAATGATATCCCTAACCCAGGGTTCAAATCCTGGTGTTCGCATTATTCCTGAATTTATTTCAGGATTTCCGGCGATGCGTTTTCAGTGAGAGGAGACGTATGTTTCCATCGACGACGAGGCGTCTACGATGACTTCGTAAATCTTAAGATGATATGCCGGCTCAGTCTCTCGGAGGTGCTCATAGGGGTAGGGTGTGTGTGTGCATTCATGGGGATTAGTGTATGCGCGTGTATATGAGCGCTTGCGTCTATACTGATGCTAAAAACAAGTAATCTACGTGATTATGTGTTTTCATAGTTTTAGCACTACCTTGGCTTGGGATGAGGATTTGTGGCGTGCAAATGCGAGGACACGTGTGTCCCTAGTGCCCTTTTTTGTTTTGGCTTTGGACTTTTAAAGTTTTGTATCTTCTAAACAAAAACTTCAAATTAAATTATGTTTTCATATTTGTGTTTTTAATGAGAAGCACTTTTAAATAAGATCATTTTGAATATATTTTGGTGACTTTTTAAAAATATTAAGTTTCAATGTTGAAACTTAGTACAAGCGACCAATACAAATCAATTATTTTGTGACTATAACCGATAGAAAAAATTGCTTGAAAATATATTTCTGAAACAGGTTGAAACTCGGCAGTTTTAGATAAAAAACCGTAAGTTTCAACGCTGAAACTATTTTTTAGGGATTACCTTTTTTACTGTGCCCTCGTGCGGCATTGAATTACTGCATGAATTGAGAGGTAAAACGAGTGAGCGAGAGGACTTGACACATGAGTGTTCCCGCACTTGTGTGCCCCTCCACATTTCCGGCATCTCCAACGCGGATCCTCAAACAACATGCATACGTCCGGACTATGTGGTCCGAATGTATAGTGACATCCAACGCAGCCTGTATCGGCCCGCTCGTTGGTTCAGACATACTTTTTTTCTACAACC
>LR738713.1:571514868-571602149 GCA_902687465.1 Secale cereale | reverse complement strand
CCCCCCCCCCCCAACACACACAGAACGTGAAAGCCGCGACATGCTTCCGGGCTCCATTTTTTTCTTCCTTTTTTGGCATTTATTTTTATTGTTATCGTTTTTTAGTAGTCCTTTTACTTTTGCCTTCTGATATTTTTTCAAGTTTTTTGGTGAAAAAAGTTTGTCTAAACCTATTGACATGTGATTTAGTTTTGAAGATCATTGCACAAGAAATTCACAATGAAAACAGTTTGGTATTTGGATGGTTCAAGAGATAAAACGATTGAATAAATGAATCTATGGAAAAAAGGAAAAAAATCACAAGTTATGACGAGTGACACACATCAACACCCGAGAAAGGTGAGAATTGACATTTGCAAGGGTTAACCCTTAACAAGTGATTTCATATTTTTATTCATCACTTCCGTACAACAACAATTGGGCGTGTATGTGTGTCATCGTCCTCACGCGCCGAGGCCTCTACGGGCTGACCTAATTAGTCTTTTTTAAATCTAAAACAGAATTGTCCACATATACTAAGCAAAACTTTGCATGTGTAAAAGATGTTTACAATTTTTCAACATTTGCCTTGAATTTCGAAAATGTTGATGAAATTTAAAAATATCCATGAATCTTTAAAGTAATCACAAATTTTAATAATATGTTCGTGAATTTAAAAATGTTTGGGAATTTAAAATTTCTAAAGACATGTTGAGTTGTTACTGTTGTTTGGCAGTGATGTATGTGTTGAGACATGCTGAGCTGAGATTTTGTTTTGACAGCCATCATGTGTTTAGATATGCTGATTCGAATTCAGAATATATTTTTTGAATGATGAACAAATTGAAAAAATGCGAACGCAAATTTAAACATATTTTGAAAAAGTAAACAAATTTTGAAATTCTAAACATTTTTTAAATTTAAATTAATTTTGAAATTCCGATTTTTTTTAAAATTTGAACATATTTGAAATTCTGAACTTTTTTGAAAATTTAAACAAAATATGAAAATTTGAATGTTCTATAAAAAAATTAAACATAATTTGAAATTCTGATTTTTTTTCAAAATTCAATCTGATTTTCATTTGTTTGAAATTGCAAACATTAAAAAAAATTCTAAACATTTATTGAAATTTCAAACAGATTTTGAAATTCTGATTTTTTGGATTTTTTTTAATTGTATTTTAAACTTTTTGGAAATATTGAACAAAAATTGAAATTCCAAAAAAAATTGATTTTTTTTTAAAATGAAATTTTAAACTTCTTCAAAATATACAATAATTTTTGAAATTCTGAAGTTTTTCAAAAATTTAAACAAATTCTGAAATTCTGAATATTTTTTGAAAATTTGAACAAATCTTGAATTTATGGACATTTTTTGAAAACATAACATATCTTGACGTGGTCTGGTGGGTCGACACCAGGGTCAGGGCCAGCATGTCTGCCTCCATGCACCTTGTCTGGGGTGCATGAGATGAGCAAGGCTGAGAGCCCTTTTATGCATTAGATGGGCATAGCCCAGGTGAGCCCATGCACCCTACCAAACAAGAAAAAATGGGTCGGATTGGGAACGTTTCCCCTCATGCACCCTACCAAACATACCCTTGGCTCACAAGTACTCCATAGATTATTTTTATTCCTATGACAGTTGAGTTTGAACAAAGCAACTTTTGCCCTAACAAAGAAAAATAATGATGCAACCTTATTGTCAAGTACTTATATTCAAGTGAATAGGGAGGTCTTGTTATCAGCAAAAAAAAAAGAGGGGTGGTTATGTTTAAAAAAAATCCATGAGAAACAACCTCTGAACCTGTCTCTCTGCAATGGGCGACACTAGTTGAGGAACTGTACCGCAGCAGGAAGTCCTTGAGCTAGAGTTCAGTTTTCCTTTTTCGATAGATGTAATTCTCTGCGACAACAATCTTTCTTTCTTCTTTTCCGATGTACCCCTCTGATCCAGAACAAGTATCGCGGGTATGAACTACGGTTGAGCTAAGCTTTGTTCGAATCCGCCAAACTTATTTTGCATCGGAGGAAGTAACAAATTTGTGTACCTTTTATTTTCTGTGTTCGCAATGAAATGGGCAGAATGCCTGCCTATCCCGTCGAGAAGAAACATGTACCATGGCTGTTGGCATGCACGTTTGGCCGCGTAGCCAGCAAAAATAAAATTGAAAACACCTAGTGTACTAGATATGGGAATATGCCCCTTGGAGATTGCTTTTGTTTTAATTACAAAATTGGGTTTTGTATGTTGCATTAGGCACTTGCATTGCTAAGTTAACAGTACCAAATTATCATGTAGTGCTAAGGTACTAGACTAGGAAAGGGTA
Source organism: Secale cereale (assembly GCA_902687465.1). Classification (NCBI taxonomy): domain Eukaryota; kingdom Viridiplantae; phylum Streptophyta; class Magnoliopsida; order Poales; family Poaceae; genus Secale; species Secale cereale. Next base: position 571,599,838 of record LR738713.1, on the reverse strand, counting down.
GGTGACTTTTATGTATGTGTTCCTGGTCAGATGTGCTAGTACTAATGCAATGTTGAACGAGTTGACCACAAATCCTTTTGATTGACTAGAATTACTTGCAGTACAAACCAATTTTGTTTACATTTATTACATATGGTTCATCGCCTTGCATTCTAGTCAGCCCATATTGCATTTGCGATGGCATCTCGCATGTCATTCCTAGCTTGCCGCATGCTTTCAAATAATGGCACGTCAACATAGTATTTGGTATGTCCATCTGGTACATCTTCTATATTGCCTTCATTTATATCATCTGTACATCTGCCCGGCAATGGCATGCCACCTTTATGTAGCCATATCAAATATTGCATCACGCAACAAGCGATAGAAATACCAACATGAGTGTCAAAATCATATGACGTGGCAGCCTTTAATATGGGATACATCTTTTTTAATAGACCGATAATTCTCCCAACATGATTCCGAAGTTGAGCATGGCGGAGGTCGAACAATTTTTTGGCGGATTGTGGCCTCTGTTGGAGCAAATGATACCTTGTTCCCCTATATGGAGCAATTAATTGAGGTCTACAAGATAGAATTTGCCGGGGTACACTAAAACCATGCTTAAGTGAGTCTTGTAGAGCTCTTGCATCTGAAGCAGATCCCTCCCAACTAGGATGAACATGCACAGACTTTAGATAAAAGTCGCATGCGACCATGCAATTTTGTGAAAGGCCTTGTTTTCTGTTTCTATGTGGATCTTGCTGCCCAGGTGGAATGGTCATAAGAAACTGAGTGCCTGGTATGAATTTACCATGTCAAAAATAGAGCATAGGTAGTACCTGAAAGTATGCAAATTTTCGCCGCCTTACGATGCGATGTGGGTGTAAGGACAACAAGCGTACCTAGTCGCATGATAGTGATGTAATCGCATTGAGCACAACTCGAAAATAATAACTGACCGTTGATCCACTGTGTTGGAATATATCTTGCACTGTCCGATTGCTTTGCATTCTTTGATATTGTGTACAAAAATATAGCTACTCGCTCTTCCACGGATAGATATGTTCTATCCTCAAGGTTGCACTTCTCACACATTTTTTGAACTAAGGCTTGAAAGATATCTCTCTCTCCATGTGGAATCGTCTTTGGCACAAGACCTCATGGCCGGTAAGTGTTTCATGCATGTATGTGGACAGGGGCGGATCTACAGGGTGGCCAGGGTGGGCCGCGGCCCACCCTGGGATTTTGGGTCAGACTATATAGCTATAGGTTTCTTACTGGGCCAGGCAAAAAAAAGGCCCAAATAACACATTCCCAGAACAGCCACGCCAGGTCCGCATCGAGCAGAGACCTCGTGGCCTCGACCCCGTACATCACTGCCTGATGCCCTGATGCCCCGACCTCGATTCCCAACCGCCAGGCCTCACAATTCCTCGCGCCTCGCGGCCTCGCCGCCGGTCGCCGGCCAGATCCCGGAGCCCAGCCGCCCAGGAAGCTCCCTCCTCTCCCCCTCCCCCAACCCGCTAGGTACTTCAGTCCGGCCGTGCCTCCATGCGCGCCCAGCGCGCGACTGCGCCCCTGCTCTGCTTGCGCATGGCTGCGACTCTGCTACCGGCTGGCCGCCTGGCGCTCCTGCCCCAGCCCCCCTGCAAATCCGGCGGCAGTTGCAACCGCTACTCCTCAATCGCAAGTCTCCAGAATACCCTAATTTAAGGCAGCGAAATACTCTAATGTCTGATTTAGGGTTTGCATACATGAACACATACACAATTTTGGACATCATTTTGGCCTCAGTTAGCTATATTGATAGAAAGTATTATCTACTATTGTCCAAGTAGTATGTACTATGTAGGCTCATGCAAAACTAAGATTTAAATGAGAATTTCAGTGTGTTTGTAAGACTATATTGATCTATTTCTTTATAATATTGGTAAATTAGTTAGAACGTTCACATGTAATATGGCTTATCAAAAAAATGTTAAGGGCGGACCACCCTGTAGTTAAATGCTAGCTCCGCCACTGTATGTGGATCCTGTGATGATGGATGTATGTATTGGCATTATTGTGGATGAGCTATTGCCTTCAAATGTTGGATGTATGAGAAAAACGAGTTCATCTTCATTTTCTGACCGCCTACGGTAGTTTGGATTCATTGCTTGAATGAGAAATGTGATGTTGGAATGAACTCAGCGGTGAGGAACGGCTGTGGGAATGGTCGGCGGTGCGATGTGAACGGCTGTTTGATGTGTGTTGTTCTTAAGCTTGTGCTTTTTGTATAAATATATATAGACCAAAGGGGTGCAACGGCTAGTATGTCAGTATGTGTAACGGCCAAAATTCAAGGCAACGGTTACGAAGCTTCCAGCACATCTCATTTTTCTATTCCTCTACTTTGGAGATCTGTGATTTACACTGTGCATCCAGCTTAATTTCCTGTACTTTTTTCTATTTCTTTGTTTTGCTCTCCTCCAGTCTGAGGAGCACAGCCTAATTGAACCGGGATCGCGGAGCACACCTGCCGCTTCGCAGTGTCGAAATAAGCGGGACAAACAGATCCACGGGGATAAAGCCAGCCCGGAATATGCCTACAGAGATACACGCCCTGTAGTGGCATCGGCAGGCACACATTGTCACTACTCGACCATGAACCAAACCGCACACCCAGGAAAAGGCAACCGCGTACTCGTATGCTATGCATGGGTTCCATGTCATTCCGAATTCCTGGTACAACCAACTCGATCCACACGACATGCACCACACATCACATCAACTGACAAGCAGTAAACCCACTAGCTGACAAGAAACCAAACCCCCTCACGACTTGTCTGGATGAAAAGAAAGCTAGCTTCCCGGGTTCAGAGATGTGCTGTGCCGTGCTGCACTGCACTACCAATGTGGCAGTCTAACATCAGTTCATGGTGGATATTACATACACATGCACTACGATAGTACGTACTAATAATCATGGAGTAAAAGGGGCAGGAGATCAGACTGATGGAAACGGCTTCGTCTTCCTCTCGCGGAAACGGAACGCACTTGCTTCGATCCATCAGACTTGCACGCAGCCGTTCCCGTTCGCCTTGCCGTTGACGCAGCCGCTGCTGTGCTCCTTCGTCCCTCTGCCGGCGGCGACGTTCACCATGTCGAGGTTGTAGAGTATCGGGATCATGACCAGGGCGGAGAGGAAGGCGAGCACCGGGCCGAAGATCCAGAGCAGGAGGGGCACCCCGGCGTAGAACAGCCTGTTGCCGATGAAGTTGAGCGTGAAGCTCCTCTCGAGGATCTCGCCCACGTAGTCGCTCACGGCGCCGGCCGGCAGCTGCACGCCGACCAGGCGGGCATCGTCGGCGGAGGCGAGGGAGATGCAGGAGGTGTTGATGAGGAAGCTGGCTTGGTTGAGGAAGCAGATGGTGAGCGTGTGGCAGAGGAAGGCGAAGAGGAAGACGAGCAGCAGCACCACGTACTTGAGCGCCATCATGTACTCCCCGTGCGCGCCGAACACGGCGTCGCTCAGCGGCTTCTTCACGGAGTAGGTGCTGCTGAGCACGGCGGCGATGCCCGTGCAGAAGAGCACCGAGGTGGTGGCCATGAGCGTGGACCCCATGATGACGTTCCGCAGCGACTGCACCACCAGCACCCCCTTCTTGTCGTCGTTGTCCCGCATCATGCCGGCCGCCCAGAGCCTACGCGCCGCCGAGTAGACCCCGAAGGCCGTGGAGAGCGGGCGGCGCCGCACCGCGCGCCACAGCCAGGCGTGGTACAACGCCGGCAGCAGCAGGCCCAGCGGGATCAGGATCAGGTCCAGGTAGCTCTCCCTCCACACCACCATGGTCGATCGTCGATCGGCCGACGATGATGATCAAGCAAGAATCAAGAAAGCGTAAGCGTGTGGCACTAGCACGCTTGCTTGTCGATCGGTGGCTATGCTAGCTCCTGAATTTGGGGGAGGCGTTGCTCGCTTTCTGCCGATGAACCGTGTGGAGCTGGCTATCTGTCTATCTGTCCGTGGATGGGTGCGTTATATAGGGGAGGGAGTTGAAGCCTGGCTCAACTGAGCTGAGGTGGGGGAAGAGATAGTGGTGTCTTACACAACGGCCACGAGGATCCTTTTGCTGATGGTCAATCAGCCAAAAGCAGCAATCGGCGGACTAAAGGCAGACACACACACGACCGGCCGGACTGATCAATCCATCGACCTCCTTCATGAGTCACTGCCCAGACTAACAAAAAGAATGCCATCGATCGATCGCAAGTTGCATACGTCGCCCTTCGTTCGTCTGCTGGTTCGATCAATGGTTATTAGGTCAAACTCTTACGCATGACCCCAAACGGATTTCGTCAGTATGAAGCAACAAAACAGACATCCATGTTCGGTTTGGCCCGTTCGTCGGTCGGTGCATCCAACGCACGGCCGCATCGCAAGGTGTCCGCATCCAATTAAAAAAAAGCGGCCGCACATTAAAAAACAGTTAAAACATAATTATACATTAACATGTATTTAAAACTGTTGAAACAAGACCCGAGTGCATAGTTAAACTTAACTTAAACTTAAAAAACAAAAACAAAATTGCCGCCGTCGTCTTCACACCCTGCCCTTCTCATCGTTGTCTAAGATGAGGTCGATGTACGGTGGCAGCGTCTAGAGGTGAGCTAGAGGCGCTTATGGGAGCCGCACGGCCGGCCGCGCCCGTGCCACCTCTTCCCTGCCACCTCTTCCCATGGCGGCGATGGCTCCGGTGAGCGTGGGCGCGTGGGCGCCTACCCAGTCGGCCATCTCCTCCGTCTTGGATGACCACGTCCACCTCTGGCCCATCATGCGCGTGTTCCACTCGCTGATGAAGTTTGCGCTGAAAGTGGGTCGAGCCCAACGCCAAATGAATGTCATTTACGGACATGGCCAAACAAAATGGGTCTAACGTTTGAGCTTGCCTTAATTCCACGTACATGAATGAAGGAAGAAAATGGAAGGGGCATATAACGTAGGGACTTGCATGCAGAGCAACGAAGACTGGTCGGCTCTACACTTCGTTCTCAACAAGAAGTGTGCTGTGCATGCAGAGAGAGGGAGAGGGAGAGGGAGAGAGAGATGAGCTGGGACGACATCAGTTTCACACGTACGTCCTGCTCAGAAAAAAGAATTTGCACGCGTACGTGACGCAGCTGGTAGCTTAGAGCATCTCCAATAGCTTGTCTATATGGATGTCTATACTTGTTTTTCATGATGTGAGTCCAAAACAGGCGTCCAACAGCTTGTCGACATGGTCGTCCAAATATACGCATCCTCTAAATCGACCTCGACAATGTCCATGCCTGGACAATGTGAATGCGTTGTCTAAACTCAGCTGCAGTCATGATTCTTTCCTCTCCCTAGCGACGGCCCACCTGTCATGGTCCCTGTATATAGACGTTCTGATGCAAAACTAGACGTGTATATGAGAGAATCTTTTTAGACAATTGTCTATATGAATATATAGACATTCAAATATACACATGCTATTGGAGATGCTCTTACAAGCTTGGATGTGTGTTTTAGTAGTGAGACCGGCGCCATGGTTTCGTGGCCGGTAGCTTAAGCTTGGTTGTTTCGGTTGGCGTCCGGTCGGCTGCCTGAGGTGCAGTCCGTTGCGTTGCCGGCGCCGTGTCGCCAGCTGCTAGTGGTAACGAACCAAGGCTTGATTAGCTTCCGGGCACACGGCTCCGGCGAGCGGCCCACGCACGCACACCGGGTTGTTGCCCACAGCTATCATGCATGCTGAAATGGCAAATTGCCTAAAATACTGCGTCAAAATGACAGGATGTGGAAATGCCAGGTCGTTATCTTATCAGTTAGGACATTGTTACACCGTCCCCTTGTGTCTCGCTTTAGCCACGGGTACAGACCCTGCTGGTGCATCGATCGTGTCTTCTTAGGGAGCACTACTATTTTTGATTCAGTGCATAATCTTTTTCTCTTTCCTTTTGGAACGAAGGCTTTCACCCAGCTTGAAAGTAATAATGAAAAGACATATAGTCCAACTTACAACCAGTAACTCGATGTTAGGGATAGCAGCTTACGAAATAAAACACTTTGAAAAAGGGAGAAAAGTGACACCCTAAAACATAAACGACAAGGACTAGAACTACAAGCTAAGAACATCTCTAGCAGACCCTTTATATGGCCGACCCGTATCACGCGTTTACAATTCGTGAAAAACGCGTTTTGCGGGCCGCGGCCGAATAGATCCCGCTTAGTGGAACCGTAAAATATAATATTGTGATTATTCTGTTTTACAGTTCCGCTATGCGGGGTCAGTTCGGCTGCAGCCCGTGTGAGCCCGCAAAATGCGTGGTTTTTCAGAATTTGACACATATCTCACATACGACGGTAATATGAATTCAAATAACATAAAATATGAATATTATGAATCCAAATTACAATGATTATTCAAGTCATCGAATGAAACAAATAATCCAATACAACAATTGTTCCGAATACAACAATGATACCGATCACACATGAATTAAATGAAATGAATGTAATTTGGATTACGAGTACGGGGCGGCGGCGACGTCGCAGTGGCTCGGCTCGTCGGATCCGGGGTGGGCAGCTTCGAGAGGGGATGGGGGGAGCGCGCGCTGAAATGTCCCTCCGCCAACCGCTTTCTGTTCTGGTCAGATATGTTCTCCGTTCAGATCTATTTTGGCCGGTGCAACCGGTGGTGGTGGTCATCTCTTCCGTCAGAGGTGGTCGGCCTGCGGCTGGGTGGTTGGATCTCGAGATTCGTCATCTAGTCCCGACTGTGAGTCGGGAAGAAATAGATACCGGTGAAAACCGAGCCGATGGCGGGCGATGGCGGCGTTCTGCGTCGTTCCCTTGATGAAGTCACCGACGTGTAACTAATGTCGACCCACTTGTGCTGCTCCAGGGAAAACCCTAGGATATGGTCTTCCAGATCGGACGATGATGGCACTAAAGTGTCGTTTCTCTCTTGGGAGCATCGTTTGCGGAGCAGCGCTGGAAGACCGAGGCAGGAGGTGGAGCGGCTTCATCTTGCATGGAGCTTCGGTGGAGATGTCAAGTCATGCCTGGCCGACAGGTGCTACACTCTGTCATCGTGTTCGGCAGGACAAATCTTCCAGAGACTTCAAGTTGTGTCGGCTGGTGGTACTTGGCGGCATGGTGCTGAGGTGTGTACCGACGGTGACCGTGACATGCTCAGCAGTTCGCGCGCAGGGAGGTGGTGCCGTTGGGCGCCGTGGTGGCGTCAGCGGGTGGTCGGACTGACAAGGATGATGCGGATCTCTTTCCTGAAGATGGGTCAGCGATTCGATAATGATAACGGCTTATAAAACATGTGCATGTGATGTACGCTTTAGGTTTGCTATACCGATTATAGGTTTCGATACGTTATGTAGATGGATTAGCCGACACGGTTTTAGATATAGAAAGTGAGAGCACGCCACATTATTGAGCTATAGGTGTGAGTGATAGCTTCGGATGGCTTGATATATGTTTTTGTCAAACTTTTGTTAAATAGTTAATAAAAATAACTGCATGCATCAGTTGATGCAGAAGCTGGGGTCTTAACCTTCTTTTCTTGAAAGAAACAAAAAGAAACAGGAAGGTCAAGAGACATTGAAGATGAGCTCTGGCGAGCAACTAAGAGATGAGAAAACACTCAAGATGTCCAGCATATGCAAACCAAAAGTTTACAGTAACTATGCTTGTCTTAGCAGTTAAGTCATATTAGCCTTTCAACAGAAAAAAAAGTTAAGTCACGTTATAGGCTTGGTGTCCTTCCTAAAAAAAAGGCTGGGTGTCCTAGCTTCATTTCCTGTCCACCCTCCTTGGTTAGTCGCGGTGGACGATGCATGTTTACCCCTCGATTGAAACTCACCTTTTACACAAGTGCTCACGCCTCAAACCTGCCTCATACGCTTGGCCGGGTCATTCGATCACTGTCCAGTCACAAAATTTTGACTCGGATTAGCGTCTCAAACATATCTCAAACGTCCGGGTTAACCAACATCCATCATATCCAGTTCAACTATGGGGCGAATATGGGGGTGCCTGGGCGCGCCCGTGCACACCCGCCATATCGGATGCGACCCCACCGCAAATTGGATCAAATCCACCCCAAGACTGAAGGGAATATGCCCTAGAGGCAATAATAAAGTTGTTATTTATATTTCCTTATATCATGATAAATGTTTATTATTCATGCTAGAATTGTATTAACCGAAAACATAGTACATGTGTGAATACATAGACAAACACAGTGTCACTAGTATGCCTCTACTTGACTAGCTCGTTGAATCAAAGATGGTTAAGTTTCCTAGCCATAGACATGAGTTGTCATTTGATTAATGGGGTCACATCATTAGTGAATGATGTGATTGACTTGACCCATTCCGTTAGCTTAGCACTTGATCGTTTAGTTTTACTGCTATTGCTTTCTTCATGACTTATACATGTTCCTATGACTATGAGATTATGCAACTTCCGAATACCGGAGGAACACCTTCTTTGCTATCAAACGTTACAACGTAACTGAGTGATTATAAAGATGCTCTACAGGTGTCTCCGAAGGTGTTTGTGGTGTTGGCATAGATCGAGAATAGGATTTGTCACTCCGAGTGTCGGAGAGGTATCTCTAGGCCCTCTCTGTAATGCACATCACTATAAGCCTTGCAAGCAAATGACTAATGAGTTAGTCACGAGATGATGCATTACGGAACGAGTAAAGAGACTTGCCGGTAACGAGATTGAACTAGGTATTGAGATACCGACGATCGAATCTCGGACAAGTTACATACCGATGACAAAGGGAACGACGTATATTGTCATGCAGTTTGATCGATGAAGATCTTCATAGAATATGTAGGAACCAATATGAGCATCCAGGTTCCGCTGTTGGTTATTGACCGGAGATGAGTCTCAGTCATGTATACATAGTTCACGAACCCGTAGGGTCCGCACGCTTAACGTTCGGTGACGATCGGTATTATAAGTTTATGAGTTTTGATGTACCGAAGGTAGTTCGGAGTCCCGGATATGACCACAGACATGACGAGGAGTCTAGAAATGGTTGAGACATAAATATCGATATATTGGATGACTATGTTGGACTTCGGAAGTATTCCGAGTGAGTTTGGACAAATACCGGAGTACCGGGAGGTTACCGGAAACCCTCAGGGAGTGTAATGGGCCTCATGGGCCTTAGTGGAGAAGAGGAGGGGCAGCCAGGGCAGGCCGCGCCCCCCTCCCCCTCTATTCCGAATTGGACAAGGAAGGGGGGCGGCGCCCCCCTTTTCCTTCCCTCTCTCTCCTTCTTCCTTCCCTCCTACTCCTTCTCTTGGAAGGGTTGGAGTCCTACTCCCGGTGGGAGTAGGACTCCCCTTGGGGCGCGCCTAGGAGGCCGACCTCCTCCCCCTCCTCCACTCCTTTATATACGGAGGAGGGGGCACCCCATAGATACAAGTTGATCATTGATCTCTTAGCCGTGTGCGGTGCCCCCCTCCACCATAATCCACCTCGGTCATATCGTAGCGGTGCTTAGGCGAAGCCCTGCGTCGGTAACTTCATCATCACCGTCATCACACCGTCGTGCTGACGGAACTCTCCCGCGAAGCTCTACCGGATCGTGAGTTCGTGGGACGTCACCGAGCTGAATGTGTGTAGATCACGGAGGTGCCATACATTTGGTACTAGGATCGGTCGATCGTGAAGACGTACGACTACATCAACCGCGTTGTCATAACGCTTCCGCTTATGGTCTACGAGGGTACGTCAACGACACTCTCCCCTCTCGTTGCTATGCATCACCATGATCTTGCGTGTGTGTAGGATTTTTTTTGAAATACTACGTTCTCCAACAGTGGCATCAGAGCCAGGTCTTTGCGTAGATGTTATATGCACGAGTAGAACACAAGTGAGTTGTGGGCGATACTAGTCATACTGCTTACCAGCATGTCATGCTTTGATTCGGCGGTATTGTTGGATGAAGCGGCCCGGACCGACATTATGCGTACGCTTACGCGAGACTGGTTCTACCGACGTGCTTCGCACACAGGTAGCTGGTGGGTGTCAGTTTCTCCAACTTTAGTTGAATCGAGTGTGGCTACGCCCGACCCTTGTGAAGGTTAAAACATCACATACTTGACAAAATATCGTTGTGGTTTTGATGCGTAGGTAAGAACGGTTCTTGCTCAGCCCGTAGCAGCCAGGTAAAACTTGCAACTACAAAGTAGAGGACGTCTAACTTGTTTTTTGCAGGGCATGTTGTGATGTGATATGGTCAAGACATGATGCTAAATTTTATTGTATGAAATGATCATGTTTTGTAATAGAGTTATCGGTAACTGGCAGGAGCCATATATATGGTTGTCGCTTTATTGTATGAAATGCAATTACCATGTAATTGCTTTACTTTATCGCTAAGCGGTAGCGATAGTCGTAGAAGCAATAGTTCGCGAGATGACAACGATGTTACGATGGAGATGAAGGTGTCACGCCGGTGATGATGGTGATCATGACGGTGCTTTGGAGATGAATATCAAAGGCACAAGATGATGATGGCCATATCATATCACTTATATTGACTGCATGATGTTTATCTTTTATGCATCTTATTTTGCTTAGATCGACGGTAGCATTATAAGATGATCTCTCACTAAATTTCAAGGTATACCTGTTCTCCCTGAGTATGCACCATTGCGAAAGTTTGTCATGCCGAGACACCACGTGATGATCGGGTGTGATAAGCTCTACGTTCACATACAACGGGTGCAAGCCAGTTTTGCACACGCAGAATACTCGAGTTAAACTTGATGAGCCTAGCATATGCAGATATGGCCTCGGAACACTGGAGACCGAAAGGTCGAGCGTGAATCATATAGTAGATATGATCAACATAAGATGTTCACCATTGAAAACTACTCCATCTCACGTGATAATCGGACATGGTTTAGTTGATATGGATCACGTGATCACTTAGATGATTAGAGTTAGAGGGATGTCTGTCTAAGTGGGAGTTCTTAAATAATTTGATTAATTGAAATTTAATTTATCATGAACTTAGTATCTGATAGGTTTTTTTGCATGTCTATGTTGTTGTAGATAGATGGCCCGTGTTGTTGTTCCGTTGAATTTTAATGCGTTCCTAGAGAAAGCTAAGTTGAAAGATAATGGTAGCACCTCACTACTAGGAAAAGGGCTATAGCTAATATGGACATTAATGACGCACCATGTATGTGGTGCGCCACTGCTATATAGCAGTGGCACACCAGATATAGGTGCTCCATTAATGTCATATTACTAATGGCGCACCTGGTGTGCGGTGCGCCATTACTAGTTATGAAAAAAAATCGAAAAAATGTTAGTAGTAGCGCACCAGGGTATAGTGCCCCATTACTAGTAATGGCGCACCGCACCCACGGTGCGCCACTACTAACATTTCGTTTTTCGTTTTTTTAAACTAGTAATGGCGCACCGCACACCAGGTGCGCCATTACTATGTCAAACAAAGTAATGACGCACCTATACAAAGTGCGCCATTACTAACTTTGACTGAGGTTTGACCAAGTCATATACATAGTAATGGCGCATTTTGTAAAGGTGCGCCATTACTATGTCCAAATTTCACCAAATGCACCCCTCGATGGACCGCCTTTTCAGTTTAAAAAAATAAAAGAAAAATGATGGAAATGTCAAAAAATAAAAGAAAATAAGTTTCCCATGTGATATGTGGTCTAGTTATTAGAAAAATTTACAAACATGAATTTTGACTTTATTTGCAAAATCTTTCTGGAATTTAGTAAAACGGGCATAACTTTTGCATACGAACACGAGTTAAAAAGTTTTTTATATGAAAAATCATCTACTCGAAAAGTTACATCCGAATTCAACCGGGGGATCCCCGTTGAACATTTTTAGAATCCCCAAAAACCTAACAGAATAAAAGATACGGCGCTTTTAAGATCTAGAGGGGGAAAATTGAAAAAAAAAACTCAAAGTTAGTAATGGCGCACCATTTTCTAGGTGTGCCACTAGTAACAGAAATAAAAATTGGTTTCGAATATTCTTTTTGAAAAAAATGTTTAAAATATGATACGTAATATGACCGGAAAGTTTGAAATATTTTTTCAAAATTTCATCACACTCATGAACATGAACAAAGTCCTAGACATCAACAAGGTTTAATAGGATTGATATGATAGATATATCAACAAGTGCCTGTTAGTGACCTTCCGGGAAGTTTGACCATGGAGTGCGATTTGACTTGAGATTAAGCATATTGACCCGAGATTAAGCCATAGATTAAGGAAATTTTTTGATTTTTTTTGAAAATTTTGAAAAAATAGTAATGGCGCACTTCTATGTGGTGCGTCATTACTAAGTCAGATAGTAATGGCGCACCAGGGGACATAGTAATGGCGCATTACCAGGTGCGCCACTATTGTCTGGTATACTAATGGCGCACCAGAGGTGCGCCATTAGTACTTGTTACTAGTGGTGTGATGATAGTGGCGCACCTGTAGTGCGCCATTAATGGCCAAAACAGGTGCGCCACTAACAGGCCTTTTCCTAGTAATGACTACACGGACTGGGTCCGTAACTTCAGGATTATCCTCATTGCTGCATAGAAGAATTTGTCCTAAAAGCATCGCTAGGTGACAGGCCTGCTGCAGGAGCAACCCCGGACGTTATGAACGTCTGGCAAGCTCGTTCTGATGACTACACGATAGTTCAGTGTGCCATGCTTTATGGCTTAGAACCGGGACTTCAACGATGTTTTGAACGTCATGGAGCATATGAGATGTTCCAGGAGTTGAAGTTAATATTTCAAGCAAATTCCCGGATTGAGTAATATGAGATTTCCAATAAGTTTTACAACTGCAAGATGGAGGAGAACGGCTCTATCAGTGAACACTTGCTCAGAATGTCTGGGTATTACAATCATATGACTCACCTTGGATGCAAAGTTGACGAAGATAGTGTTATTGATAAAGTTCTTCAATCACTGCCACCAAGCTATAAAGGCTTCGTGATGAACTATAACATGCAAGGGATGCAGAAGACAATTCCTGAGCTCTTCTCTATGCTCAAAGCTGCGGAGATAGAAATCAAAAAGGAGCATCAAGTGTTGATGGTTGACAAGACCACTAGTTTCAAGAAAAAGGGCAAGGGAAAGAAGGGGAACTTCAAGAAGAATAGCAAGACGGTTGCTACTCCTGCGAAGAAACCCAAGTCTGGAGCCAAGCCTGAAACTGAGTGCTTCTACTGCAAAGGGACTGGACACTAGAAGCGGAACTGCCCCAAGTATTTGGTGGATAAGAAGGATGGAAAAGTGAACAAAGGTATATTTGATATACATGTTATTGATGTGTACCTTACTAATGCTCGTAGTAGCACTTAGGTATTTGATACTGGTTCGGTTGCTAATATTTGTAACTCGAAACAGGGGCTACGGATTAAATGAAGATTAGCTAAGGACGAGGTGACGATGCGCGTGGGAAATGGTTCCGAAATCGATGTGATCGCCGTCGGCATGCTACCTCTACATCTACCATCGAGATTAGTATTAGACCTAAGTAATTGCTATTTGGTGCCAGCGTTGAGCATGAACATTATATCTGGATCTTGTTTGTTGCGAGACGGTTATTCATTTAAATTAGAAAATAATGGTTGTTCTATTTATATGAGTAATATCTTTTATGGTCATGCACCCTTGAAGAGTGGTCTATTCTTGTAGGATCTCGATCGCAGTGATACACATATTCATAATATTGAAGCCAAAAGATGCAAGGTTAATAATGATAGTGCAACTTAGTTGTGGCACTGTCGTTTAGGTCATATTGGTGTAAATCACATGAAGAAACTCCATGCTGATGGACTTTTGGAATCACTTGATTATGAATCACTTGGTGCTTGCGAAACATGCCTCATGGGCAAGATGACTAAGACTCCATTCTCCGGAACAATGGAGCGAGCAACTGATTTGTTGGAAATCATACATACTGATGTATGTGGACCAATGAGTGTTGAAGCTCGCGGCGGGTATCGCTATTTTTCTAACCTTCACTGATGATTTTTAGCAGATATGGGTATATCTACTTGATGAAACACAAGTCTGAAACATTTGAAAAGTTCAAAGAATTTCAGAGTGAAATAGAGAATCATCGTAACAAGAAAATAAAGTTCCTACGATATGATCGTGGAGGCGAATATTTGAGTTACGAGTTTGGTCTTCATTTAAAACAATGTGTAATAGTTTCACAACTCACGCCGCCCGGAACACCACAACGTAATGGTGTGTCTGAACGTCGTAACCACACTTTATTAGATATTGTGCGACCTATGATGTCTCTTACCGATTTACCACTATCGTTTTGGGGTTATGCTTTAGAGACAGTTGCATTCACGTTAAATAGGGCACCATCTAAATCCGTTAAGACGACACCTTATTGTAAGGGCATATTTAGCCTGATGGTGTTTTTGTGTTTGATGACAATGCTTTTGCGGACTAACCATGTGTTCTAAGCTCTTTCAGATATATCTCACCTAGGCAAGAGACGATTATATGCCCCTCGGAATCTATGGAAGATGGTGTTTCCTTTTGCTTATTTTTCGGTGGATCTGAGTAATAGGAAAGCCGTACTATTAAGATGGGATCCGCTTTGGTAAGGTTTGGGTGGAATCAACACGTACACTTCCTTATCGCATCCACCATACCTTCCCGCCTCAATGGAGTACTACATTCCCCCCTTCCCTGGGTTTCCTGGCCCCAGCGGTAGTACCGCGGGCCTCAGCGGTAGTACCGCCTGAGTGCCTTAAGCGGTAGTACCGCTCCACTAAGCGGTAGTATCGCTTGTTGCACTCTGCGGCAGTACCGCTGCTGCTCCATGTTACTACCGCCTCGACTCGAGAGCGCTTTTTCTCGTGCCGGGTTTTGCGGCACTAGGAGCGGTAGTACCGCTCCCCAGTGGTAGTACCGCTCTGGGTCCCAGCCCCCTTGCACAGCAGTACCGCTGAAGGGAAATGGTAGTACCGCTTGATAAGCGGTAGTACCGCTCACTCAAGCGGTAGTACCGCTCTTAGCGGGGCTGAATGGGGGGGGGGGGTAACAGTTGGATTGTTCCCCCAACTATATAAAGGCATCTTCTTCCTCCTTGTTGACTCACCTCTTCCCCCAAATACTTCATTGTTGCTCCAATCTCCATTTTCGCCCGATCTCTCTCCCTAGCCAATCAAACTTGTTGATTTGCTCGGGATTGCTTGAGAAGGCATCGATCTACACTTCCACCAAGAGATATTTGATTACCCCCACTAATCCCTAGCGGATCTTGTTACTCTTGGGTGTTTGAGCACCCTAGACGGTTGAGGTCACCTCGAAGCCATATTCCATTGTGGTGAAGCTTCGTGGTGTCGTTGGCAGCCTCCAATTCGGTTGTGGAGATAGCCCCAACCTTGTTTGTAAAGGTTAGGTTGCCGCCTTCAAGGGCACCACTAGTGGAATCACTCCACCTTGCATTGTGTGAGGGCGTGAGGAGAATACGGTGGCCCTAGTGGCTTCTTGGGGAGCATTGTGCCTCCACACGGCTCCAGCGGAGACGTACTTCCCCTCAAAGGGAAGGAACTTCGGCAACACATCCTCGTCTTCACCGGTTCCACTTGTGGTTATTTCTTTCCTTTACTTGTGCAAGCTTTACTTGTTTATCTTATATAGCTTGCTTGTGAGGTTGTTATCTTTACTTCCTATTAGTTTTCATCTTAGTAGCATATCTAGACAACTTACTTTGACGCTTAATTTAAAGTGGTTAAGAAAAGCTAAAAATTGTTAGTTGCCTATTCACCCCCCCCTCTAGTCAACCATATCGATCCTTTCAATTGGTATCAGTGCCTCGTCTCATTTTAAGGACTTTACCGTCCAAAGAGTATGGGTGACAACGTAGTCGAGACGGAGGGACATTCAGGTGGAACTCCGTCCTTGCCTACGTCCGATGGGGGAGCCTCGGTCTCTCGTGAGGAGTTCAATGTGGCTATGACCACATTGAAAGAATCACTAGCGACCGAGGTCAAAGGCATGTTTAAAGATTTGCTTGAGGGGCTTAAATTATTCACCACACCGTTGGAAGTGGTTCGTCCCACTACCAACGTGTCGGAGGCTACTCCCGACAAGGGAGAAGCTAGTAGTGAACAAGCCCCGGTTACTAAGAATGGGAGTGGGATCTTTGCCCACTCCTCTCCTCCTACTCACTATGGAGGACCCGTTCCCACACTGCATTTAAATTCCGTTGGGCCCCCTCCTAAGTTTATAAAAAATTCAGATTTTGCTACTTGGATGTTTCGCTTCAAACGTCATTTAAATCATTGCTCTACTAATCTTTGGAGAATCATTGAGCAAGGTTTTTATCCACGTGATCCCGACAACATGACTCCGAGAGAAACTACGGATCATCAATTCAACGAGTCCGTTCTTTGCATACTTCAAGATGCTATCCCTCCCGAAGACATTGCACATCTTCGACCCTTCACTGTGGCCAAGGAAGCTTGGGAGCATGTTGGCACTATGTACAAGGGGAGCGCTAGCATTCAACGCTCAAACTATGAAGTTGTGCAAGATGAAGCCGATGAGTTTGCTATGATCGAAGAAGAAGATCCACGTGAACTTTATCGGAGACTAACCACTCTTGTGGTCTCTCTTCGAGATCATGGGAGTAAGGACACGGATGACAATTGGATCAAGCACAAGTTTCTCAAGGCCATGATGCCCTACCATAAGGCCATGTCCTCTGTCATCCGTCAAAGACCGGACTTCCACCACTTGTCTTCAAATGAAGTGTTGGATGAGTTCGTTGCCATGAGGATCTTGGACAAGACGGTCGACAATGCGGTTTTAAGAGCTCAACGATCAAAGAAGCCTAACCTTGCCTTGAAGGCCAAGGCTTGTGTGGAAGAAGAGGAGGAGGAGGATGATGATGAGAGTTGCCCTGAGGACACCAAATATGCCTATCATGAGCACATGGCTCTTGCTTCACGACAATTTTGGGGCAACAAGAAGAACACGAGGCCCAACTTCAATAAGAAAAACTCAAGTGGAAACAAGGGCAAGCAACGAGTAAGGACATGCTTCAACTGTGGAAATGTAAGCCACTTCATTGCGGATTGCCCATATGATAAAAGAGAAGACTTTGGAGGCAAGCTTATCCGGAAGGACAAGGCAAGTCTTATCCCAACAAGAACAACTTCAACAAGAAGACTCCTCCCAAAGGGTTGGTGGCCCAAGAAGAATATGTTGAGGATGATGATAATGATGAAGATGATGAGATGGTCACCATGGCGACAATTGCTATTGCTACTACTCCACGCACATCTCTCTTCGACTCTCCAAATGAGAACATCACCGCCAAGTGTCTCATGGCTAATGCCACCAACAAGGTAACTCCAAACATCAACACTACCATCATCGCTAATCCTTCATTAATGGATTGTATTAATGAGAGTGAGGGAGACAAGGAGGAAGAGAATGAGTTTGAGTTGTTTATGAGCAAACTCAAGGGCAAACCCAAGAAGCATTTTGTTGCTCTCTTGGAACAACGCGGTGAGGCCAATGACATGATCGAGGCTCACGAGGAGACCATTTCTAAAATGGAAGGTCATAGTTGAGACTATGCCGATGAAATATCGGATCTCTCTAATGCTCTAGAGGAAGAGCGTGGTCTTCGTTTGGCTCTTGATGAGTCACACAACGATGATCATGCTAAATTAAAGAAAGATCTCGATCATGCTTTAGTTGTCTCTCGTATGCTTAACTCCGAGAAGGCAAAACTTGGGGTTGACCACGATAGACTCAAGGAGGAGTTTGTTACACTTGACAAGGCTCACAAGGCCTTGAAAGGTATGCATGCTTCTCTCAAGGAGTCTCATGATCAACTCCAAGTTTCGCTAACCAAGGAAAAGGCCATATTTCCTCGCATGGTGTTGATTGATAATGCAAATGCTACTAACCCATGTTGCGAGCATGTGCATCTTGTTGAAGAAAATGCCAAGTTGAAGAAGCAACTTGAGAAAGGCCTTGTGACATGCATACAAGGAGAGAAGAACCTCAACAACCTTTTGAGCAATCAAAAGGAGGTTGTGGCAAAGCAAGGAATTGGGTTTGCTCCTAAGCCCAAGAAGAAGAAGAATGACAAGACCAAGCTACCTCCCCCTCTCCGACAAACCTTTGTGAAAGAGGGAGAGTGCGACTCTAAGAAGAAGAACGATGTGAAGGGTGGTGGTGTCAAGAAAAAACCCACCATACCATCAAACATGGCCGGCGACTTTAATCCTTCATATGTTTTATGTCGTGCTAGTGATGGTCATGTATTCGCTAAATTTGTTGGTTCTTCTTATGAGTACATTGAATGGTCTATTTGGGTTCCTAAGACCCTTGTTACTAACCTCAAAGGACCCATTACCAAATGGGTACCTAAATCCAAGCATTGATCTCTTTTAGGGGTTTGCTTCCGATGGGGGATCATGGTTGCCCGATAGTGGAGCCACAAATCATATGACCGGAAGCAAAGACTTGGTGGTGGACGTGCATCTAGGCTCATCTATGGACACTAACGTCGAATGGGGTGATGCTTCATCTTCTAAGGTATTGGGGCTTGGCAAGGTTGTTGTCTCTCATGATCTCACGATCAAGAAAGTCATGCTTGTTGAGTCCCTTGCATACAATTTACTTTCTGTTTGCCAACTTGCACTCATGGGCTTTGCTACATTCTTTGATATTGATACCGTGGCCCTCTTGTGGAGCAAGACTCTTAAAGTAACCTATGTTGGACATGTCGAGAATGGTCTTTATGTGGTTAACTTCTCGAAGCAACCCACTAAGACCGCGACATGTCTAATGGCTAAAGTTGATGTGGGATGGCTTTGGCATCGCCGGTTATCCCATGTCAATATGAGATCTTTGCAAAGTCTTCTCAAGGGGGACCATGTCCGTGGACTAACAAATGTTATCTTTGCCAAAGATCGTGCTTGCAGGGCTTGCATTGAAGGAAAGTTACATGAGACGGCTCACCCTCCCACGACTATCATCTACTCAAAAAGACCCCTAGAGCTCCTTCACATGGATCTCTTCGGGCCTCCATATTTTGATAGTCTTGGGGGTAGAAAGTATTGCTTGGTGATTGTGGATGATTATTCAAGGTACACTTGGGTATACTTCTTCAAGAAGAAGAGTGAGACCCAACAGACAGTCATCAACTTTGAAAATGAAGCTCAACGACAACATGAAGCAAAGATTTTGATGATCCGAAGTGACAACGGCACCGAGTTCAAGAACTACACCTTGGATGAGTTTCTTAGTGATGAGGGGATCAAACATCAATATGCAGCACCCTATACCCCTCAACAAAACGGTTTAGCGGAGAGAAAGAACCGAACTCTGATGGACGCGGCAAGGACCATGATGGCGGAATTCAAATCTCCATACAACTTTTGTGAACACCACTTGTCATGCATCCAATCGGCTCTATCTCCGCAAAGGCTTGAACAAAACTCCATATGAGATACTTACCGGTAACAAGCCCAACCTCAAGTACTTCCGGGTGTTCGGGTGTAAGTGTTTCATCCTCAAGAAAGGTGTTCATTTGTCTAAATTTGAATCTAGATCTCATGAGGGCATATTTGTTGGTTATGCTACAAACTCTCATGCTTACCGTGTCCTCAACAAGTCCAATGGACTCATTGAGGAAATGAGTAACGTAGATTTTAATGAAAATAACGGCTCCCAAGTGGAGCAAAGTGGTACTTGTGATGTAGGTGATGAAATTCCTCCTCAAGCCATAAGAAGAATGGGTGTTGGATATATCCTACCCATTGAGGAACCCCTTGTGGCCGAAGGAGAAGGACAATGTTCCACTCAAGTGGAACCATCACCAACCCAAGACCCACACGCTTCCGAAGAACAAAGTGAAGGCCCTCAACCGTACGAACAAGGCCAAGTGCAAGATCAATCACAAGATGGTGCGGAGCCACCAAATGATACACAAGGCCAAGTTCTACCCTCTGAGCAAGATCAAGATCAAGAGGAAGCTCAAGATCAAGATCTAGTTCCTGACGTCGCTCAAGATGATCAACTCAGTGCTCCTCAATTATCTCTTGAGGAGCAATTGGAGCGTCGTGCTGCAAAAGTTGCCTCCATGCTTGCTTCTAGAGAACATCACATGGAGAATATTCTTGGAAGCATCAAAAGGGGGGCAAGCACTCGTAGACAATTAGCAAACTATTGTGCTCATCAAGCTTTTGTCTCCTGTGTTGAACCTCAGAAGGTCTATGAGGCACTCGAAGACCCTGATTGGCTTAATGCCATGCATGAAGAACTCCATAACTTTGAGCGCAACAAAGTGTGGTGTCTGGTGCCGAGGCCAAAGGAGAACCATAATGTCATTGGAACCAAGTGGATCTTTAAGAACAAGCAAGATGCTCATGGCATCGTCATCCGCAACAAGGCGCGTCTGGTCGCTCAAGGCTACTCCCAAGTCGAGGGTATCGACTACGGTGAAACCTTTGCCCCCGTTGCTCGCCTTGAATCTATTCGTTTGTTGCTTGCCTATGCTTCTCATCATAACTTTAAGTTGCAACAAATGGATGTGAAAAGTGCATTTCTTAATGGTCCTATTAATGAGTTGGTGTATGTTAAACAACCCCCGGGGTTTGAGGATCCCAAGTTCCCTAATCACGTGTACCAACTCGATAAGGCACTCTATGGCCTTAAACAAGCCCCACGTGCGTGGTATGAGCATCTTACCGAGTTGTTACAAGATCATGGGTTTGAAATTGGGAAAATCGACCCCACTCTTTTTACTAAGAAGGTCAAAGGGTAGTTGTTTGTCTGCCAACTATATGTTGATGATATTATCTTTGGTTCTCCTAACAAAGCTTTCAATGATGAGTTCGCCGCACTCATGACCACACATTTTGAGATGTCTATGACGGGAGAGTTGAAGTACTTCCTTGGGTTTGAGATGAAGCAAAGAAGAGAAGGGATCTTTATCAAACAATCCAAGTATACTCAAGACATGCTCAAGAGGTTCAATCTAAGTGATGTCAAGCCGGCTAATACTCCAATGCCAACCAAGTGCCAACTTGACATTGATCCCAATGGTAAGCGGTGGATCAAAAGGTATATCACTCTATGATCGGATCCTTGCTTTACCATTGTGCATCTATACCGGATATTATGTTGAGTGTGGGAATCTGTGCACGGTTTCAAGCCTCACCTAAGGAAAGTCACTTTGTGGCAGTCAAGCGAATCTTTCGATATTTGGCTCATACCCCAAACTTTGGCTTATGGTACCCTAGAGGAGCAAACTTCAACCTTGTAGGTTCCTCTGATTCGGATTGGGCGGGAGACAAAGTGGATAGGAAGTCCACTTCCGGAGGGTGCCAATTTCTTGGTTGCTCTCTCGTAAGTTGGTCGTCCATAAAGCAAAGTTGTGTGTCTCTCTCGTCCACCGATGCAGAGTATGTGGCAGCTGGCAGTTGTTGTGGTCAACTCCTATGGATGAGGCAAACTTTAAAGGATTATAGTGTCACTTGTGACAAAGTGCCTCTTTGGTGTGACAATGAAAGTGCCATCAAGATTTCTCTCAACCCGATGCAACACTTCAAGACAAAGCATATAGAGATTCGGTATCACTTCATCCGGGATCATATACGGCAAGGAGAGATGGAGCTTCACTATGTCAACACTCATGATAACCTTGCAGATATCTTCACAAAGCCTTTGGATGAAGCAAGATTTCGCGAGTTAAGGCATGAGCTAAATATCATTGATTTGAGCAATGTGGCTTGAGCACGTGCACACCCCACCATACTCTTCATATTGTCTAATCTAGATGTAGGCATGGACATAGGGGGAGTGTTGTTCTCTCAATGAACTCTCTCCCCCCATTATGCACAAATTGATCAAGTCTTTCACATTAACCATCTTTGATGGTACTTGTGCTTCAAGGACGAGTTTTGGTCATGGGCCCAAGGTTAAAATCTTCATGGCGCCATACCTCTTGACTCAAACATAGGTGGCTTCAGCCACCGCCCTCTCTTGAAGAGGGGTTTCTTGTTTCTTGCTGGTGTGTGTTTGTTATGTCTTGGTCTTCCTTGCTTTGGTGTTCTCTTTCTTGAGATAAGCCTTGAAGTATAGTTGTTGTGGCATGCTGGGCGGTACTACCGCTGGTGGTGTGCGGTACTACCGCCCTCCAGCGCGGTACTACCGCTGCGGGGCGGTACGAGGGGGTTATATCGGGGCAGGGGGAGGTTTCTCTCCCCCATACCCATTCACTCGCCCCTTCGTTCCTCGTCCTCTCTCCAGCACTTCGTCGCCGCGGGAGGGCTCCGGCGGATCTCCTCCTCCGGGAAGTTCCTCTCCATTTCCTTCGGTGGAGTCGATCTCCACCTAGTCATCTTGCCATGGATGCCGGTATTGCCCCCGTTCCTTTTCTCCTCTTGTCTCTTTTTCAGATCTTGTGTTTTAGGGGCAATAGTGGTTGCATCTCTAGATTTTTGGCTAAATCTAGGCTTGAGTAGGTTGGAGAAGGCAACTAGACTGTCTAGATTAGAGTATGGTAGGAATATTTTTGAATTTGACAGGCCGGTAGTGCCAGATCTGACCACGGTAGTAGGGAACTGCTGTTCCCCCGCCACGAGCGGTACTACCGCTCCCTGGAGCGGTACTACCGCTTGGGCAGTACTACCGCTTATAGGTCACGGTACTACCGCTGCTTGCCCAGTTCAACCATGTTCTTCCCTTTCTCTGATCTTCTTTTGTTGTGTTCGTTGGCTTATGCTCGTTCTTTCTGGTTGGTTTGCTTGTGTTTGTGTTTGGTTCCAGGTGATGGACATCCTGAGCATCAAGCTCGCCGTATCAACCCCAATCGTGCAACCTCGAAGCGCTACCGCACATCTGAGTCTGCAGGAGGTTCCTCTAGTGCTCCACCTCCACCTCAACAGAAGAAGAAGTCCATGGCGAAGCCAAAGGGCAAAACTATGACCCAAATGAGTGGCAAGGAGTTCTGGGCAAGGCGTCGCCGCAATCCCTATGAAGTCGATCAAGAACCCAATTTGGTCAATCGTCCGTTCTGGAACCGCTTTCAGTTTGCCATCTACTTTGATGTGATCAAGGCGAAAAATAATCTCTTTGTCAGTGTTCGCTCCATCGACAAGGAGTACCTGGAGAAGGATCCTGAGTATTTTGGCGATGCTCTTCAGATGTGCTCTCAGCTTAACATTCTCCAGATCATTCAGTTCAACAAGGATTTTGATGCAGATCTTGTGGCTCAATTCTATGCCACTATCCATCTAGGGAAGGATGAGGACAGAACTCTGACATGGATGACCAATGGCAAATTGCTTTCTGTCCATCTAGGGAAGGCTTTCATGGAGTTAATTGGGGTGGAAGACCAGGGGCTTGAGACTCCGGTTGGCTTTCGTCCTCATCAGAACACTACCTCCACTCACAAGCAAGCTCTCTGGCCCTACTGCACTGTGAAGGTCCACCCTGAAACTAAGAAGGTAACATATGAGTTGTCTGCCTATCTGGATATCCTTCACCGCATCTTCCGTGAGACTCTCTTCCCTTGTGTTGGGAATCATGATATGGTTCACTCCTATCTTGTGGACATGCTTCTCTTTTGCCAACATCAGCTAGAGCAGAACACTGGTGAGTCCCTGGATATTTCTCACATGATGTGGTCTGAGCTCCTGTCTGCCATATCTGAACGCAAGTGCCTGATCTATGGACCATTCATCATGCTGCTTATTGAGAAGGCTTGGGATCATGTCTATCCCAATGTTTTGCTTGAAACTGGAGAGTTGGTGTCTCATGAGATCAAGCGTCTGAGGAGGAAGGACATCTGGGGCACTCAGGCTCCCAAATCTGGGGGTTCATCCTCTGCTGCTGTTATGGAGACTGAGGAGGTTGAGGCTGAGGCGGATGATGATGATGACTATGAGCCATCTGGTGCAGAGCCCTCGTGGGCAAATAAGCTCAAGCTGAAGATGAAGAAGATGTTTTGCATGGAGTCTCATGGTCAGTACATGACTCATGTGCCAGAGAAGAAGGCCAGGGGACGTCACAAGGAGCTCATGCGTCAGTTGGGTGTGACTGTGGTCAGTTGCTCTAAGGAACAGGTAACCGAGGAGGAAGAGTGGATCCAGCAGCACTACCCGTGGACAGATTCCGACGCTGAGCAGTTTCAGGTCGACGACGACGATGCAGATGACCCCGCTGGGATTTGATGCTCGAGACCTTCACCTGCTCTCACCTGGAGCCATAGCTTAGCTCTCTGCCCTTTTGGTGTCTCGATGCCAAAGGGGGAGAGAGTTTAGGGATTTGTGTCGTTGCCTTTGTGTTCCTGTCGTTTGTGCTTTCTCGTATTTTGCTTTGGTTGGTTTTCGTGAGACCAAAGTTCCCGTCATATGGTGTGAGACATATGCTACCTATGCTACCTTACTTTATCTTATTTATGTACCTTAGTACTCTATAGCGTGCATGCTTATCTTGTTATTTATTATGTTCTCATATATCATGCTTAGGTTGTTGGTCTCTAAAATATAGGGGGAGTGCTGATCCTAGTATGTGTGCCGTGCTGTCCAAAGCACTTATCTAGATAGCACACATCTAGGGGGAGCCCGTCTATATTTTAGGGGTGTGGGTTTTTGCGCTTACTCTATGTCATTATTCCTTTTTGTGCAAATCCCGTATTGTCATCAATCCACCAAAAAGGGGGAGATTGTAAAGGCATATTTAGCCCGATGGTGTTTTGGTGATTGATGATAATGCTTTTGCGGACTAATCATGTGTTCTAAGCTCATTCAGATATATCTCACCTAGGCACAAGACGATTATATGCCCCTCGGAATCTATGGAAGACGGTGTTTCGTTTTGCTTATTTTTCGGTGGATCTGAGTAATAGGAAAGCCATACTATTAAGAGGGGATCCTCTTTGGGAAGGTTTGGGTGGAATCAACACGTACACTTCCTTATCGCACCCACCATACCTTCCCGCCTCAATGGGGTACTACATTCCCCCCTTCTCTGGGTTTCCTGGCCCCAGCGGTAGTACCGCGGGCCTCAGCGGTAGTATCGCCTGAGTGCCTTAAGCGGTAGTACCGCTCCACTAAGCGGTAGTACCGCTTGTTGCACTCTGCGGCAGTACCGCTGCTGCTCCGTGTTACTACTGCCTCGACTCGAGAGCGCTTTTTCACGTGTCGGGTTTTGCGGCACTAGGAGCGGTAGTAGTGGCAGTAGTACCGCTCCCCAACTGTAGTACCGCCCTGCGACCGCGGTAGTACCGCTCTGGGTCCCAGCCCCCTTGCACGGCAGTACCGCTCTGGGTCCCAGCCGCCTTGCACGGTAGTACCGCTCACTCAAGCGGTAGTACCGCTCTCTGCGGGGCTGAGTGGGGGGGGGGGAGGGGTAACGGTTGGATTGTTCCCCCCACTATATAAAGGCATCTTCTTCCTCCTTGTTGACTCACCTCTTCCCCCAAATACTCCATTGTTGCTCCAATCTCCATTTTCGCCCGATCTCTCTCCCTAGCCAATCAAACTTGTTGATTTTCTCGGGATTGCTTGAGAAGGCATCGATCTACACTTCCACCAAGAGATATTTGATTCCCCCCACTAATCCCTAGCGGATCTTGTTACTCTTGGGTGTTTGAGCACCCTAGACGGTTGAGGTCACCTCGAAGCCATATTCCATTGTGGTGAAGCTTCGCGGTGTCGTTGGGAGCCTCCAATTCGGTTGTGGAGATAGCCCCAACCTTGTTTGTAAAGGTTAGGTTGCCGCCTTCAAGGGCACCACTAGTGGAATCACGACACCTTGCATTGTGTGAGGGCGTGAGGAGAATACGGTGGCCCTAGTGGCTTCTTGGGGAGCATCGTGCCTCAACACCGCTCAAACGGAGACGTACTTCCCCTCAAAGGGAAGGAACTTCGGCAACACATCCTCGTCTTCACCGGTTCCACTTGTGGTTATTTCTTTCCTTTACTTGTGAAAGCTTTACTTGTTTATCTTATATAGCTTGCTTGTGAGGTTGTTATCTTTACTTCCTATTAGTTGTCATCTTAGTAGCATATCTAGACAACTTACTTTGATGCTTAATTTAAAGTGGTTAAGAAAAGCTAAAAATTGTTAGTTGCCTATTCACCCCCCTCTAGTCAACCATATCGATCCTTTCACTTATGAACTGTGGTTTGGCAAGAAACCAAAGTTCTCATTTCTTAAAGTTTGGGGCTGCGATGCTTATGTGAAAAGCTTCAACCTGATAAGCTCAAACCCAAGTCGGAGAAATGTGTCTTCATAGGATACCCAAAGGAAACTGTTAGGTACACCTTCTATCATAGATCCGAAGGCAAGATATTCGTTGCTAAGAATGGATCCTTTCTAGAGAAGGAGTTTATCTCGAAAGAAGTGAGTGGGAGGAAAGTAGAACTTGATGAGGTAATTGTACCTTCTCCCGAATTGGAAAGTAGTACATCACAGAAACTAGTTCCGGTGATTCCTACACCAATTAGTGAGGAAGCTAATGATGATGATCATGAAACTTCGGATCAAGTTACTACTGAACCTCTTAGGTCAACCAGAGTACGTTCTGTACCAGAGTGGTACGGCAACCCAGTTCTGGAAGTCATGTTACTAGACCATGATGAACCTACGAACTATGATGAAGCGATGACGAGCCCAGATTCCGCAAACTGGCTTGAGGCCATGAAATCTGAGATGGGATCCATGTATGAGAACAAAGTATGGACTTTGGTTGACTTGCCCGATGATCGGCAAGCCATTGAAAATAAGTGGATCTTCAAGAGGAAGACTGACGCTGACGGTAATGTTACTGTCTACAAAGCTCGACGTGTTGTGGAAGGTTTTCGGCAAGTTCAAGGTGTTGACTACGATGAGACTTTCTCACCCGTAGCGATGCTTAAGTCTGTCCGAATCATGTTAGCAATTCCCGCATTTTATGATTATGAAATTTGGCAAATGGATGTCAAAACTGCATTCCTTAATGGATACCTCAAAGAGGAGTTGTATATGATGCAACCAGAAGGTTTTGTCGATCCTAAAGGTGCTAATAAAGCGTGCAAGCTCCAGCGATCCATCTATGGACTGGTGCAAGCATCTCGGAGTTGGGATATACGCTTTGATGAGGTGATCAAAGCATATGGATTTATACAGACTTTTGGAGAAGCCTGTATTTACAAGAAAGTGAGTGGGAGCTCTGTAGCATTTCTAATATTATATGTGGATGACATATTATTGATTGGAAATGATATAGAATTATTGGATAGCATAAAAGGATACTTGAATAAGAAATTTTCAATAATAGACCTCGGTGAAGCTGCTTATATATTAAGCATCAAGATCCACTGTTCAAGAAATCTTCCGATTCAGCGATTTATCATCCGATTTATCGCTACTCTTGGGGTGTCCGATAAGATTATGCCTTATCTTCATCATTTATCGTTTGGGCCGATTTATCGCTATGATAAGCAATTTATGGGGAATCTACCGATAAAATCGGTCCTATTCGTTGCACTATGTTTGCAAGAACTATGTTTATTTGTGTTTTGTGGTCCTTGTTATGCAATATGTAATGTTTTTCTATTTTGTTTGTCATTATATCAGGATTCAAAGGCTAGGATTCAAGGTAACACTTCTGTCCAATATTGTTTGGGTGTTGAATATAGCATATTTTAGTGTTGGGAACCTGGGATTTGAAAAAAAATGGCCGATTAATAGTCGACCGATAAAATCGATTAATCGGCCGATTTCCGATTAATCTCTAATCCCCAGCTGACCGAGACGATAACAATAAGCGATATCCTCAACATTGTCAAGATCTATAGAGATAGATCAAGATGTTTAATTGGACTTTCACAAAGCACATACCTTGATAAAGTTTTGAAGAAGTTCAAAATGGATCCGTCGAAGAAAGGGTTCTTGCCTATGTTACAAGGTGTAAAGTTGAGTAAGACTCAATGCCCGACCACTGCAGAAGATAGAGAGAAAATGAAAGGTGTTCCCTATGCTTCAGCCATAGGCTCTATCATGTATGCAATGTTGTGTGCCAGACCTGATTTGTGCCTTGTTATTAGTTTAGCAGGGAGGTACCAAAGTAATCCAGGAGTGGATCACTGGACAGCGGTCAAGAACATCCTGAAATACCTGAAAAGGACTAAGGATATATTTCTCGTTTACGGAGGTGACAAAGAGCTTGTGGTAAATGGTTATGTCGATGCAAGCTTTGGCACTGATCCAGATGACTCTAAGTCACAAACTAGATACGTGTTTTTATTGAATGGTGGAGCTGTCAGTTGGTGTAGTTCCAAGCAAAGCGTCGTGGCGGGATCTACATGTGAAGCGGAGTACATAGCTGCTTCGGAAGCAGCAAATGAAGGAGTCTGGATGAAGGAGTTCATATCCGATCTAGGTGTCATACCCAGTGCATCGGATCCAATGAAAATCTTTTGTGACAATACTGGTGCAATTGCCTTGGCAAAGGAATCCAGATTTCACAAGAGAACCAAGCACATCAAGAGACGCTTCAATTCCATCCGCGATCAAGTCAAGGAGGGAGACATAGAGATTTGCAAGATACATACGGATATTAATGTTGCAGCCCGTTGACTAAGCCTCTCTCACGAGCAAAACATGATCAACACAAAGACTCCATGGGTGTTAGAATCATTACTGTGTAATCTTGATTATTGACTCTAGTGCAAGTGGGAGACTGAAGGAAATATGCCCTAGAGGCAATAATAAAGTTGTTATTTATATTTCCTTATATCATGATAAATGTTTATTATTCATGCTAGAATTGTATTAACCGGAAACATAGTACATGTGTGAATACATAGACAAACGAAGTGTCACTAGTATGCCTCTACTTGACTAGCTCGTTGAATCAAAGATGGTTAAGTTTCCTAGCCATAGACATGAGTTGTCATTTGATTAACGGGGTCACATCATTAGTGAATGATGTGATTGACTTGACCCATTCCGTTAGCTTAGCACTTGATCGTTTAGTTTTACTGCTATTGCTTTCTTCATGACTTATACATGTTCCTATGACTATGAGATTATGCAACTCCCGAATACCGGAGGAACACCTTGTGTGCTATCAAACGTCACAATGTAACTGGGTGATTATAAAGATGCTCTACAGGTGTCTCCGAAGGTGTTTGTGGTGTTGGCATAGATCGAGAATAGGATTTGTCACTGCGAGTGTCGGAGAGGTATCTCTGGGCCCTCTCGGTAATGCACATCACTATAAGCCTTGCAAGCAAATGACTAATGAGTTAGTCACGAGATGATGCATTACAGAATGAGTAAAAAGACTTGTCGGTAACGAGATTGAACTAGGTATTGAGATACCGACAATCGAATCTCGGGCAAGTAACATACGGATGACAAAGGGAACAACGTATATTGTCATGCGGTTTGACCAATGAAGATCTTCGTAGAATATGTATGAACCAATATGAGCATCTAGGTTCCGCTGTTGGTTATTCACCGGAGATGAGTCTCGGTCATGTCTACATAGTTCTCAAACCCATTGGGTCCGCATGCTTAACGTTCGGTGACGATCGGTATTATAAGTTTTTGAGTTTTGATGTACCGAAGGTAGTTCGGAGTGCCGGATATGATCATGGACATGATGAGGAGTCTCGAAATGGCCGAGACATACAGATCGATATATTGGATGACTATGTTTGGACTTCGGAAGTGTTCCGAGTGAGTTTGGACAAATATCGGAGTATTGGGGGTTACCGGAAACCCCCGGGAGTGTAATGGGCCTCATGGGCCTTAGTGGAAAAGAGGAGGGGCAGCAAGGGCATGCCGCGCGCCCCTCCCCCTCTAGTCCAAATTGGACAAGGAAGGGGGCGGCGCCCCCTTTTCCTTCCCTCTCTCTCCTCCTTCCTTCCCTCCTACTCCTTCTCTTAGAAGGGTTGGAGTCCTACTCCCGGTGGGAGTAGGACTCCCCTTAGGGCGCGCCTAGTAGGCTGGCCTCTTCCCCCTCCTCCACTCCTTTATATACAGAGGAGGGGGGCACCCATAGACACAAGTTGATCATTGATCTCTTAGCCGTGTGCGGTGCCCCCCTCCACCATAATCCACCTCGGTCATATCGTAGCGGTGCTTAGGCGAAGCCCTGCATCAGTAACTTCATCATCACCGTCATCACACCGTCGTGCTAACAGAACTCTCCCATGAATCTCTTCTGGATTGTGAGTTCATGGGACGCCACCGAGCTGAACGTGTGCAGATCGCGGAGGTGCCGTACGTTCGGTACTAGGATCGTCGATCATGAAGACGTACGACTACATCAACCGCGTTGTCATAACGCTTCCGCTTACAGTATACGAGGGTACGTGGATGACACTCTCCCCTCTCGTTGCTATGCATCACCATGATCTTGCATGTGCGTAGGATTTTTTTTGAAATACAACGTTCCCCAACAAAGACCTGCCGGATCCATTTGCTATCTCCTATCTTCTTCCTCCTCCGTGTCGTATGTCTCGCAGATCCTCCACTGCGTGCTACACAGTCGTCCCTAGCCTCTGCGCAGCTAGCTCCGGCAGAGCAATACTCTCTCCCGTCCTCGTTGAGGGGGGTGTCCTCGCCGGCCCGGACGCCACTGCGGTACGTCTGACAACTCTCTAGCTCTGCCTTGTGCTTGATGTGTTTGACACATTGCCTGACCGGATTCTTTGTGATTTTATTAGGGAAACGATGGATTCCGACGCTTCGTCGGACGAGGAGCATGGACCGATGAAGCTTGATCAAATGATTTAAGATGAGTTCTTCGATTCCTCATATTCGGATGAGGAAGTGGACATGATCATGCTCATGAGCATGCAACAGGAAATGGACCGGCAAGTGGAGCATATTCTCAGCTTCAAGGGCTCAATCAAAGGGAGAAGATTGATCAACCAGGATAGGGTGTCCGGAGCAAAGCTACTGCACAAGGACTACTTTGATCCCAATCCTACTCTCCCGATGGTCCATGGTTTAGTTGCCATTTTCCAATGCGAAAACCATTGTTTTTTGTGCATTGAGTAGATGCAGCTGAAGAACAAGTTGAAATCCCGAAAGATCAAGATGCAGCTCAGCTTATGAACTTTATGCTGATGCATCTGTATCTTTGAGATCATTAGGTGCACACGCCGCTACTCAATGATCTTGTGGAGCAAATATGGACCCACAATGAAAACCAAGGAGCTAATGTTTGAGTTGTGCACCTAAAATAAATTTTATGTAAACACTATCTATATTCGGTATCAACATTTGTTATTACGTGCGACATTGGCTTTTATGATCAGCGTGCATGGATTTGTATGGATTTGAGAGTCCGAATTTGAGATATGTGAATGTTGGGAGCGAAATATTAAGGCCCCTCCGGGTGCGTCCGCGGGCGTGCCGGGTCGGATTTATCAAGTTCGGCTGTAGATGCTCTAATTTTTTTTTACTTTCAAGCATTTTTTTGCGAGTGACTTTCAAGGGTTTCGGAAGAAACGCTAGTAGAGAAGTTGCCAGGGAAGTGAGCAGACATTTCTAAGGAAGGTTAATAAAGAAGGAAAACAAGTCTTTTCTCCTCCTCAAGAAAAGTCTCCTTCCTTCATCTGTCGGTGTCGCCGAGGATCCGCCCCGCCTCCAATGGCCTTTGGCCTGTGGAGGTGCGGAGGACCACACCCCCCACCAGCGGGAATGACCCCGTTCTCGTTTTTGCTAGGTTGAACGTCTTGGTTGGGGCTGTGGCGGCGACGATGTCCCTCTGTAGCAATAATGTCTCCCATATCCTATCCTTGACCCGATAGTGCGAATAGCGTTGTCAGAGGATGTGTGGAGGTGTTTCTCTGTCGGATCTCATGAGATTCGGTCGGCGTTGGTCTTCGGTGGATCTATTTGGATTCAGTTTTTGTCCATCTTCGTTCATGTGGTTTCAGATTTGATTTTTTATATCTACAACTCTGTTCATCGGCGATGATTGCTGCTCTGGCGTGCTGGTCCTTTGGGGCCTTAGCACGACGACTTCCCGGCTGTCTACTACAATAAAGTTTGCCGGCTCCGATGATGGAGGGGCAATGACGGCGGCGCGCCTTCGGGTCGCTCCAGTGCTTGTACTCGTCACTAGGTGATCCATAGACCGGGTTGTAATTTTTATTACCTCTTGTGTTCTCTATACTGTCATTTTGATAAATAGATTGAAAATTTCTCTCGCAAAAAATAAATAAAGAAAGAAAACAAATGTTTTAAGAAACGTGCGCACAACGCAAAATTGACGGGCCAGCGTACGGAACCGTGCAAGCTCAGATTCACATTAGGACTGACTACACGTATACACTAAAAGCCCGTGCGCCCCTCGAACTCGATCGACACCACATCTCTTGGTACGGTCTG
This sequence comes from Secale cereale, assembly GCA_902687465.1. Taxonomy (NCBI): domain Eukaryota; kingdom Viridiplantae; phylum Streptophyta; class Magnoliopsida; order Poales; family Poaceae; genus Secale; species Secale cereale. The sequence continues at coordinate 571,567,421 of LR738713.1, read as the reverse complement.
CGTCGCCATTTTACTCTTACGACTTGTTTATATATGCAGACATCTTTATTCCCGAAACCCTAATCTCCCTTGCGGCGACTAGGGTTAGGCGAATCTGACGGCGGCCACGGATCTCAACGGCGGGCCGCTTCCCTAATCCCGGCGGCGATGGCAACATCCGGCGCGGGTCGAGACACTCATAGCAGGGGCGCAGCTTCACCGCGCTCGACAAGAGCGCAGATGGAGGAGGCGCTTGGCAAGCTTGACATCTCCGAGGAGGAGTCAACGCCTCTGGTGATCGACGATACTGACAACGGCGCGGCACCAAAGTGGCTTCTGGCGGGCAAAGTTCTCTACCGCAATCTCTTCCACATCCAGACGATAACCAATGCCCTACGCCCAGTGTCGTGGAATTAACACGTTAGATGTGGGGTAACCCTAGGGGCCTGGTAATCCGCCCATTGGGAGAGAACATGTTCGCTGCAGAGTTTGAATCCAAGCGGGATCGTGATCGTGTCTGGGAGGGATCTCCTTGGCACATTAGCAAGCATGCGGTAATTTTGGAGGAATTCCAAGAGTACATGCAGCCATCGGAGTTGAGGTTCGATCGGTTGCCAGTTTGGGTACGTGTTGCTAACCTACCCTACAACCTGAAGAACGAGACGAGGGGCTTGGCCATAGCACGCCAGCTAGATAAACAAGCCTCGGTCATCCAGATTGATCCTGTTGGAGGCTATCTGAGAGCACGGGTCACCATTGATGTCACTAAGCCCCTCCGCAGATGGATCCTAATTGAATCGGCCAAGAGGAATAAGACTGACTGCTATGATATTGAGTATGAGTGCATTCCGCACTTCTGTTTCTCTTGCGGCCGCCTGGGACACTCGGATTTATTTTGCCCAACACCAAGGAAAAGAGACAAGAAAGGGGACCTGCCCTTCAAACCCAGCCTACGGGCGCCGGAGGACAAGAAGAAGAACAATTCTGGGGAGTATTCGTACAAGGAGAAAACCAAACCACAACATAGCACACAAGAATCTCGCTCCTCGAACTCCAAGCAGAAGAAGGAAGCTGAGGTCACCTCTCCGGCCAAAGCTAATGCAACATTCAAACGCAAGGGTGGCCCTCAGAAAAATCAAGTTTACCGAAAGGTATCCTCAGCCCCATTGGCCATTACTGAACATGGGGAGAATCAAAGCAGACAGGAAACTGGGCAGGCGGCCTTGGTCATCTCTGAGCAGCAAGTGGGAGATCTCAGGGACACCTTTGAGGAGTGGGAACCCAAGAAAAAGAGACCAACACCACCTTCGTCTGAATCTTCGGCAGCGGCTGTGGGACAGCCCTGCCCGAGTCAATGAGTGTCTTAAGCTGGAACTGCCGAGGGCTTGGGAACCCTTGGACAGTTCGGGAGCTTCGCAAAGTTGTGAAGCAAGAAGCTCCCGCCCTACTGTTTGTCATGGAAACCAAAATCAAGGGCAAATGTGTGGAAGAGTTGAAATTTACGTTAGGTTTTTCAGGCTGTTTTGCTGTCGATAGCGGTGGCCTGAGCGGAGGAATTGGCCTCTTTTGGTCCAAAGATGTTGAAGTTTCTTTGGAAAGCTTCAGTTTATCTCATATTGATGCTAAGGTCAAGAAAGATAACAAGAATTGGCGTTTTACTGGTTTTTACGGTGAGCCCAGGGTGGCCAATAGGCATCACAGCTGGCTGCTCTTACGTACTTTATTTGTTGTCCAACACGAAGCATGGATCTGTATGGGTGATTTTAATGAGACGCTTCAGGGGGACGAGCACTTTGGAGCCAACGCAAGACCGAAGAGGCAAATGCGTGCTTTCCGAGAAGCGGTGGCGGACTGTGCACTCATCGATGTGGGGTGGCGGGGACTCCCTTTCACATGGGATAACAAGCAGCAGGGGGACGCGAATGTAAAGGCTAGACTGGACCGTGCAATGGTCAATTCCTTGTTCCTTGATCTGTTTGAGTTCACAAGTGTGAAACATATGAGTAGTGTGGAATCGGACCACTGCTTTGTTCTAGCAGAGCTCAAAACGACAGTCGCGCCCGGCTGGACTCGAGCTCGGCGCTCTTTCCGTTATGAAAATGTATGGCAGAGCCATTCCGACTACGACGATGTAGTACGTGCGATGTGGCGCACGAGATCTGGCCAAGGAGGGTTACAGGGTATAATTGAGGCCTTGGCCGTGGTGCAGACTCAGTTAGGCGATTGGGGCCAACGTGAGTTTGGGAACATGCAGAAGAAAGTCCGCTGGCTTCAGGCTCGACTGGACCAACAACAAGGCCAGGGTAATAGCAACAATCAAGGCAATCAGCAGCGTCAACAGCAGCAGCAATCCAGATATCAGAGTAATCCGAAGGAGCTGAGCAGTGGACAGTATCATGTGTTCACCACGAGTTTGTGCAAACGGGATCAAAAAGTCTTAAAGCAGGCGGTCCACGCAGTTGAACGGGCAACTCCACAGTTCCTGCGCTGGTCGGAGCAACCTATTGTGTGGAGCAGAGAGGATCACCCGCAGCGAGTTGATAATCCGGGCCAATTGGCCTTAGTGGTAGCACCACAGGTGGGTGGCTACAAATTCACCAAGGTTCTTATGGACGGCGGCAGCAGCATCAATATAATGTACTATGAGACCTTCCGTCGCATGGGGCTGACAGATAAGAAGCTAAGACAGTCAAACACGGTGTTTCATGGAGTAGTGCCAGGTAAATCAGCTTACCCAGTTGGGAAAATTGACCTAGAAGTTACCTTTGGAGATGAACAGGATTCCAGGTCGGAGATGATAACCTTTGAAGTTGTCAAGATCCGGAGCCCATATCATGCTCTGTTTGGAAGACCGGTTTACGCCAAGTTTATGGCTAGGCCGTGCTATGTTTATCTACAGCTCAAGATGCCGGGTCACAAAGGAACCATCACGGTTCATGGAAGTCGCAAGATTGCATTGGAGTGCGAAGAAGGAGACGCTGCCTATGCGGAGGCAGTATGTGCTACGGAGGAGTTGAAGTTTTACAAAGACAATGTTGATCCGGTAGATATGTCCCCGTTGAAGAAGCCAACTACAGAGCATGATCCGGCGTTGAAATTCAAGTCTGCAGAGGAAACCAAGCAAGTTGACTTTGTGCCAGGCGATTCATCCAAGCAGTTTACTATCAGTGCTAACCTTGATCCTAAATAGGAAAGCGCGCTCATCGAGTTCATCCGTGAGAACCGGGATATCTTTGCATGGAAACCTTCTGACATGCCAGGTATACCGAGGGAACTCGCTGAGCACAGTCTTAACATTGATCCGAAGTTTAAACCAGTCAAGCAATATCTGCGCCGCTTCAACGAAGAAAGGCGCAAGGCTATAGGAGAAGAAGTGGACAGACTTTTGGCTGCAGGGTTCATAGTTGAAGTTTTTCATCCAGAGTGGTTGGCTAACCCGGTGCTGGTGTTAAAGAAAAATGGAAAGTGGAGAATGTGTGTGGATTACACAGACCTAAACAAAGCTTGTCCAACCGATCCTTTTGCTCTCCCTCGTATTGATCAGATCATTGATGCTACGGCGGGATGTGAGCGGCTAAGTTTTTTGGATGCATATTCAGGATATCATCAGATCAAGATGGCAGTTAAAGACCAGGAGAAGACAACCTTCATAACTCCTTTTGGTGCTTTTTGCTATGTGTCTATGCCTTTTGGGCTCAAGAGTGCCCAAGCAACTTACCAGCGTTGCGTACAGAATTGTCTTAAGGGGCAGATAGGGAGAAATGTTCATGCTTATGTGGATGATATAGTGGTGAAGTCAAGGAAGGAGGAGACGCTGATAGAGAACCTCAAGGAGACCTTCGACAACCTTCGAGCCTACAAAATGATGCTTAATCCGGAGAAGTGTGCTTTCGGTGTTCCGGCGGGCAAACTCCTTGGATTCTTGGTGTCAAACAGAGGAATAGAAGCCAATCCGGAGAAGATTAAGGCAATCACGTCCCTGACTAAGCTGGCTTGTATCAATGATGTTCAGCGTATCGCCGGCCGGATCACAGCGTTGAGCCGGTTCATCAGCCGTCTGGGAGAGAAGACGATTCCGCTTTATCAGATGCTGAAAAAGACAGACCAGTTTATATGGAGTGATGAGGCAAACACTGCATTTGAGGATTTGAAGCGGCAACTGGCAGAGCCGCCGGTCCTTGCTTCCCCTGTTGATAATGAGCCATTGCTGTTATACGTCGCCGCCAATGCATGGGCAGTCAGCGTGGCAATCGTGGTCGAGCGCAAGGAAGCAGGAAAGGAATATCCGGTTCAACGTCCAGTCTATTATGTCAGTGAAGTTCTCATTGAATCCAAACAAAGGTACCCGCACTGGCAGAAGCTGGTATATGGTGTGTTCATGGCAAACCAGAAGTTGAAGCATTATTTCCAAGGCCACCCAATAACTGTTGTCAGTTCAGCTCCGTTGGGGGATATAATCCAGAACAGGGAAGCTACTGGCAGAGTGGCGAAGTGGGCCATTGAGCTTAGCCCACACGGATTGAAGTATGTGCCACACACCGCTATCAAATCCCAAGCATTGGTGGATTTCATCAATGATTGGACAGAACTGCAAGCACCAGAGGAGAAGCCGGATCTCACATACTGGACGATTCATTTTGTCGGTTCAAGGCAATTAGAAGGCTCGGGGGCTGGAGTTGTGTTAACTTCCACGCGAGGTGACAAGTTCTGTTATGTCCTCCGTCTAATGTTTCCTTGTACTAACAATGCAGCAGAATATGAGGCATTGCTTCATGGCCTAGGGATGGCTAAGGAGATGAACTTGAGCCGGGTCAAGTGTTTTGGTGATTCAGATTTAGTGGCACGGCAAGTATCCGGCAAGTGGGATTCAAAAGACCCTCTCATGGCAGCTTACAGACGAGAAGTTGAAGCGGTAGCAGGGTATTTCAAAGGGTATCAGGTGGATCACATAGACCGGCGAAGGAATGATGCGGCCGATGCTCTAAGCCGGCTGGGTTCTCAACGTAAATCAGTGCCACCGAATACTTTTTTGGATGAGCTGCACAGTCCATCAGTTCAGGTACCATCGGAGGAAGATCTGGTTGTTCCTGATCCGGAGGCGCAGCTAATTGCAGCATTTCATGTTGTTCCGGATTGGACGCTCCCATACTTGGCATATCTAAGCCGTGGGGAGTTGCCGGACGACGAGATCGAAGCAAGACAGATAATCCGGTGTTCCAAATCCATGACAATTGCAAACAGAGAACTTCACCATCGCAGTGTTTCTGGAGCGTTTCAGGGGTGTGTGTCATCTGAGGAAGGTTGTGATATCCTTCGTGAGATCCATGAAGGGGATTGTGGTCATCATGCCGGTTCAAAATCATTGGTGGCTAATGCTTTTCGACATGGGTTCTATTGGCTGACAGCCCACGCTGATGCAGCGGATCTAGTCCGGAGGTGCGATGCTTGTCAGAAATTTTCACGACGTGCTCTTGTTCCGGCACAGGAGCTCCGGATGATACCGATTACTTGGCCGTTTGTGACTTGGGGGCTCGATATGGTTGGGCCTTTCAAACGATCCCAAGATCAAAAAACTCATCTGCTGGTGGCTGTGGATAAGTTTACAAAATGGATTGAGGCAGAGCCTGTGAGCAAGTGTGATGCGACAACAGCGGTTAAATTCATCAAAAAGGTAATTTTCCGGTTTGGCTTTCCACACAGCATCATCATAGACAACGGCACCAATTTATCCAAAGGAGAGATGGAAGAGTTTTGTCAACGAGAGCATATTCGCCTAGATGTATCTTTTGTAGCTCACCCTCAATCCAGTGGTCAAGCTGAAAGGGCTAATCAGGAGATTTTGCGAGGTATCAAGCCCCGACTTATGACTCCCTTGCAAAGAACACCGGGGTGCTGGGTTGAGGAGTTACCTTCTGTCCTCTGGAGCATCAACACTATGCCGAACCGGTCCATAGGTTATACACCTTTCTTCATGGTGTATGGTGCTGAAGCGGTCCTTCCAAGTGATATTCGTCATGATTCGCCACGGGTAACGGCTTATGTTGAAGCGGCCAATGAGCAGGCAAGACATGACAGTTTGGACCGGCTAGATGAAGAGCGTGACATAGCGGCAGCACGGTCCGCGATTTATCAACAGGATTTGCGCAGATATCACAGCCGTCAGATCAAAACCAGGACGTTCCAGGAGGGAGATTTGGTACTCCGGCTCATCCAAGACCAAACAGACATGCACAAACTATCCCCGCCTTGGGAAGGGCCCTTTGTGGTCAGCAAGAATCTACACAACGGTTCATATTACCTGGTGGACGTTCGAGAACACAAGGACTCACGAACATCAGAAGAAGAGACAAAGAGACCGTGGAACATCGCTCTCCTGCGGCCCTACTATACTTGAGCCATGAGCTCTGCTGTATCCTATGTATATATTATGATTAATGAATAAACCGGCGCCCTCGATAAACCGGGGGATCAGCCCTTTTTCCAATATAACTATCTTATGGTGATATCCATCTACAGTATTATTTCTCTTGTTATATATCATTTTCATTAAGAAAATAAGATGCTTTGATCAGCCTATCTGGCTATGCAGGACAATTCTATAAGGGACCAAAGAGGGCTTTTCCGCAAGGCGCGATTCCCATATAGGCGCTCTGCTTCTAAACTCACTAAAGGCTTCCTGTTCGAACATAGGTCGTATTCGAACCAAAGAGAACATAGCCATTCCTGTTCAAACATGGTCGTATTCGAACCATGGGCCCTTTGGATCGTATTCGAATCCATTGCTTGGCTAGAATTTCACGATCCCAAGGGGGCTACGGATCATATCCGAATCCTAGCTTAGCCCCTTGCGGTCCGGTTTACATGGTCGTATTTGAACCATGGGCCCTTTGGATCGTATTCGAATCCATTGCTTGGCTAGAATTTCACGATCCCAAGGGGGCTACGGATCGTATCCGAATCCTAGCTTAGCCCCTTGCGGTCCGGTTTATATGACCGTATTCGAATCATAAGCTCCTTGGATCGTATTCGAATCCATTGCTTGGCTAACATTTCACGATCCCAAGGGGGCTACAGATCGTATTCGAATCCTAGCTTAGCCCCTTGCGGTCCGGTTTATATGATCGTATTCGAATCATAAGCTCGATTTGGAGCCTGGCAGCTCGCAAAAAGCCTCGACTAGATGATTTTATTTGCAAACCTGTGTTTTTTTGTATTTCTGTTCTCATGTGTTTCTATGGTTCTTTGATCCGGAGTGGGACAACTTCAAGGTTGACCACATATCTTCAAAAGTCTGGACACAGAGCTCCAGCATTATTTAAACCGGTAGTTCTTGTAAACCCGGAATAATTGGGTACGCCCCAACGGAGCCAAGAGCTTCCTCAGAAATAACAATGTTCGCCGGATTAAGAATACCAAGCATACTTAATCACAGGTATGAAGTTATTTCTGGTATAAACAGACACTTGTTTGATATATTTTGTGAGCAATTTAATCGGTCCGGCGATAAACCGCTAGGACATCTTTTAAGTGTTATCTATGCAGAAACAGATAGTACGCAAGATAAACCATATCAGACAAGATTCAAATTGGCAAACGTCAAAGCAAAGTTGGGACATCCGGATCAAGATGGACAATATTTTAAGCTATCCTATTACAAGGCACAGCAGGCCTGAACGGATTAAAGTTTTTCGGCAAAATAATACTGCAACTACAAAGATAATCTGTGTGGCCTATGCTTCCTCCTGCTGCGACGGCTGAGGATCGACCTGTTCCGGAGCTTCTTCGTCTTCTTGAAGCGGCTGAAAGTCAGGGACGAACCAATCAATTTTTGTTAAAGCACGGAAGTACATCTCTTCCGTAATAAGATCAGACGGATCAACATCTGGGGCAAAAGTGTGGGGGCGCACTAGTGGGATTAGATTTACGGTATCATAAACCGGTCGATCCACCCGCTCATTCTGTAAATCGTACGCTGGATGATACCTGGTCAAGTCTGATTCAAACAGCAAGTTTGCTGGCAACAGGATGCATCTCCTTCGTTAAAGCATGAAGGTCTTTACCAGTGAAGGCCGATCCATCTTCTTTGGTGCTAGGATACCCGTTCAGAGCTTCTTCCGGATCGAAGTCTGGAACCCACGCTTTGGCTCTGGTGAGCGCTACAAGAGAACCGGCTCGGGCAGCAGACTTCTTCACTTCCTCTAAGCGTGCTGGCAAGATAGAAAGCTTCTCCAGAGTGCCTTGAATGGTGGTGGGGGCCGGTTTATTGAAAGACATTGCACTTATAATCCTCTGAGCGCCGGAATACAGCTGCTCAACCAGAGTATAAGAGGCCTTGAGTTTCTTCCGGAGATCATCCCCAAGATGGGTGACGCACCGCCCTGCATATGGTTATCACAATTAAACCGGAACGGATTAAAGGTTGTAGAAATGAAAGCATGGGCAGGTTAAGTATTTACCGAAGACGGCAGAAGTCATAAGCTCTATTTTCCGCTTTAAACCGGTCAACTCTTCTGTCACCGGATTAAGAGCTTCCTCAGCGTCCTTTGCTCTCTTTTCAAGAGCATTTTTCTGCACTTCCCAGGTTGCCCGTTCCGATTCAAAATATTTCTTCAATTGTTCAGCAGTAGTCAAGCTCAGCGCCAGATCTTTTTTGGCCTTGGCAGCAGCAGATTCAGTTTCAGCAAGTCTATTCCGGAGCTCAGTTATCTCTTCAGCCCTCCGGGTCAAATCAGCCTGCAAAGGAAATCAAGTGGGATAAATGACAAGTTCAGACAAGTCTCAAGCACATAACCAAGTTATCCACTTGACACTTGGGGGCTAATGAGCAATTGAAGTATCAAAGAGTGACAATTAAAGACAAGTCTCAAGCACACAAACAAGTTGTCTCCTTGACACTTGGGGGCTAATGGGCAGTTGAAACTTCGAAAGAAAGATTCAGACAAGTCCCAGGCACATAAACCGAGTTATGCCCCTGGCACTTGGGGGCTAATGTAAGATCATTTGCTCACAGTTGGAAGTACCGGTTCACCTTCTAACATAGCTAAACCGGAACTTGGGGGCTACCATGATATAGATAGAAATACAAAGAAGGCAAAAGCAAAGGACAAGAAAGATACCTCGTATTTGTCCTTCATCATATTGACCAAGCCCGCTTCATAGTCCCGACTGGTATGCAGCCGGTTCAAATACCCAGAATAAAGCTCCTGGGCACTCAGCTCGGCGAAACTAGACAAGTCTGTACTCCATTTGCCCTTCTCTTGCTGGAGTTTCTCCGCTTTAGCAGTATGCTTAGCTAAAACAACGGGCTCAGCAGGAGCGGTATAACCTGTACCGGTTATTTGAATTTCCGGAGAAGAAGCAGCGGCCGGTTGTGGAGTGGCAGTATGAACCGGACTAGCGGGAGCCGGGCTAGTCCGAGGAGGGTTGGCCCGGGCAGGACTCGCCGGTTCATGGACATCTTCAGTGTTGGGATTCTCAGGAGCAGTGGCATAATTATGATCCATGGGAGCGGGATCTTCAAGCTGAACAGTAGGCTCATTTTCCGGAGGGATGACTGTATCCGGATCAGCCGCCGGATCATCAGCGGTAGTTTCAGCAGCCGTTTTGCTGGCATTTGCCCTTTTGCTAGGCTTAGGCTTGCTGAAAGGAATTAGATAAGAAATCAGAGTCACGAAAGCAAATACAAAGGTAAACCGGATGAAATAAAGGACTTACCCAGGAACAGTCTTCAGAGTTGGGACTTGTGTGGCAGTGGATTCGCCAGAAGAAGATAAATGAGTCTCCTGATAATTAGGGTCAGACGGTTTAAGTGGTTTGCGTATAAGTCCAGCCTTGGGATGAAGAAGAGTTGGGGAAAGTAAAACCTCAGAGCGGCGCCTCCGGGCCGGCGTAAGAGATATTTCGGAAGACTCGACTACAAGGCCGCTATGGCGTGTAGCCCGGCGAGCTTCATGTTGCTGCTTCTTCAAAAGAAAATTGGGGTCCAGTTGAGCGTAAGGATGAGAAAACTGATATTTCCGGACTACCCGACGAATTTTTGGTGGAGGAGGTTCTGAATCTGAAGAAACAGTGATTACCTCAGTTTCTGCCGCTTTATCCCCTTCAGCCAAATCCTGCGAAAAGACATTGTTAACATAAATCAGGATAAAAGAGAATAAAACATATCAGGATTAACTCATACCTCAGAGTCCGGATCATCTTCTTCAGCATGTGAACCGGAGCCAGCAGCCACCTTTCTCTTCTTAACAGCATAGGTTTTCCGGCGTGGCAGTTTGCCTGACTTGTCCTGAGGTTTCCTCTTCCAAAAAGGATCATCGACCTGTATACAAGAAGAAAGATAAATAGAAGATAATTTAAATGGACGGGTTAAAAGCAAGCAGAAGAGATTGAAAGCTTACAACTGGTAGTTTATTCTTCTTATAATATGGAGCCAATCCGGTTTGGCTACATTCCTCCAAAGGGACGTTGAGCATCTTCTTAGCAGATTCAGTAATTTCCTTCTCAGGAAGCATGATGTCGGTATGGCGTTGAGGATCGTCCGGCTTACCGGTATATTGACACATCAAACGGGAGCGCCGGCTCAGAGGAAGGATGCTCCAAGCGAGCCAACAACGAGCGAAGTCAACTCCAGTCAATCCGTTTGCCATAAAAGCTTTGAGTTTTGCAAGCTGAGAGGCAAACCGGGGCCGGTTTGAGGAGCTAAGACGCTGTGGCAGCGGATGATCTTCAGGAAGGCGATGTTCGCGATAACCCGGCAGTGGGTTCTCCCCTTCAGGCGAAGTATCTCGGCAATAGAACCAAGATTTGTTCCAATCCTTGGGGTGAGTATGGAGAGCAGCGTGAGGAAAGACCGCGTCTCTTCTCTTTTGAATGCTAATCCCACCAAGTTCTTGTTGAGGTCCGCCAGTAAACTCAGTTCGCCGGTTCAAATGAAAGAAATTCCGGAACAAGTCGACTGATGGCTCCTCTTGAAGATACACCTCGGAGAAATTTGGACCTATGTCCTGAGGATGAAGTTGAAAAGCGGCAAGCACGTCCCGGAAGAACTTTGAACCGGGAGGGCTAAAGCCCCGGGTCATATGATCAAAGAAAACAATAACTTCTCCCTCTTTGGGAGTAGGGGGCATTCATTTCTGGGGGCCCGCCATTTCAGAACTGCTCGAGGACCCAGAATGCCAATTGAAGCGGCTTTAACTAAATCCTCTTCCGTGATGATGGAAGGAACCCAGTCGCAAGAAACGAACTGCTTGGCAGACATATTAGCAGAAGGAAAGTGCTGAAAAGGTGAAGTATAAAATCCGGATTATTTAAGTACAGAGGCATAAACCGGATCATATATGCAAGATCACATCGACGGTTTAGATTAGGGACTAACGGCATTACTAACCGGAAGTAAGCAGGAAATGAGCTACTACCGGTTTATGACAACAAAAGAAAGAAGCTAAACCGTCATGTTCATGGTTGAAGCGTGGCAGAAGCAATGTATGACCGACTAAACCGGCGAATATCTTACAGATCTATAAGGATGAAGAAACAGGTTTCTACAGAAAGTTAAGGTAAAAAGATCTACGCGGTAAGGAAAAGAAGAAGTTTATGCAGGTCTATTACAGAAGAACTACGGGAGTCTTATACAGAGCAAATGGATCTAAGGGTGAACTGAGAAGTATAGATCTAAGCATAAAGTTACGAAACAGGAGCAAGTTTCGAAGATAAATCTAAAGGTTAAAACTACTACGAGCATGGTGTATAGGATGAACAGCCGAAGCTTTTTAAGGTCTAATGGCGGAGGCATGGAAGAACCCTAACCTACAGATCTACAGTGAGGGAAAAAGAGATACCTGAGGCAGAAGAAAACGTCAGGCGGCGAGTTATCTGGTCGCGTTCAGGTTGATGCAGCGGCCGGACTTGCGGGCGACGGCGAGCTCGACGGACGACGGCGGAAGCTCGGGTACGGAGACGGAGGAAGAAGAAGCGGAAGGGAAAAGAGATGAGCCTCAGCAGTATTTATAGGCCGAGGAGAGACGAAACGGTAAGCACGGGATTTGAGGAAGAAAGAGATTGGATAAAGATTTCCTGTCGCCTCGATTCTCGGGATGGCCTCTAAAGCAAAGATAATAAACAGCCGTGTGCGATAAATGTGGAAGTGATGTCACGGTCGAATCAAACGATTTTCAAGGATGACGTCAAAGCCGGTTTACAAAAACTGAGAAGATACAAGAAAGAGAATTATGCAAGACTGAGAAGACTGATATGAACAAGTTCAAATCATTCTGGGGCCTAATGTCAGGGATATTATTAGCAGGTGTAAACCGGCTAGAGTAAACCGAATTGTGATGATATAGTTGTATAATTGTAAAGCTCGGTAGAGGTTATGGCCCATGAAGGCTTAGGGCCCATGTGTAGAGTTACGGTTTGTAAACCGTCTTATCATGTAACTTGAGAGACAAGGAAGAAAGAGCGGAGACCGAGGCGGACACAAATATGAGCCAGCCTTGGGACTCTGTAAACCGGACTGGGCGTCGCCTCTATATAAAGGGACGACCCAACGACGGTTCAAGGACAAGAAACAACCCGTCGAGACACAGGCAAGCGATCCGCTCCCTGTTCATCGACGCTCAAGCAATACCAAACCAAACTAGACGTAGGCTTTTACCTTCATCGAAGGGGCCGAACTAGTATAAACCCTCTGTGTCCTTTGTGTGCTTTTAACCCCTTCAAGCTAACCTGTGCGATGGTTCCATCACTAAGTCCGTTAAACCGGACATCTACCGTGCTAATTCCACGACAGTGTGCCTCACTGCGTCGAGGCCCAACCGAAGAAGAAATCAGCGTAGCAAAGCAGTTGCGTGAGGCCTTGCGACAGGAGGAAATCTGGCTCAAGCAACGTTCTCGGGTATCTTGGCTGCGGGAAGGAGACCGGAATACTGGTTATTTTCAAGCCCAGGCAGCGCAAAGAAAACGTATTAATAGAATTACCTCGCTGGAAGTAGGTGATGGTCGTGTATGCACTGAACCAGCGGAGGTGAAGGCGGAGATAATGGGCTTCTACCAGGCGCTATACCAATCTCAAGGCTATGCGCCGATGGAGGAATTGTTGGATTGTGTTCAACCGCAAGTGTCACAGGTAATGAATGAAACTTTGTAGAAGGAATATGTGGCAGCTGAGGTGAAGGATGCATTATTCCAAATGGCACCGTCCAAAGCCCCGGGCGTGGACGGGTTCACGGCGGGCTTCTACCAACGACACTGGGACGTCCTTGGTGATGATATTACTCAAGCAGTACTGGGATTTTTAAACGGGGGTGAGCTACCGACGCGACTCAACGACACAGCTATAACTTTGATCCCGAAAGTTCGAAATCCGCAGAAAATTTCGCAATATAGACCAATTGCCCTATGCTCAGTGCTATACAGAATTGCTGTCAAAGTCTTGGCAAACAGGCTTCGGCTCATTCTTGATGAGGTTATAGGGGAGGAGCAAAGTGCCTTCGTACCTGGCCGTCTTATCACGGACAACGTACTGGTTGCTTATGAATGTATCCATGCCATCCGCAGACGGAAAAAGGGTAAAAATGCAAGCTGTGCTCTCAAGCTCGACATGTTAAAAGCGTATGATCGGGTGGAGTGGCATTATCTCGAAGCAATGTTGTTCAGACTAGGCTTCGGTGATAGTTTTATCAGACTCGTCATGAAGTGTGTCACTTCTGTTCGGTTCACGATCAAGGTTAATGGGGAACTTCTACCTTTCTTTGATCCTACAAGGGGCCTTCGACGGGGCTGCCCTATGTCTCCTTACCTCTTCCTAATTTGTGCACAAGGCCTCACTGCCTTTTTAAACAACTATGGGGGTGCATACATTGACAGAGGAGTCCGGGTAAGTATCCATGCACCATGGGTAAATCACCTCTTATTTGCTGATGATAGCCTCATCTTTCTCAGTGCAAATACCCAAAGTGTAGACAGGCTCAATGAGATTCTCCGGATTTATGCCGCGGTGCTCGGGCCAAGCGGTTAATCGGGAGAAGAGCTCTATTTTCTTCAGTGGAAACACAGGACATCCCCTACGAGAGATTCTCAAAAGTTCTCTCAGAATTATGGTGGAAGCGTTTTCAGAGCGCTACCTGGGGTTGCCTACTGCCATTGGAAGAATCACAAGTGGCACCTTCAACCATATTGGAGATCGTGTGCGCAACAAAATAGGTGGCTGGTCAGAAAGAAATCTTGCGTGTGCAGGGAGGGAGGTTCTTATAAAATCAGGCGCACAGGCCATACCAACCTATAGCATGAGCTGTTTTCTGCTGACAAAGAAAGTATGCAAGACCATAACATCTCCCATGGCCAAATACTGGTGGGGTAGCTCTCTCGACAAAAAATCTTTGCATTGGATGTCATGGGACAAATTGACTATGCCAAAGGCCAAGGGAGGCATGGGTTTTCGGGACCCTGAAGTGTTCAATCTCGCCATGTTGGGCAAGCAGGGATGGCGCCTACTCACAAACCCGGACTCCCTGTGTGGATGGGTGTTAAAGGGAAGATACTTCCCTCAGACTGATTTCCTTCATGCTACGGCGCCAAGTCGAGCTTCTGCTACGTGGAAGGCGATCGTGGCTGGACGGAGGGCGTTGGAAGAGGGCTTGATCCACAGGGTGGGCGACGGCACCACAATCTCAATATGGACAGACCCGTGGATACCAACCACAATAGCACTGAAGCCTAGTGGTCGCATAGGAGATGCTCCACTGACCAAAGTTTCAGAGCTGATTGATGTTTACTCAGGAAGGTGGAATGTGGATTCAATCCGGAAAAAATTTACTCCCCCCGACGCGGCAACAATACTGAACATCCCACTGAGGGTGGCGGGCGGAGAGGATACCTTGGCATGGGCCCTAGAAAGGTCAGGACACTATACTGTCAAATCGGCGTACCGATCTCTCATGACTCGCAACGAGCATAGTTCTCCAGAGGAAGGGACGGTAACGGAGATATCACCGAATAACAAACAGTTGTGGACTGCACTTTGGAAGCTCAATGTGCTACCGAAGATCAGAGTATTCTGGTGGAGAGTTCTTCGGGGGATTCTACCAGACTCTGTGACTCTACACTATAGGCACATCAAGACGATGGGCCGGTGCGATATTTGTCAGGCTGCAGATGAAGACCTGATGCATGCGCTGACTACCTGCACGCATGCAAGCTTATTCTGGGCGGCGGCGAGGGATCGTTTTGACCTACAGTTACCAGCGCTGCACCAAGATACCTGGGCCCGTGATATCACTTTAGACCTTCAGTTTTCTGATGATGCACGGTGCAAGATCATTACTATCATGCATTCCGTTTGGACTTCGAGGAACAAGTGGACACATGGCTAGGACGGATTCAACCCTGTGATGGCCATGAAGTGGGTGCAAGAGACACTATCCATTCTTGACATACCAAGCCAACGCACTCGGACACCGGGGCAGTGTTGGCGCCCCCCTGAAGCGGGATGGATTATCATTAACACTGACGGATCATTGTTCGACGGACAGCCCACTGGGGGGGGGCAGGGGAGTGGCACGCTCCCATCTGGCCTTCCTAGGAGCTTGGTGCAAACCACTGCCGGGAGTCTCGGACCCTTTCATCGCCAAGCTACTGGCTTTTCGGGAGGGGGTAATTTTTGCTCAGCTCCGGGGTTACTCACATGTGATATTGGAGGTTGATTGCCTTCACTTGATCGATCTCTGGAACTCGCGAGGCAATTCCAGGTCAATTGCATCGCCTATCTTTAGAGAATTATTGGACATTGTGCCGCATTTCATTTCTTTCTCGGTTCGACATGTCGGTAGGGATTTAAATGTGCCGGCCCATCTTTGTGCTCAGCGTGCCTGTACGCTTGATGGAACGGCCAGTTGGCTAGCTGTTAGCCCAGACTTCCTCCGTACTAGCCTACGGGCTGATTGTAACCGACTCCTGTTATTCTGAATAAAGTCCAATTTTCGATGCAAAAAAAAGACTTGTTTATATGCATCCTTTGATTCGTATATATGGTCCTGTTGTAAACAACTAGGGTTGTTCCGATTGTAAGTTTGTAACACCACGAAGGGGTGGTATCGCAGTGGGCTAGCTAACAGTGAGTGAACCTTAGGTCGGGAGTTCGAGCCCTCTCTCACCCCTCTGAAAAAGAAGGCACTGGTTGTGATGAAACGCTCAGTGGCAACTTGGGTCGCCATTTGATCCATTTTATCCATTTGATTTCATCAGATGAACCGAGCACGTCTGAACCTTGTCTACTCTTTTTTTTTCCGTTGCAAACTTTGCACACCTCGATTCATCAGATGAACCGAGCATGTCTGAACCTTGTCTACTCTTTTTTTTTCCTTTGCAAACTTTGCACACCTCGAGTTTAACGAGATGAAAGCAGCTCATTCCAAATCTTCTCAGTGCTGCACTGTCTGTCTGTCTCACGTCTGAACCTTGTCTACTCTTTTTTTTCCGTTGCAAACTTTGCACACCTCGATTCATCAGATGAACCGAGCATGTCTGAACCTTGTCTACTCTTTTTTTTCCTTTGCAAACTTTGCACACCTCGAGTTTAACGAGATGAAAGCAGCTCATTCCAAATCTTCTCAGTGCTGCACTGTCTGTCTGTCTCACTATGCAATCCTACCAAAGTGCAGAATTATACTCCAAAATTATGTTCCCTGACGGCAGAGGATTCTCACACTCGTATCGTATGTTATCTGAACTTACCAACCGAGGTTCTGGCTTTCAGTTAGCTGGTGTTGTAGGACGTACGCCCCATGTCGTTTTCGTCCTATACACACTAGGCTAACCGTACACAGAGCCGTCGACGTCGCGGGCTAGGGTGGTGTGGTGACCTCACGTACGTCGCCGTCGATCAGCCGCCTCACTCGTCACTAGCTAAAGCCCAAACCGATACGTCGACCGCGATATCGCTCCGACTGAACTGGCGTTGGGTCGGCGCATGTCCCGGTTTGTGCGTGTCTGCGTTGGTTGGCGAATTATTGGGACTCGCTAGCTTGCAGTTCTCGGGGGGTGCCAAAGTTTTGTGCCATGTTGCGTCTGATAGCACTAGCTCTTGCAGATGTTCAATAACTCAAATATGCATGGCCCATTTTCCTGTCTAGCCGCGTGGCCTAAAAATGTTATTGTATGTAGTACTAGTACTACACCAACAGAGGTCAATGAGCAAACGTTATGTTGATTAGTTGAAGAGGAAAACCGCATGCATGGTACTACGAGTAGCTATCAAATGGATCCCAGTTTTGGTACTCCAAAGTGTAATGGAGGAACTGGTAGGAACCCAATAAGTCCTTCAAAAACATTGCTCAATCTTCCGGAGGGATCCAATAAGCTAGCTTGTCGGTTTCTAGACAAAAGGAACACTGAAAGCAATCACTAGTGCCAACAACGTTCTTATATTATGGGACGGAGGGAGTAGTATCCTTTTCACAAGTATATACGGGTGTCTTGCTGCAAAGTGTAATGGAGGTTGGAGAGGAAGTGAGTAGCGAGGCAGAATGCTTGAGGAAAGCAAGTGAATGATCCCTTAAAACGTATCCATGCGTTGGGATGCACTGACACCCGGTCGGTCGGGGCAAGACTTTGGTTGAGTCCATGCAGATGAACCAGGTCGGGAAGTCGTCCTCGTGAAGGATGTGCATGGACGAACGCGTGCCACCTCACCTCACCCTTCGGTGTGCAGTCCAGTAGCTAGGCAACTGCTCTGATTTGCTAGAAACTTGGTTTTAATAAAAAATGTATTAAATTAATATTTGAAATAAACATCATAATGATAATAATACCATAAGTACAAGAAAAATTAAAACATATATAGAAGTTGTTAAAAAATATGAGAATTTTGAAATAAAAATTATGTTTTTACTAAATTCCATGATTTTCCAGAATTTTACCAAATTCCCAAATTCCATATTATCCAGAGTATTTCCTATTATTATGCATGTTTAGAATTCTTGTAATGCTTCGTATATTGCAATTTTTCTTTTTCTATTTTTTATCCATCTCACTCCCTTCTCAAGGTTTTCTTTGTATAGACTAGATTACCAAACGAGTACAAAATCGCTACCATGTCATCAGTAAAAGATATCTTAGTGGACGAACTAACCAACTCTAGACAATCTTGTCACTTAAGCGACAAGCAAATATTTTGAGTGTTGTTATTAAGGACCAAACTTAGGGGATCTAGGTTTTAACTACTTCTATTTATTTATTCAAGCACTACTGGCTTGGCAAGCATGACGCATAATTGAGTACCGGAACAGCCGTTGCGCAAGATTACTCAAGGCAAAATATTTTCCGAACGGGAAATTTGTTGACGCGGTTTCACCGGAAATCCGCCACCTACGTGGCAGGCTATCATGCATGGTTTGGAGCTCCTCAAGAAGGGTAATGTGTCAAGGATTGGGAATGGGCAAAGTGTACGCATTTTGGCGGGATAGGTGGATCGTAAGGGAACCAACTGGTGACCTAATCTCAACAAAAAGAAGGCGTCGTCTCAAGTGGGTTTCAGAGCTGATTGGTCTCAAAAGCGAGTGGGACATGGACATGAATCACACATCAGTTTCTTCTTGTGGATGTGAAAGAAATTAAAAAGATCTAGCCCAATCCTCATTTCGGCGATGACTTTATTACATGGGCGTCGAAGAAAAGTGGAAGGTTTACAGTACGAAGTGCTTATAGTTTAGCTAGTGAATGCGGATTTGGTCTCTACTAGCTCCCGACCAGATGGAAGTCGCCAAGGTTGGAATGATATATGGCGCTGTAATGTTCCAACCTAAGTACAATCTTTTGCATGAAGACTTGCCACTTATTCACTTGCAACATGGAGGAACGAAAGCCGATGAAATCTGGAGACCTTTGCTATATGCTCACTATGTGATAGGGAAGAGAAAGATACATTCCATGTTTTCTGCTCATGTAATCAGGTGGTATATTTATGGAATGCCATGGTGAATGAATGGACTTTGCCTGAAAGCATAAGCATAAAAGACATGGGCAAGGATTGGTTCTTCCAACTTCTAATTGAGATTGATCAAGGGACTCGAGCAGGCCTTATGCTACTATTTGGGAGAATATGGTATGTTAGGAATGAGTTGGTACATTCTAAACCTTTGCCTCCTGTGCATGTCTCGGTCCGGTTTCTAGCAAGCTATCTAGCATCTCTGCAAGCCATAAAGGAGTCTACAAATATTGATCCAGTTAAACGGACCATATACAGATTGTTTCTTCATGTCGTTCGATGAGACAGTATACTGATGGATCATGGACAAAGCCAGCAGTGGGAAGGGAGTTAAACCCTAATGAATCAGTGTCAGTCAAAGACAGGAGCGGGAATGATACTTAGAGATCATGATGGCTCCATCATTTTTTTAATCATGCAGGCACCTCTATTCATGCGGTGATGTACTGAAAGCTCTATTTTTTTTGACCATGTACCGGAAGAAGCTCAATTGTTGGTGTTGAAAGAAGGAATTCTTTGGCACTTCAATGGAGTAGTTTACCAATCAATATCGAAACCGATTGCTTGGAAGCCATCTTCATGATAAGAGGAACTAGAAACAAATCAAAATATGCTTTCATAGTAGAGAGACCATCACTAGTTTGGGGAAAAGAGATTCGTGCATTACTCATTCTCGTCGGAAGTGTAATAGGGCTAGTCACTTCATGGCTAATTTTGGTAGGTTGCATGGCCGAACTGCGGTTTGGCTAGGCTCTGATCCGAAAAAGGTCCCGGAGATTGTCGAACGAGATGTAAACTGAACTTTTGGGTAATGCAAGAATTATTTTTGCAAAAAAAAGTTAAGAACCAGATATATATACTCCTTTTCTAAATAGTATTATATTTAATGGAATCGCAGCAAAACCGGATAGAATTAATGCTCATAGGAAGGTCAAGAAAGCTTAAAGATGAGCTCCGGCCGAGCAAAAAGGAGATGAGAACCCAAGATGTGAAGCATGTGCTTATTAAACCAAGAAGAAAAAAGTGAAGTCACATTAAGATTGGTGTCCTAGTTTAATTTTCTGAGGAAGCGCCAGTAGAGAGGTTGCCCGGGATGTCAGCCAGGGCGTTTCATAGGAAGGCATAGGAAATCTCTTTAGCCAATGGCGATTTTGCCGCACATTTCTTGTGGCATTTTGCCCTCAAAATTTCCTTATAAATAGGAAAGAGAACTGTGCAAGATTGACGGGCATTAGACAGCGTGCAGGACGGAACCGTGCAAGCTCAAATTCCATTTAGGACTGACCACGACGCCATATGTACTCCTGCGACTTGAGCATGCATCGATGATTTGAATGGGCCGGTAGCTAACAAGTACGATTGTTTTGGTTATAACACAACAAAGGGGTGGTGGCGCAGTTGGCTAGCGCGTAGGTCTCATAGCTGACAGCGAGTGATCCTGAGGTCGAGAGTTCGAGCCTCTCTCACCCCACCAAAAAATGACCACCGTTGTGATGAAACGCTCAGTGGCAACTTGGGTCGCCACATATGCACCTGAACCATCAGGTGATTCGAGCATGTCTGAATGTTAGTAGTCTCTAGTTAGCCCACTCTCTCTCGCACGTCATGCATGATCCCACGATCTCCATGCACGTCGCCCGCGCTCTCATGCGCTCTCTGTACATGTACCTATATAAGCAAGTGCAATACAGCGGCAGCGCCCAAGGTGCGATAGCCATTCAGTTTTCCCAAATCACATGGTATCAGACGCCGGTTACCTTTCCCGTCTGTGACCCTCCCTTCCGCTGCACTCCTCCTTCTCCCCACCTCGCCATGGCTGCACCACAACCACCTCCACCCCACCTCCTCCACCCCCTCCACCTCCCAACCCCGGCGGCCCCGGCATCGGCTCACCGGCGACGCCGGCACGCCCACAGCAGACCTCGTCGCTGCTCACGCCCTCCGCCTTCGCTCGTGCCGGTCCTCTCTTCCTCCCGGACCTCGGCGGCTCCCAACTTCTCGCCTCTCGCCGGCGTTTTCATCAACCAGCAAGGCCTCTGGTGGCGGTGGCGGGCAGACCTGGCACAACGGCGGGGGGAGCTCGTCGCACTCCGGCGGGGTGGCTGCGCCCCGACCACCTGCTCCTGCGCCGGCCCCATGGACGGGCATGGTGCATGCGTGGCCTATGCCGTGGCGCCCACATGCCCCCGGCGCCGGCATCCTTGGCCCCCGCCCCGGTGCGCCATCACCATTCGCCGGGGTGGCCACTCATCATGCTGGTGCACCTCCACCACACCCCTACGGGCCGCCCACAGTCTGGCAGACTGGCGCCGCGTCGCCCCATCCTTTCTACGAGGCACCTCCCGTTGGTGGCCCAAGCTCCAACACGCCGGCGTGGGACCAGAGCGCGCTTGTGCACGCCCTCAATGCCATGACCCTGCAGCAGCAACAACAGCCCATGGCGCCGAGCTCCACCTGGTACCTCGACAGTGGTGCCACGTCGCACATGGCGTCCTCTTCGGGTATGCTCTCCTCCTCCCGCCCCTGTCATTTCACTAACATTGTAGTAGGCGACGGCTCCTCGCTACCTGCCACACACACTGGCCACACCAGCATTCCGACCCAAGCATCATTTCTCTCTCTCAACAATGTTCTGGTCTCCCCACACCTCATTAAAAACCTCATTTCCGTCAAAAAGCTTGCGCGTGATAACCCTGTTAATGTGGAGTTTGATGACTTTGGCTTTTCTGTCAAGGATCGAAGAACGAGGAGGGTGATCCTCCGATGTAACTCCGATGACGACGAGCTCTTCCCGCTGTCCCCGTCGTCCCCCACACACACTCATCATGCCCTCACCGCCGCAGCCTCTCGTGATCTGTGGCATCAACGCCTTGGTCATCTCGGCGACGATGCTCTGGAACGCACGCTTCGGACGTCCTCGCTCGCCCACACCAGCGCAGCCTCAAGCTTCTGTCAGTCATGTCAGTTAGGCAAAAGTGTTCGTCTACCCTTTAGCTCGTCCGAACATGTATCATACTTTCCGTTTCAGCTTGTTCACTGTGATGTATGGACATCTCCTATCACTAGCATTTCAGGTTACCAGTACTACCTTGTTTTACTTGATGACTATAGTCATTTTACTTGGACGTTCCCACTGCGTCACAAATCCGAGGTATTGCCTACTCTGCGCACGTTCTCCGCCTTTGTGCAGAACCACTTTCACCTCTCCATCCTCACTATCCAATCTGACAACGGTAGAGAGTTCGACAACAATGCCTCGAGACAGTTCTTCGCGTCCCTCGGAATCACCCTACGCATGTCCTGCCCATACACTTCACCCCAAAACGGACGCGCCGAACGTGTGCTCTGCACACTCAACGACATCTCGCGCTCACTTCTCATCCATGCCCGTATGCCTCTTTCATATTGGGTTGGGGCTCTCCAAACAGCTACCTTCCTGCTGAATCGCAGGCCCTGTCGTCCTCGCCACGATCAGACTCCCTTCCTCCTACTCCACGGCGTACACCCTAGCTATGCAGCTCTCCGTGTCTTCGGCTGCTCATGCTATCCCAACCTTGCCGCCACAGCTCCTCATAAGCTAGCCCCCAGGTCTGCGCCGTGTGTTTTTCTCGGGTATTCTGCGGACCACAAAGGATACCGCTGCTTAAATCGTACCACGGGCCGTGTCATTATCTCACGACATGTCGTCTTTGACGAGCGAACTTTCCCCTTCCACAACGACACACAACCCGCCCCTCCCATCG
Organism: Secale cereale; assembly: GCA_902687465.1. Classification (NCBI taxonomy): domain Eukaryota; kingdom Viridiplantae; phylum Streptophyta; class Magnoliopsida; order Poales; family Poaceae; genus Secale; species Secale cereale. The sequence goes on along the minus strand of LR738713.1, from coordinate 571,544,720 downwards.
ACGATCTCACCGACGACCTGCCACCCATTCCCCGCCAGCCACGCACCCGTCCACCCCCTCGTGCCACCACCACTACACCAGCTGCCCGGGCAGACGAACCGCCCTCCACTTCTCCATCCACCAAAAACGTTGTTGTAACAGCCGATTCCTCTCCTGCGAGGCCAGCACCGTCGCCTACCGGCGAGGTCAGCTCCCCCGCGATCATCTCGCCCCCCAAACAAACGAGCCCCTCGCACCAGGTCGTTGCCTCCCCACCTCGGCGTCCTACACAACCCGCCCCCACCCACCCCATGCGCACACGTGGCCAAGCCGGCAAGTTCTTCCCCAACCCTAAATATGAGCAGAACCTCTCCGTCTCCACCGCCACTCCCATCTCACCCATTCCGAAAAGTGTGCGTGTGGCTCTGCAGGATCCATGTTGGCTTGCTGCAATGCAGGTGGAATACAGGGCGCTTATGGAGAACCGGACGTGGACGCTCGTGCCGCGCCCTCGGAACGCCAACATCGTCACCGGCAAATGGTTGTTCCGCCACAAGCTCAAATCCGACGGCGGCCTGGAACGCTACAAGGCCCGTTGGGTGCTCCGAGGTTTCTCTCAACGTCCCGGCGTGGACTTTGACGAAACCTTCTCGCCCGTTGTCAAGGCCGCCACGATCCGGGTCGTCCTCACGATCGCCGCCTCGCGCGAGTGGCCTGTCCACCGGATGGACGTGAACAATGCCTTCCTCCACGGCCGTCTCTCCGAGCAGGTGTACTGCCAACAGCCTGCTGGCTTCGTCGACGCCGACCACCCCGATCACGTGTGCCTCCTCGACAAGTCGCTGTACGGACTCAAGCAAGCCCCGCGTGCTTGGTTCGCGCGGTTCGCCACGTTCGTCTGCAACATCGGCTTCCGCAGCTCTCGGGCGGACCCGTCGCTCTTCATCTTCTCCACCAGCGCCGGAACCGCCTACCTCCTGTTGTACGTGGATGATATCGTCCTTGCTGCGTCGTCGACCACGCTACTTCGCCACCTCCAACAGCTCCTGTTCGCCGAGTTCTCCATGAAAGATCTCGGCCCGCTGCACTACTTCCTCGGCATCGCCGTTACTCGCACTGCGGACGGTTTCTTCCTCTCGCAGAACAAGTACGCGGAGGAGCTCCTCGAACGAGCCAACATGCAGACGTGCAAGCCGGCGACGACGCCGGTGGACTCGCGCTCCAAGCTGTCGGCCAACGACGGAGCTCCCGTCTCCGACGCCTCCGAGTACAGAAGCATCGTCGGCGCGCTCCAGTACATGACCATGACGCGCCCCGACATCGCCTATGCAGTCCAGCAGTGTTGCCTCGTCATGCATGACCCGCGCACGTCCCACCTCGCGTTGGCCAAGCGTGTCCTGCGGTACCTCCGCGGCACCTCGACGCATGGTCTCCATCTACGTCGCTCCCCCAAGCTGGACCTCGTCGCCTACTCCGACGCGGACTGGGCGGGCTGCCCCGACACGCGCCGCTCGACGTCCGGCTACGCTGTCTTCCTCGGCGATTCCCTCGTCTCATGGTCGTCCAAACGACAGGTCACGGTGTCCAGGTCCACCGCGGAGGCAGAATACCGCGCGGTCGCCAACACGGTTGCTGAAAGCTGCTGGCTTCGACAACTCCTCGGCGAGCTCTCCATCGCTCTCCCTCGCGCCACCGTGGTCTTCTGCGACAACATCTCCTCCGTGTACATGGCGGCAAATCCCGTTCACCATCGCCGGACGAAACACATCGAGCTCGACATACATTTCGTCCATGAGAAGGTGGCCCTCGGGCAGCTGCGTGTGTTGCATGTACCTACGACCCAGCAGTTCGCGGACGTGCTCACCAAGGGATTGCCTACGGCGGCGTTCGAAGAATTCCGGTCCAGTTTATGCGTCCGTCCACCGGACGCTCCAACTGCGGCGGGGTGTTAGTAGTCTCTAGTTAGCCCACTCTCTCTCGCACGTCATGCATGATCCCACGATCTCCATGCACGTCGCCCGCGCTCTCATGCGCTCTCTGTACATGTACCTATATAAGCAAGTGCAATACAGCGGCAGCACCCAAGGTGCGATAGCCATTCAGTTTTCCCAAATCACACTGAACCTGGTCTACTTTTTTTCCCCTCTATAATATCTTGTTTTTGGCTACTGCACTGTCTCACGATGCAATCCTACACAGGTTCTGTATTTATTTTTGTTTTTCAAACTGCATGTTCTCTGACGGTTGTGGATTCTTACACTCGTATGTGGTTAGTTATCTGAACTTGAAAATTACACTCGTATGTGGTTAGTTATCTGAACTTGAAAATTGAGTTGCTGGCCTAGGCACAGTTAGTTGGTGCCTTAAGGCACTACTGAAGGCCAGGTTTCATCCAAGCTTGCGTCTCGTATGTGGTTAGTTATCTGAACTTGAAAATTACACTCGTATGTGGTTAGTTATCTGAACTTGAAAATTACACTCGTATGTGGTTAGTTATCTGAACTTGAAAATTGAGTTGCTGGCCTAGGCACAGTTAGTTGGTGCCTTAAGGCACTACTGAAGGCCAGGTTTCATCCTGGTAGAATAACCGTATGCAGAGCCGTCGACGTGCAGACGCAAGCAAACAAGCAAGCTAGGGTGGCGACCACACGCAGGTCGCCGTCGATCAGCTGCCTCACTGATCACTAGCTAAAGCCCAGACCGATCCCTCGACCGCGATATGAACTGGCGTCAGTTGGGCGCCTGTCCCGGTTTGTGCATGTCTGCGTTGGTTGGCGAATTATTGGTAGGATGAACTAGTTTTCGGGGGGCGCCAAAGTTTTGTGGCATGTTGCGTGTGATTGACTAGCTCTTGTAGATGCTCGATAACTCAAATATGCACGACCCATTTTCCTTTCTAGCCATGTGGCCTAAAAATGTTATTGTATCTAGTACTGGTACCACAGCAAGAGAGGTCAATGAGGGCAACGTTATCTTGATTAGTTGGAGAAGAAAACATCATGCATAGTGAGTACTACGAGTAGCTATCATATGGATCCCATTTTTGGTACTCCAAAGCGTAATAGAGCAACTAGTAGGAATCCAATAAGTTCTTAAAATTCCCTTTCTCAATCTTCCGGAGAGATCCAATAAGCTAGCTAGCTTGTCGGTTTCTTGACAAAAGGAACACTGAAAGCAAAATGGTAGTATCCCTTTCACAAGTATAATTCCACACTACTTATATATGAGTGTCTTGCTGCAAAGTGTAATGGAGGTTGGAGAGGAAGGGAGTAGCAAGCCAAAATGCTGGAGGAAAGCAGGTGAATGATCCCTTAAAACGTATCCATGCGTTGGGATGCACTGACACCCGATCTGTCGGGGCAAGCTGGTTCTTGGGTAAGTTCCATGCAGATGAACCAGGTCGGGAAGTCGTCCTCCTGCAGGATGTGCATGGACGTACGCGTGCCACCTCACCTCACCCTCCGGTGTGCAGGCCAGTAGCTAGGCAACTGCTCTGATTTGCTGATCCGGAGGCCTAGTGCTCCTGCTTTTGTTAGGAAAAAGGTAAAACGAATGGAGCGATAAGGGGGCCTTTCTTTATTCAGCAGGTGCAAATACCACTACTTTGGATCGATCGGATGAATGCCACCAGTAAAAAGGAATTCACACGAATTGCTTTTTTCTTGTGTCTCGCTCATGGCTGATCCTTCCCTTCCTGCGAATGCCACTACTGTAAATGGGGCTACTTGCACAACATTGTGCTAATTAAATGGTTGTATAAACTATTTAACGAGAAAGGTGTTTGGCAAGAGTTACTGCATAACAAATACTCCCTCCGTCCCAAAATAAGTGACTCAAAAGTGACTCAACTTTGTACAAAAAGTTAAGTCACTTTTTTCACTTATTTTGGGACGGAGAGAGTATCTAAACTCCGAAATGTTATCTCAAGTACTCCCGTGCAAAGTTGAGTCACTTTTGCGTCACTTATTTTGGGACGGAGGGAGTAGATGTTAAGCCACCGATTCATTATTTGGAGGAGCTTAATTTTTTTAATTTCTTTGCTGGAAAAAAAGAACACGTGCTTTATTTAGAGATACTCCCTCCGTTCCTTAACGTAGTGCCTATAGATTTTGATAAAAGTCAAACATTCCAAACTTTGACCATGTTTATAGAGAAAAGTGTGTACATCTAGAATACCAAATGCAAATCATTGGATACATCGTGAGTTATATTTTCAGAATGTACGTGTTTGGTATTGTAGATGTAGATAGTTTTCTCTATACACTTGGTCAAAGTTGACAAAGTTTGAATTTTATAAAAATCTATAGGCACTACACTGTGGAACGGAGGGAGTACCAACAAAAGAGCCCGTGTATTGTGACGGGAGAGAGTAACCCAATAACCATAACTCAAGACCCTAATATCTCTGTCCTTCATTTTCACATGTCATCACATTTGTGTTGGCGACCGTGACCTCAATGCTCACACAGCAAAATCACATTTGTATGTGATCAGTCCTAAGGCTTCTGAGTGTGACGTTGCAAAGGACGAGCTCCATGGTGCTCGTTTTGCAAAATAAATAAATAAATAAAAGTTTCTAAAAATGCCAAAAAAAATCACAAATACATATGCATAATATTCAAGTATATGTATACATTACCATCCACTAATTTGATTATTTGCATACTACACAGAAAAGAAAAATATCCGACACAAATACAATAAAGAAAATGCATATTTTAATCTGTGTATTTGTATTTTTGTGTACATCGCATATAAATATATATGTTCACGAAAATTTATACATGTATACGGCAAGTATATGTCTACTTGAAAATATTTTTTTCAGATTTTTTTGAGATATGGAAAAGGTATTATTAATGGAAACAAAATATAGAGCTCAATGGAGCAAGGCCCCTCTCTCTCCTCTCGACAGACGTTCGCCCCTATTTTATAAATAAAGCAATAAATCAAAGTACACGGTCAAACGATACAATATGGTGGGGAGGCCCCCTTACAAAGTAAATCAAAACGATTACAACATTAGCCTAGAACAAGTCTAACACCTCGCAGAGGTGCAAACAAAGACCCCTGAGCTCTATGAGAACGCCCCTAGAGGGTGACGGCGAGGAGCGTCGCCGTTGTCGAGTCTGAGAACAGACAAAGGTTTTCACCGTGAGCCCTTTAACTAGGACGAGATCCACGATGTCGTCTTCATGAAGCAAGCGACATCCGCGGGCGTCACCGTCGTCGGCTCCAGAGGCGCGGAGTTTTCGCTCGGACACTCACCTGCGCCACCAAGAGGAGTTCCGGCCACCACCTCAATGAAGGCCAACTTGTCCACCCCAGATTTGGGTACTGGCAGAGCAGGCCAGAGCCTCTCGCCACTTCATCCCTAGTCGCCCATACAAGCGATAGATGGAGCCATCACTGCCACTATGAAGCCTGCCGGAAAGCCAATCGTGAAGCCCGCATACAGGGCCGCCGCCCCGCATCCATGCCCCTGGGAACCACCGACTATCGACCACAATAGTAAGAGTGAAAGGGACCACTGATACGTCCATTTTGCATCATGTTTCCTTACTGTTATTCATGTTGTTTTTATGCATAATAATGATTTTTGGAGTAATTCTAATGTCTTTTCTTTCATAATTTGCAAGGTATGCATCAAGAGGGAGAATTCCGACAGCTGGAAATTAATCTGGACCTGAAAAAGCTACGTCATGCCACCTATTCTACACAACTCCAAACAAGCTGAAACTTCACGGAGAATTTTTATGAATTATTTGAAGAATATTGGTGCAAAGAAGTACCAGAGGGGCCCCACCAGGTGGGCACAACCCACCTGGGCACGCCAGGGAGCCCAGGCGCGCCCTTGTGGGTTGTGCTCACCCTCGCCCACCTCTGGTGCTCATCTTCTGTTATATAAGCCACCCTGACCTAGAAAAATAAGGAGAAGACTTTCGGGACGGAGCGCCGCCGTCTCGAGGCGGAACTTGGGCAGGAGCACTTTTGCCCTCCAGCGGAGCGATTCCGCCAGGGGAACTTCCCTCCTGGAGAGGGAAATTATCGTCATCATCATCGCCAATAACTCTCCCATCTTGGGAAGGGCTATCTCCATCAATATCTTCAACAACATTATCTCATCTCAAACCCTAGTTCATCTCTTGTGTTCAGTCTTGTTACCAAAACTATAGATTGGTGCTTGTGGGTGATTAGTAGTGTTGATTACATCTTGTAGTTGATTACTATATGGTTTATTTGGTGGAAGATTATATGTTCAGATCCAATATGCTATCCAATACCTCTCTGATCTTGATCATGCTTATCATTAGTGAATAGTTACCTTTGTTCTTGAGGTCACGGGAGAAATCATGTTGCAAGTAATCATGTGAATTTGATATGTGTTCGATATATTGATAGTATGTATGTTGTGATTCCCTTAGTGGTGTCATGTGAATGTCGACTACATGACATTTCACCATATTTGGGCCTAAGGGAGTGCATTGTGGAGTAGTAATTAGATGATGAGTCGCGAGAGTGACAGAAGCTTAAACCCCAGTTTATGCGCTATTCCGTATGGGACCGATTGGATCCAAAAGTTTAATGCTATGGTTGAATTTATTTTTAATACTTTTCCCGTAGTTGCGGATGCTTGCGGGAGGGTTAATCATAAGTAGGAGGTTTTTTCAAGTAAGAACAACACCTAAGCACCGATCCACCCACATACGAAATTATCAAAGTAGCGAACACGAATCGAACCAACATGATGAAAGTGACTAGATGAAATTCTCGCGTACCCTCAAGAACGCTTTGCTTATTATAAGAGACCGCCTTGGTCTGTTCTTTGTCTCAAAAGGATTGTGCTACCTTGCTGCACTTTTTCTACTACTATCGTTACTTGCCCGCTACAAAAATATCTTGTTATCCAACTACTCTGTTACTTACAATTTCAGCACTTGCAGACATTACCTTGCTGAAAACCACTTGTTATTTCCTCCTTCTACTCGTTGGGTTCGACACTCTTACTTATCGAAAAGAGCTACAATTGATCCCCTATACTTGTGGGTCATCAAGGCTATTTTCTGGCGCCGTTGCTGTAGCGTGAAGCGCCTTTGGTAAGTGGAAATAGGTAAGAAAACATTCATACTACGTGCTGAAATTTATTGTCACTTGTTATTATGGAGAACAATCCTTTGAGGGGTTTGTTCGGGATATCTTCACCTCGACTGGAACCACAATTAGTTACCCATCAACCTTCTGCACCTACTGAAAATATTGAATATGAAATTCCTTCGGGTATGATAAAACAATTGCTAACTAATCCTTATGCAGGAGACAGAACCGAACATCCTGGTATGCACTTGATATATGTGGAACAAATTTGTGGATTGTTTAAGCTTGCAGGTTTACCCGGAGATCAAGTAATGAAGAAGGTTCTTACTTTATCTTTGAAGGAAAAAACATTAGCATGGTGTAGGCTATGCGATCATATTGGAGCTTGGAACTGGAATCAATTGAAATTGGAGTTTCACCAAAAAAACAAATATCTTATGCATCTAGTTCATCGTGATCGGAATTACATATATAATTTTTGGCCTTGTGAAGGAGAAAATATCGCTCTGGCTTGGGGGAGGTTTAAGTCAATGTTATATTCTTGCCCCAATCATGATCTCTCAAGAGAAATTATTATCTAGAATTTTTATGCTCGGCTTTCTCATAATGATCAATCCATACTTGATACTGCTTGCTCTGGTTCTTTTATGAAGAAGACTATTGAATTCCGGTGGGATCTTTTGGAAAGAATTAAACGCAACTCTGAAGGTTGAGAACTCGACGAAGGTAAAGAGTCAGGTATTAAGCTTAAGTATGATTGTGTTAAATCTTTTATGGATACCGATGCTTTTCAAAAGTTTAGCACTAAATATGGACTTGACTCTGAGATAGTAGCCTCGTTTTGTGAATCATTTGCTACTCATGTTGATATCCCTAAAGAGAAGTGGTTTAAATATCACCCACCTATTAAAGAAGAAATTAAAGAACCGGTAACAGCTTAGGAAGAAACTATAATATATAATGTTGATCCAGTTGTGGCTACTGCTTATATCGAGAAACCACATTTCCCTGTTAGGATAAAGGAACATGCTAAAGTTTCAACCGTGTTTAACAAAATTATATTAGAACACCCAAACCTGATGAACAAGTTAAAGTAGAACCTAATGTTGCTATGGTTAAGGATCTCTTGGAAGAAAATGCAGACGGGCACATTACTTAGTTCTGTGAAGAAGCTGCTAGAATTGCCAAACCCGATAAAGAGGATAAACATAGACCTGTTGTTGGCATGCCCGTTGTCTCAGTCAAAATAGGAGAACACTGTTATCATGGTTTATGTGACATAGGTGCTAGTCTGAGTGCTATTCCCTACACTTTATACCAAGAAATTATAAATGACATAGCACCTGCAGAGATAGAAGACATAGATGTTACTATTAAACTTTTGTGCTAACCTTTCAGAACATGAAGAAGAAAGCTTATTGAAAGTTCTAAGGAAGCAACGAGCTGCTATTGGATATACTCTTGATGACTTAAAGGGCATTAGTCCCACTCTCCGTCAGCATAAGATTAATATGGAACCTGATGCTAAACCCGTTGTTGATCATCAACGTCGGTTAAATCCAAAGATGAAAGAAGCGGTAAGAACGGAAATATTAAAACTTCTGTAAGCAGGTATAATCTATCCTATAGCTGATAGTAGATGGGTAAGTCATGGTCATTGTGTTCCTAAGAAGGGAGGTATTGCTGTTGTTCCTAATGATAAGAATGAACTTATTTCACAAAGATTTGTTACAGGCTATAGAATGGTAATTGATTTTAGGAAAATAAATAAAGAAACTAGAAAAGATCATTACACTCTGCCATTTATTGATCAAATGCTAGAAAGATTATCTAAGCGCAAACACTTTTGCTTCCTTGATGGATACTTTGTTTTTCGCAAATACCTGTTTCTCAACCTGATCAAGAAAAGACCACGTTTACTTGTCCCTTTGGAACTTATGCTTATAGACATATGCCTTTTGGTTTATGCAATGCACCTGCTACATGTCAAAGATGTATGAAAGTTATATTCTCCGACTTTTGTGAAAAGATTGTAGAAGTTTTCATGGATGAGTTCTCTGTTTATGGGAAGTCTTTTGATGATTTTTAAGCAATCTTGATCGAGTTTTGCAGAGATGTGAGCAAACAAACCTTGTCTTCAACTGGGAGAAGTGCAACTTTATGGTTAATGAAGGTATTGTCTTGGGCCATAAGATTTCTGAAAGGGGTATTGAAGTGGACAAAGCTAAGGTTGATGCAATTGAGAAAATGCCATGTCCTAAGGATATCAAAGGTATTCGTAGTTTCCTAGGTCATGCTGGTTTCTATAGGAGATTTATTAAAGACTTTTCTAAAATTTCCAGGCCTCTTACTAACCTTTTGTAAATGGATGTTCCTTTTGTTTTTGATGATGACTGCTTTGAAGCCTTTGAACACTCAAGAAAGCCTTAATTTCTGCACCTATTCCTCAACCACCTGATTGGAACTTACCTTTTGAAATTATGTGTGATGCTAGCGATTATGTTGTTGGTGTTGTTCTATGAAAAAGAGTTGATAAGAAACTAAATATTATTCATTATGCTAGTAAGACTCTAGGCAGTGCTCAAAACAATTATGCTACTACTGAAAAGGAATTCCTAGCAGTGGTGTTTGCTTGTGACAAATTTAGATCTTACATTGTTGATTCAAAAGTAATTGTCCACACTGACCATGTTGCTATTAAATATCTTATGGAAAAGAAAGATGCTAAACCTAGACTTATTCAGTGGGTTCTCTTGCTACAAGAATTTGATTTGCATATCACTAATAGAAAAGGAGCTGAGAACCCCGTAGCTGATAACTTGTCTAGGCTTGAAAATGTGCTTGATGACTCACTACCTATTGATGATAGTTTTCCTGATGAGCAGTTAGCTGTGATAAAAATTGCTCATAACACTCCTTGGTATGCTAACTATGCTAATTACATTGTTGCTAAATATTTACCTCCTAGCTTTGCATACCAACAAAAGAAAAACATCTTTTATGATTTAAGACACTACTTTTGGGATGACCCACATCTTTATAAGGAAGGAGTAGATGGTATTATTAGACGTTGTGTACCTGAGCATGAACAGGGACAAATCCTTCGGAAATGTCACTCCGAAGCATATGGAGGGCATCATGCTGGAGATAGAACTTCTCACAAGGTATTGCAATCTGGATTTTATTGGCCTACTCTCTTCAAGGATGCACATAAGTTTGTCTTATCCTATGATGAATGTCAAAGAATAGGTAATATCGGTAAGCGTCAAGAAATGACTATGAATTATTCACTTGATGTTGAACCATTTGATGTTTGGGGATTTGATTACATGGGACCTTTTCCTTCCTCTAATGGGTATTCGCATATTTTGGTTGTTGTTGATTATGTTATTAAACGGGTCGAAGCTATTCCAACCAATAGTGTTGATCACAACACCTCTATTAAAATGCTTAAGGAAGTTATTTTCCCAAGGTTTGGAGTCCCTAGATATTTAATGACGGATGGCTGTTCACACTTTATTCATGGCGCTTTCCGTAAAATGCTTGCCAAGTATGATGTTAACCATAGAATTGCATCACCTTATCATCCTCAGTCTAGTGGTCAAGCTGAGCTCGGTAATAGAGAAATAAAATTAATTTTGCAAAAGACTGTCAATAGGTCCAGGAAGAATTGGTCTAAGAAATTAGATGATGCATTTTGGGCTTACAGAACAGCTTATAAAAATCCTATGGGTATGTCTTCTTATAAAATGGTTTGTGGAAAAGCTTGTCATTTGTCTCTTGAGTTAAAACATAAAGCATTTTGGGAAATCGAGGAACTCAACTATGATTTCAAACTTGCTGGTGAAAAGAGGTTATTTGATATTAGCTCATTAGATGAATGGAGAACCCAAACTTATGAAAATGCCAAGTTATTTAAAGAAAAAGTTAAAAGATGGCATGATAAAAGAATCCAAAAGCGTGAGTTCAAAGTTGGAGAATATGTTCTTTTGTACAACTCTCGTTTCAGGTTCTTTGTAGGAAAACTCCTCTCCAAATGGGAAGGCCCCTATGCCATCGAGGATGTTTTTCGATCTGGAGCTATCAAAATAAATAATGCCGAAGGTACTAACCCGAAGGTTGTTAATGGGCAAGGAATAAAACATTATATCTCAGGTACGCCCATTAACGTTGAAAGAAATATTATCCTAACTTTGACACCGGAAGAACACATAAAAGAGTCCTTCTGGAACACTCCAGAATCGTGGAAATAAGGAGGTGCGTGAGACGGTAAGTAAACGGACTCCGAAAAATCCGCAAACATATTTTTTGTTAGTTTTGGAATATTTAGAAAATTGGGAAAATAAGAAACTTCCAGGAAGCGTACCCTGGTGGGCACAAGACACTAGGGCGCGCCTGGTAAGGTGGGTTGTGCCCACCTCAGGCACCTTCCAGACTCCGTTTTTCTAAAGTTTGCTTGTTTCCCAAGATAAAAAAATCTTTATATACCCCCCGAACCTGTTAACCACCATGTCGCGGAGAAATATTTTGTTCTCTTTTCTTGTTGTTTTCCTGTCAGATCTGAAATCATGTCATCCCAAGACTCCGAGGGTGAAAGCTACGCTGTTGATTTCATCTCGAACCCCAAGTCCTATGGGGATGTAGAGCACTATAGCTGGACAACGGAGGAAGATGAAGACTATTATCCTAGGCAAAGGGAGGAGGCGAGCTCAGATGAGGACGAACCTCCATTACCTCAACCTAGGGATATGCATTTGGAATTCAAGAAGTCAAGTCTCCCAAAGAAACCAAATAGGCCTAAGATTCAATTCATACATTACCGTCTTTTGCAGGAGAATAAGCAAGAATTATGCAACAAGGTACTGGAGCTTGAACAGGAGGTCGGTGAACCGAAGGAGGAAAATTCCATCCTCAAGCGTAAGCTAAGGAAGAAGGACAAACCCTCTACGTCATCACCACCATCTTCTTCATCACAAAAAGAAAATTGAGTATCGGGTATGGGCACTCCCCTTGGCCTCCGCCAAGCTTGGGGGAGGTGCCCCGGTATCATATCATCCCCACTATCCTTTTACCTTTACTTATTTTAGTTTGATCTTTTGCTTTAGAATGAATAAAAGTCTCATTCGATCCTTTATTTTCAAAAGTTTTCTTAGTAATCTATCCTTGTAATCGTGTGCGAGATATATAATAAAGTTTAGTTTGAATTTTTTGCTTTCTTTACTTTCGTGTTACAATAAAAGGAAGGAAATAAATTAAGAAGATCATATGCTAATCTTATGGTAGGTGATGGCACAACATAAGGAAAAGTATAAGTAGATTTTTTTATTAGAGATTGACAAACATAATATTGCTCAATGATGCAACTCATGAAAGAATTAATAAGGGAAGAGAAGATTCACATATAAATATACTATCATAGAAATCTTTTATGATTGTGAGCCCCCATCAAAATATTATATGCCAAAATTGTTGACGTTGGACAAGGAAGACAACTTAATGATCTATGTTTGTTCATATCCACAAAGAAGTCATATTGTCATAGATCCTTTAACATGTGGTGCTTGCTCAATATCTTTTCTTGCCAAAAATTCCGCACTAAGTAGAGATACTACTTGTGCATCCAAAAACCTTTAAACCCAAATATTTTTCGAGAGTCCACCATACCAACCTATGGATGGAGTAACATCCCTCAAGTAAGTTGTCATCGGTGCAATAAGGCAATAAAAATTGCTTCTAAAAGTGTGAGATCATTTAATGTAAGAGAAAATTGAGCATTGCACAAACTTCTGGTGGTGAAGAATAAAAGCGACATAATGCATAATAAAGGTTGCTATCACAAGGGGCAATGCAACGTGATGTTCTTTTCCACTAAGGGGTTGAGCATACAAACAAATAAGCGCATGGCAACCTCTGCTTCCCTATACGAAGGGCCTATCTTTTACTTTTATGCAAAGAGTCAAAGTTTTCTCTCTATTCCTTTTTATTTTATCCTTTGGCAAGCATCATGTGGTGAGGAAAGATCTAGGCACATGTGTCCAGTTGAATATGGGTGGCATGAGTTATTATTGTTGACATCACCTTTGAGGTGAATACGTTGGGGGGCAAAACTATAAGCCCCTATCTTTCTATGTGTCCGGTTGAAACGTTTTGCTCATGTGTATGAGGTGAGTGTTAGCAATCATAGAAGACTTTATGATGGTTGAGTATGTGGACTGATATGTCTCCAACGTATCTATAATTTTTGTTTGTTCCATGCTATTATATTATCATTCTTGGATGTTTAATGGGCTTTATTATACACTTTTATATGATTTTTGGGACTAACCTATTAACCCAGAGCCCAGTGCCAGTTTTTGTTTTTCTTCTGTTTTAGAGTATCGCCGAAAAGGAATATCAAACGGAGCCCAATTGACCTGAAACTCAACGGAGGACGTTTTTGGACCAAAAGAAGACCAGAGAGTACCGGAGGAGGACCATAAGGTCCACGGGCTGCCCACGAGGGTGGGGGCGTGCCCCCTGCCTCGTGGACAGCCCGGAGACCCTCTTTACTTGCCCCTGACTCGAACACCTCCTATATATACTGAAACCTTCGGAAAATAACCTAGATCGGGAGTTCCACCGCCGAAAGCCTCTGTTGCCACTGAAAACCAATCTAGACCCGTTCTGACACCCTGTCGGAGGGGGGAATCCCTCTCCGGTGGCCATCTTCATCATCCCGGCACTCTCCATGAGGAGGGAGGAGTAGTTGACCCTTGGGGCTGAGGGTATGTACCAGTAGCTATGTGTTTGATCTCTCTCTCTCTCTCTCTCTCTCTCTCTCTCTCTCTCTCTCTCGTTTTCTTGAGATGGCAAGATCTTTATGTGTCACGAGCTTTGTTATTATAGTTGGATCTTACGATGTTTCTCCCCCTCTACTCTCTTGTGATGAATTGAGTTTTCCCTTTGAAGTTATCTTATCGGATTGAGTCTTTAAGGATTTGAGAACACTTGATGTATGTCTTGCATGTGCTTATCTATGGTGACAATGGGATATCACGTGATCTACTTGATGTATGTTTTGGTGATCAACTTGCGGGTTCCGTGACCTTGGGAATCTATGCATAGGGGTTGGCACCCGTTTTCGTCTTGACTCTCCGGTAGAAACTTTGGGGCACTCTTTGAAGTTCTTTGTGTTGGTTGAATAGATGAATCTGAGATTGTGTGATACATATCGTATAATCATGCCCACGTATACTTGAGGTGACAATGGAGTATCTAGGTGACATTAGGGTTTTGGTTGATTTGTGTCTTAAGGTGTTATTCTAGTACGAACTCTATGATAGATTGAACGGAAAGAATAGCTTCGTGTTATTTTACTAAGGACTCTTGAATAGATCGATCAGAAAGAATAACTTTGAGGTGGTTTCGTACCCGACCATAATCTCTTCGTTTGTTCTCCGGTATTAGTTACTTCGGAGTGACATTTTCTTGCATGTTGAGGGATAGTTATATGATCCAGTTATCTTATTATTGTTGAGAGAACTTGCACTAGTGAAAGTATGAACCCTAGGCCTTGTTTCCTACCATTGCAACACCGTTTATGCTCACTTTTCTCACTTGCTACCTTGCTGTTTTTATTTTTTCTTATTACAAAAACCTATATCTACCATCCATATTGCACTTGTATCACCATCTCTTCGCCGAACTAGTGCACCTATACAATTTACCATTGTATTGGGTGTGTTGGGGACACAAGAGACTCTTTGTTATTTGGTTGCAGGGTTGCTTGAGAGAGACCATCTTCATCCTACGCCTCCCTGATACGTCCAAAATGCATCACTATTTTGTATCATAATTCATCTTTATTCATTGATATATTTCACATTATGATGATGTTCTTATGTTGTTTTGGTCTATTTTACACAGTTTGCAACTTTCCGGTGCCGGAACAGCAGACGCAGGATTCAGCAGGAAAAAGTGGATACTGAGTTGCTGAAGAAGAACACCTCCAAAGTACCTGAAAATTGACGGGAGGTATTTTTCAGATGAATAACGAAGACACGCAAAAGGGGAGTCAGAGGGGGGCCACAGGGTGCCCAGGCGGCCTGGGGGCGCGCCCCCCTGGCCGCGCCGGGGGGGCGCCTGGAGCCCCTGGCCCACCTCTGGTCGCCCCCGAAAACCCTAGGCATGGGACTTTTTACGGAGTTCCGCCGCCGCTTCGAGGCGGAAACCTATAGAGAAGAAAAGGGCATCTCCGGCGGGCAGATTCCGCTGGGGAGATCACCTCCCGGAAGGGGAGATCATCGCCATCATCATCACCATCATCACGGGCATCATCGAGATCATCATCAACATCATCCCCAACACCAGCACCATCTCCATCTTCATCCAAATCTCATCTTTCCATTGCAACTCGTGTTGAAATTTGTACTACCTATCCTCTCTACTCCATCGGTGTTGATTACTACTTTGTGGTGAATGCTATTGAGTTTTGTTGGAGAAATATTATTATGTCCAGATTGTTTATCACATATTTATCCCCACTGATCATGATCTCTTTTATGTCTTGTGAGTAGTTACTTTAGTTCTTGAGGACATGGGGAAAGTCTTGTTGTTAGTAGTCATATGCTGTTGAAGTAATATGTGTTGTTTGATACTTAAGTTGTGTTGTCATTCTACTAGTGGTGTTGTGTGAGTCGAACACCCAACACTTCGCCTTATTAAGGGCCTAGGAGAATACATTGTGTATAAAGAATGCTTATGGTGGGTTGCCGGAGTGACAGAAACCTGAACCCCAGTTTGCACGCTTTTGTATAAGGGAATAATGGATCCTCGATCGTATTGCTATGGTTAGGCTTTTGCCTTAAATTCTATCTTGTATTTGCGGATGCTTGCAAGGTGTTTAATCATAAGAGTGTATTCATCTTAGTCTAGAGAGTGCACTAGCATAGATCCACCCACCAACACTTATCAACACATAACATAGTATCGATGCGGAATATGGCGAAAGCACATGACTACCTCTCCCGTGTGTCCTCAAGAACACTTTAGTCTTTATAAGTTCAGTTGCTAGGCATCTCCTTTGCTAAGAAAGGATTGGGCCACTTGTTACTCTTAGTATCTTTTGCATTACTTGCCTTTACATTCCTGTTGCTTATATCGAGAAAACCCCTAAAAGTTATCTTTCAGTGCTTGCAGTAATTTCTTGCTCAGAATCGCTTATCAATACCTTCTGCTCCTCGTTGGGTTCGACACTCTTACTTATCGAAAATGATGCAACAGATCCCTTACGGTTGAGGGTTATCAAGTACCGTTTTCTGGCGCCGTTGCCGGGGAGCGTAGCGCTATTGGTAAAGTGGAACTGGTAAGAAAGTCTTTTTATAATTCTGTTTTTATTTTTTTTGCTGTTGCTACTCTTTATCCTTATGGATAACCCTATTATTGGAGCGTTGCTTGCGGGAAGACACCCCACACCTGTGGTGGTTGATCCTCCCCCTACTGAAATTGTGCCTTATAAAATACCAGCTGGCATTATCGATTATGTTTTGACTAATCGTTATGCAGGGGACAGACATCCCGGTGAACACTTGCTGTATTTGTCACGACTATGTTCATTATTTAAGCTTGCAGGTGTATCGAGGGAGTTTGTCATGAGGAAATTGTTTGTTGTGTCCCTTATAGATAAAGCTTCAGATTGGTATGGGCTTCTCGATAACCCACACTTGCTGGACTGACAGGAGCTTATGTCTCTCTTTTATACTAAATTTTATCCTCTTCATGAAATTCATCGAGACAGGAATTATATCTATAACTTTAGGTCTCGTGACGGAGAAAGCATTGCTCAAGCTTGGGGGAGATTGAAGTCTCTAATGCTCAAATGCCCTATTCATAAGCTTCCCAAGGAAATTATACTTACAAATTTTTATGCCAGGCTTTCTCGTCAGGATAAGGAGATGCTGGATGCCTCCTCTAGTGGGGTGTTTCAGAAGAAGAGTGTTGAAGAAAGGTGGGATCTCCTTGAAAGAATCCAGAGGAATACTGAAGATTGGGAAATTGATAAAGGTATTGAACCCGCTATAAATTATGAATATGATTATATTGAGAGCTATGTGGAAACTGATTACTTCAATACTTTTTGCTCTAAGATTGGTCTTGATTCCCATCTAGTGATTGATTTATGTAAGAACTTTGCCTCTCACGTTGATTCTTTTAAAAAGAATAGAGACCAGCACCATGCACCTTTTAAAGAACCACCTATTGATATTTATGTTGCTGAGCCTATTTTGCCTGCAGTCATATATGAAAAGCCTCCTTTTCCCACGAGGATAAAGGAACACTCTCTTGTAACAGGCATAATAAATAAAAGTGAGAGAAGAGTTGATGAACCTGAGGACCAGATTAGGGTCGATCCTTGAGTTGCATTGATTAAAGACCTTGTTACTGATGATGTTTTGGATTCCAATATAACTTTTTGTGCTGTTTCCACTAACCTTGTCACAGCCAAGAACAAAGGCCCAATTTCAGGTACTCCGGTGGTATCTGTTAAAATAGGAGATCACAATTATTATGGGCTATGCGATTTGGGATCGAGTGCAAGTGCTATTCCTTATTCACTTTATGAAGAAATCATCGGTGAGATTTCCCCTTGTGAACTCGAAGAAGTTGATGTTACTATTCATCTTGCAAATAGATCAACTATCTCTCCTATCGGAATTGTGAGGGACGTTGAAGTCCTATGTGGAAAGGTAAAATACCCTACCGACTTTCTGGTACTTGGTTTAGCCAGGGACAATTTTTGTCCCATCATTTTTGGTAGACCTTTTCTTAGAACTTGTGGAGCTATAATAGATTGCAAGAAAGGTAAAGTTTCTGTTGAATTCAATGGTGAGCCATATGAATTTAATTTTTCTAAGTTCTCTAAGCAGCCTCGTGGTACTGATTTACCTAGTGATGATAAAATTATTGAAAGTATTGCCTCTATTGCTATTCCCCCTGATGATCCTTTGCAGCAATACATGGAGGACCACGAGAATGATTTGCATATGCAGGAAAGAAATGAACTAGATGAAATATTCTTGAGGCAGCCTGCTATCCTGAAGCACAACCTTCCGGTTGAACCTTTGGGAATTTTATCAAAACCGAAAGAAGACCCGGTTTTCGATCTTAAACCTCTTCCCGATACGCTCAAGTATGCTTATTTAGATGAATAGAAAGTATATCCTGTTATTATCAATTCTAACCTTTGAGGATATGAAGAAGAGCGATTATTGGAAGTACTCCGTAAACACCGAGGTGCAATTGGCTACACCCTTGATGACCTTAAGGGGATTAGTCCATCTATCTGTCAACATACTATCAACCTTGAGCCTGATGCTAAACCAGTTGTTGATCATCAACGACGGTTGACCCCGAAGATGATGGATGTCGTGAGAACTGAGATTCTCAAGCTTCTAGCCGCAGGTATTATCTACCCTATAGCTGACAGTAAGTGGGTAAGTCCGATACATTGTGTTCCTAAGAAAGGAGGTACAACTGTGGTTCCTAATGATAAAAATGAACTAATACCTCAGAGAATTATTATTGGATATAGAATGTGTATCGATTACAGGAAGTTGAACAAGGCCACCAGGAAGGATCACTACTCGTTGCCGTTCATCGACCAAATGCTTGAAAGGTTATCCAAAAATACCCACTTTTGTTATCTCGATGGTTATTCTGGCTTCTCTCAAATTCATGTTAACACTGTCGATCAAGAGAAGACCACTTTTACTTGTCCTTTTGGTACTTATGCTTACAGACGTATGCCTTTTGGTTTATGTAATGCCCCTGCTACTTTTCAAAGGTGTATGTCTGCTATCTTTCATGGTTTCTGCGGGGATATTATGGAAGTCTTCATGGACGATTTCTCCGTCTATGGAACTTCATTTGACCATTGTCTTCACAACCTTAATAAAGTTTTGCAGAGATGCGAGGAGACAAATTTGGTACTCAACTGGGAGAAGTGCCACTTTATGGTTAATGAAGGAATTGTTCTTGGTCACAAGATTTCCGAAAGGGGAATTGAAGTGGACAAAGCCAAGATCGAAGCTATTGAGAGGATGCCTTATCCAAAGGACATCAAAGGTATTCGTAGTTTTCTCGGTCATGCAGGTTTTTATAGAAGATTTATTAAAGACTTTTCTAAAACCTCGAGACTCCTCACTAATCTTCTCCAGAAGGATGTTCCTTTTGCGTTTGATTAAAATTGTAAGGAAGCTTTTGAAATCCTTAAGAAAGCTTTAATAACTGCTCCTATAGTACAACCACCTGACTGGAATTTACCTTTTGAAATTATGTGTGATGCAAGTGATTTTGCTGTTGGAGCTGTTTTAGGACAAAGGGTTGATAAAAAATTGAATGTTATACATTATGCTAGTAAGACCCTTGATAGTGCTCAAAGAAATTATGCTACTACTGAGAAGGAATTCTTAGCTGTAGTTTTTGCTTGTGATAAGTTTAGGCAGTACATTGTTGATTCCAAAGTTATTATTCATACTGATCATGCTGCCATTAAATATCTTATGACAAAGAAGGATGCCAAGCCAAGGCTTATCAGATGGGTACTCCTTCTCCAAGAATTTGATTTGCAGATTGTTGATAGGAAAGGGGAAGACAATCCGGTAGCGGACAATCTTTCAAGAATGGAAGATATACCGCATGACCCCATCCCAGTTAACGATAGTTTTCCAGACGAGCAACTTGCCGTTGTAAAAATACAACCTCTCTCCGATCCTTGGTATGCATATTATGCTAATTTTATTGTTGCAAAGTATTTGCCTCCAGGTCTAACGTTTCAGCAAAGGAAGAAGTTCTTTCATGATTTGAGGCACTACTTTTGGGATGACCCACATCTTTTCAGAGAAGGTCCCGACGGGATTGTGAGAAGATGCATTCTGGAACATGAGCAGAAGGACGTTCTCCGACGGTGTCATGATAGTCCTTATGGAGGACATCATGCCGGTGAAAGGACTGCACATAAGGTTCTTCAATCAGGTTTTTATTGGCCTACTCTCTTTAAAGATGCTAGAAATTATGTTTTAGCCTGTGATAAATGCTAGAGAGTTGGTAACATTAGTAGAAGGAATGAGATGCCTATGAATTACTCACTAGTGATTGAACCTTTCGATTGTTGGGGTTTTGATTTTATGGGTCCTTTTCCTTCTTCGCACAAGTACACTCACATTTTAGTAGCTGTTGATTATGTGACCAAGTGGGTTGAAGCAATCCCCACTGAAAGTGCTGACCACAAAACATCCTTGAAAATGCTTAAGGATGTAATATTTCCTAGGTTTGGTGTACCAAGGTACCTCATGACCGATGGAGGATCACACTTCACGCACGGAGCTTTTAGAAAAGCTTTGGCTAAATACGATGTTAATCATAGAATTGCTTCACCTTATCATCCTCAAACTAGTGGGCAAGTTGAGCTCACCAATAGAGAGATTAAGTTGATCTTACAGAAAACGGTAAATAGAAATAGGAAGGATTGGTCAAATAAATTGGGAGATGCTTAGTGGGCATATAGAACTGCTTACAAAAACCCCATGGGCATGTCTCCCTATAAGATGGTGTATGGCAAGGCTTGCCATTTGCCATTAGAGCTAGAGCACAAAGCTTTCTGGGCTGTTAGAGAGCTTAACGCTGACCCAAAACTAGCTGGTGAGAAGCGTCTCATGAACTTGACTTCTCTAGATGAATGGAGGAGTGAAGCTAACGAGAGCGCTAAAATGTTCAAAGAAAAGGTAAAAAGGTGGCATGATAGGAAGATTCTGAAACGTGAATTTAATGTTGGTGATAAAGTTTTGTTGTTTAGATCCCGTTTCAGGTTTTCTCCAGGTAAACTACTTTCCAGGTGGGAAGGACCATTTCATATTGAAGAAGTTTATCGGTCTGGTGCAATTAAGATTAATAATTTTGAAGGCACCAAATCTCAAGTTGTGAATGGGCAAAGACTTAAACATTACATAGCAGGAGACCCTGTCGATGTTGATGTGAATATAATATACACAACAACCCATGAAGAACATGTTGCAGGCCTGTTTCAGACGCCAGCAGAAGCAAAATAAAGAAAAGGTATGTAGTACGGTAAGAAAACACCGCAAAACATCATAAAAGTTCCGTATTACGAGTATTTGCAAAATTAGTAAAATTCCGAGTCGAAGTGGAGCCGGAGACGACCACCAGGGAGTCCAGGCGCCCCCCTGGCGCCCCCCCTGGGCCGTGCCGGCAGGCCGCCTGGACACCCTGGTGCCCGTCTCCGACCCCGCCTTGGTCCGTTACCTTCCTTTCTGTGCATAAATTTTTCCTATATATTTGCCCGGATTGTTCCGGCAACGTATCTTGCGATTTCGCGTGTTTTCTCTTCGATCTGTTTCTGCCAGAAAATCTTTCAGCTAAATTTAGGTGCCATGGCTTCTCCAAGTTCCCCCAAGGACACGTTCGTCGTCAACGTCATCAACCCTTACCTCGCCGAGGTGAAGAAGCACCCTCAGGTTGTTCAGATGAAGGAAGGCGTCCTTCACCAGGAAGATCTGAAGGGACCTATCAAGGAGGGGAGCGTCCAGGCCAGGCTGGAAGAGGTGAAGCAAGAAGTCTTCAAGTACAAGAAGATGACCGAGCGTGGTGTCGAAGCTAACTTTGACATCACCAACGAGCTGAAGAACTACTTTCTGAAGGAGATGAAGGAGGTGTGGGAAAGAATCGCCGCGTCTGAAGACAGAATCATAGAACTCCAAGGGAAAATTAATGATCTACATAACCAGAACTGTGAGTATGAACTAAGATTTATGCTCATGAGTTTGGGTGCTGAATGCAGGATTCAGGAGATGAGCCTCCCACAAGAGACTTTAGCAAGATATCCATGGAAGCGTTTCGCCAAGGACTACGTGGTTAACGCCAGCAAGCATGGGTGAAATCTCCGTGGGTAATGGCATTCCCTTGGCTTGTCCCAAGCTTGGGGGAGTGCCCGGTATCTTCGTCTTTTACCTTGTGTCTTTTAGAAGTCAAGTAGAGTCGTATCATGTCTAGGGAGATTATTATATGAGATAGGTGTGTGCATTGAGGTCTATCACCCCTTTGGTGAAGAATTGTATCCGTGAGTGTGGAGTCGTCTATGATGGAATATTAATGAGAAGTTTATCGGTTCCTTTTTGCTGCACTCGGTATTCTCTTCACGCAATCGACCTTATATGATGATTCTTATGGGGAGTATTGACCTTATGTCAGGTATGGCTATGAAACTTTATTTAATCTTGGTAAATATAGCTTTGGTCATAACAACAAGCATGATTTTCTTAGAGTATAAATATAGCCAAAACCTTTATGTTATTATGCTTGAAGTGTTATGTTGACAAGGAAGACAACTTGATGTGTTATGCTTATTTCAATGTTCATGCTTTATATTGCTTTGCACCTTAGTCATCATCAATTGTCTGCTCTCTCAAAACCTTTGCTAGCCTAACTCTGTACTAAGCGGAATTCTGCTTGTGCATCCATACCCTTAAGCCAATACCTTCCATATGAGTCCACCATACCTACCTACTCGTGGTACTCCACTACCACCTCCTAAAGTATATAATTTATGTGTTATCCTTAAATGTTCAAAATCTTTTATTTTGTGCCCCTGCTTTAGCTCATGAGGAAGTAGTAGCTAATTCATGACCTTTTTGAGTTGGACAAGCTTCACCCCGGGATTGCATGTATAATGTGCAAACCCATAATACGAAAAGGAACTGGCATTGAGTGCGCCCGGCTTAAAAATAATATAACAAACAAACCCTCCTTCACGCTTTGTTCATGAGAAATCAGAAAACTTTGGCAGTGATAAACAAAGGAGAATAAGAGGATGTTATCGTCCTCATACGGGAGCCGTTCCTCGAAACTTGTCCAGTTCAAGAAGTAATTGAATTATCTATTAGCATTCGTTGACGAATCATGCACCTCTCAAAAACTTATTTTCATTTTGTTTGATTTGAGGATAGCACATGAGTTTTCCCTACTACCCTAGAGCAGGGCCTATCTTTTACTTTTAAGTTGAGTCAGTTATTTCTACTTCCCTCTATTTCTCAAAGAGAGCAGACGCTTGATGTTGATAAGGATTCATTCATATAAAGCTGCATTAAGATTTGTCATATCATATCCTTGTTGACATTATCATTTGATAAGTAAGTTGTTTGTCATGCCCAGCTAAGGCAAATATCTTCCTTTGTGTTAACACTTTCACTTCTTGCTTATTAACATGTTATTCCAAAAAGCTTCAATTAATCCCATCAAATATAAGAGCAAAAGCTAAAATTATTTGTTGTTCTTTGACCAAAGGACATGTTTGACATGATATAATGAGTTTCCTTGGTCCTACATTCGAATATAAGTGTTAACACTCTTTCATAAGAGCCTTATGAGTTAAAGATTGCTGCTGAGGGTATTTTAGTTGGTGAAGTGACTATGATGCTTCTTGTCCGTATTCTATTTATCGACACTTCACTCTCTAAACTTGTGGACAGGTTTACCGAGTTCATATTCGCTTGGGGACAAGCGAGGTCTAAGCTTGGGGGTGTTGATACGTCCAAAATGCATCACTATTTTGTATCATAATTCATCTTTATTCATTGATATATTTCACATTATGATGATGTTCTTATGTTGTTTTGGTCTATTTTACACAGTTTGCAACTTTCCGGTGCCGGAACAGCAGACGCAGGATTCAGCAGGAAAAAGTGGATACTGAGTTGCTGAAGAAGAACACCTCCAAAGTACCTGAAAATTGACGGGAGGTATTTTTCAGATGAATAACGAAGACACGGAAAAGGGGAGTCAGAGGGGGCCACAGGGTGCCCAGGCGGCCTGGGGGCGCCCCCCTGGCCGCGCCGGGGGGGCGCCTGGAGCCCCTGGCCCACCTCTGGTCGCCCCCTTTTGCATATATGCTCTCCGTCCCTCGAAAACCCTAGGCACGGGACTTTTTACGGAGTTCCGCCGCCGCTTCGAGGCGGAAACCTACAGATAAGAAAAGGGCATCTCCGGCGGGCAGATTCCGCCGGGGAGATCACCTCCCGGAAGGGGAGATCGTCGCCATCGTCATCACCATCATCACGGGCATCATCGAGATCATCATCAACATCATCCCCAACACCAGCACCATCTCCATATTCATCCAAATCTCATCTTTCCATCGCAACTCGTGTTGAAACTTGTACTACCTATCCTCTCTACTCCATCGGTGTTGATTACTACTTTGTGCTGAATGCTATTGAGTTTTGTTGGAGAAATATTATTATGTCCAGATTGTTTATCACATATTTATCCCCACTGATCATTATCTCTTTTATGTCTTGTGAGTAGTTACTTTAGTTCTTGAGGACATGGGGAAAGTCTTGTTGTTAGTAGTCATATGTTGTTGAAGTAATATGTGTTGTTTGATACTTAAGTTGTGTTGTCATTCTACTAGTGGTGTTGTGTGAGTCAAACACCCAACACTTCGCCTTATTAAGGACCTAGGAGAATACATTGTGTATAAAGAATGCTTATGGTGGGTTGCCGGAGTGACAGAAACCTGAACCCCAGTTCGCACGCTTTTGCATAAGGGAATAATGGATCCTCGATCGTACTGCTATGGTTAGGCTTTTGCCTTAAATTCTATCTTGTATTTGCGGATGCTTGCAAGGTGTTTAATCATAAGAGTGTATTCATCTTAGTCTAGAGAGTGCACTAGCATAGATCCACCCACCAACACTTATCAACACATAACATAGTATCGATACGGAATATGGCGAAAGAACATGACTACCCCTCCCGTGTGTCCTCAAGAACGCTTTAGTCTTTATAAGTTCAGTTGCTAGGCCTCTCCTTTGCTAAGAAAGGATTGGGCCACTTGTTACTCTTAGTATCTTTTGCATTACTTGCCTTTACATTCTTGTTGCTTATATCGAGAAAACCCCTAAAAGTTATCTTTCAGTGCTTGCAGTAATTTCTTGCTCAGAATCACTTATAAATACCTTCTGCTCCTCGTTGGGTTCGACACTCTTACTTATCGAAAATGCTGCAACATCCCTTACGGTTGAGGGTTATCACTCCCGCGGATTGATAAACCTTAGGTCATCCACTTGAGGGAAATTTGCTACTGTCCTACAAACCTCTTCACTTGGAGGCCCAACACGTCTACAAGAAGAAGGTTGTGTAGTACACATCAAGCTCTTTTCTGGCGCCTTTGCCGGGGTGGTCCAACAAAGGCATTAAAAGCGCTTGTTGGGAGACAACCCAATTTTATTTTCTTTTGCTTCTGTTTAGGAATAAATATTGCATCTAGCTTATGTTTAGATGTGGTTTTGTGTTTTAATTAGTGTTTTTGCCAAGTAGAACCTTTGGGAAGACTTGTGTGAAGTTTATGTGACCATGCTGTAAAAAACAGAAACTTTAGCGCTCACGAGATTAGCTACCATGTGTTACTGGAGAGAGTGCTTTTTAATTGATTCTTTTTGCAGATGATTAATAGACAAATTCCTCAGGTCTACCAATTTATTTTAGAATTTTTAGAGTTACAGAAGTAATCGAAATTACAGATTTCTACAGACTGTTCTGTTTTTGACAGATTCTGTTTTCCGTGTGTTGTTTGCTTATTTTGATGAATCTATGAGTAGTATCGGAGGGTATGAACCATAGAGAAGTTGGAATGCAGTAGATATTACACCAATATGAATTTAGAATAAGTTCAAAACAGTACCTAAGTGGTGGTTTTATTTTCTTATACTAAGGAACCTCACGAGTTTTCTATTAAGTTTTGTTTTGTGAAGTTTTCAAGTTTCGGGTAAATATTCGATGGACTATGGAATAAGGAGTGGCAAGAGCCTAAGCTTGGGGATGCCCAAGGCAACCCAAGGTAAAATTCAAGGACAACCAAAAGCCTAAGCTTGGGTATGCCCCGGATGGCATCCCCTCTTTCGTCTTCGTCTATCGGTAACTTTACTCGATGCTATATTTTTATTCACCACATGATATGTGTTTTGCTTGGAGCATCAATTTATTTTATTTTGTTTTTCTTGCTGTTTGAATAATATCCCGAGATCTGAAATTCTTGAATGTTAGAGAGTCTTCACATAGTTACATAATTATTCAACTACTCATTGATCTTCACTTATATCTTTTGGAGTAGTTTGTTGTTTGCTCTAGTGCTTCACTTATATCTTTTAGAGCACGGCGGTGGTTTTATTTTTGAAGAAATAGATGAATTCTCATGCTTCACTTATATTATTTTGAGAGTCTTTTAGAACAACATGGTAATGTGCTTTTGTTATAAAACTAGTCCTAATATGATAGGCATCCAAGTTGGGTATAGTAAAAACTTTCATACAAGTGCATTGAATATAATGAGAAGTTGGATACTTGATGATTGTTTTGAGATATGAGGATGGTGATATTAGAGTCATGCTAGTGGAGTAATTATGAATTTTAGAAATACTTGTGTTAAGTTTTGTGATTCCGGTAGCATGCACGTATGGTGAACCGCTATGTGACAAAGTTAGAGCATGAGGTATTTGTTGAGTGCCATCCTTTGTGTGGAGGTCGGGATCGCGCGATGGTTAACTCCTACCAACCCTTCCCCTAGGAGCATGCGTTGATTACTTTGTTTTGATGACTCGTAAATTTTTGCAATAAGTATATGAGTTCTTTATGACTAATATTGAGTCCATGGATTATACGCACTCTCACCCTTCCACCATTGCTAGCCTCTCTTGTACCGCGCAACTCTCGCCGGTACCATACACCCACCATATACCTTCTTCAAAACAGCCACCATACCTACCTATCATGGCATTTCCATAGCCATTCCGAGATATATTTCCATGCAACTTTCCACCGTTCGGTTCATATGACACGCTTCATATTGGCATATTGCCATGCATGATCATGTAGTTGACATCGTATTTGTGGCAAAGCCACCATCACAATTCATTCATACATGTCACTCTTGATTCATTGCACATCCCGGTACACCGCGGGAGGCATTCATATCGAGTCATACTTTGTTCTAGTATCGAGTTGTTAATTTTGAGTTGTAAGTCAATAAAAGTGTGATGATCTTCATTATTAGAGCATTGTCCC
The DNA here is from genome assembly GCA_902687465.1 of Secale cereale. Lineage (NCBI taxonomy): Eukaryota > Viridiplantae > Streptophyta > Magnoliopsida > Poales > Poaceae > Secale > Secale cereale. Next base: position 571,517,534 of record LR738713.1, on the reverse strand, counting down.
ATGTGAGAAAAGGCCAAATAATAAAAAAAAGATGGCCCAAAAAAATATAGAGAGGGGATAAAAAAAGAGAGAAAGCCCCTCCCAAAAAATGAGAGAAAAGAGAGAAAGGACAATGCCACTATCCTTTGCCACACTTGTGCTTCAAAGTAGCACCATGATCTTCATGATAGAGAGTCTCTTGTTTTGTCACTTTCATATACTAGTGGGAATTTTTCATTATAGAACTTGGCTTGTATATTCCAACGATGGGGTTCCTCAAATGCCCTAGGTCTTCATGAGCAAGCAAGTTGGATACACACCCACTTAGTTTCTTTTGTTGAGCTTTCATACACTTATAACTCTAGTGCATCTGTTGCATGGCAATTCCTACTCACTCACATTGATATCTATTGATGGGCATCTCCATAGCCCATTGATACGCCTAGTTGATGTGAGACTATCTTCCTTTTTGTCTTCCCCACAACCACCACTCTATTCCACCTATAGTGCTATATCCATGGCTCACGCTCATGTATTGCGTGAAAGTTGGAAGGTTTGAAAAAAGGGACAATTACATTTGAGCCCCTAGTTGTGTCACACCCGTGTGTTTTGCCCCTAAATTCAAAAAACCCTCGTTTCTGCCCAAGTTTGTTTGGTCTTCTTATGCTTTTGCCCTTTGACCGTTTGACTTTAACTTTGAAAACATCATAACAAATTCATACTAACTCAGAAAAATGCGTATAAGATATCAAAATGTTCGGAAAAACATCACCCATATGTGCACGTCATTTGCATTCATGACAAACGTGTTGAAAATCCAAAAAAAATCATATGATCTCAAACTGAGGTATAGACTTTTCATCATTGTTGTCATGAATGCAAATGACATGTACTTATTGGTGATGTTATTTCGAACATTTTGATATATTATTTGCATTTTTCTGAGTTAGTATGAATTCGTTATGAAGTTTTCAAAGTTGCGGTCAAATGGTCAAAGGGCAAAAGGATAAGAGGAGCAAACGAGCTTGGACAGAAACGAGGGTTTTTCGAATTTAGGGGCAAAACACACGGGTGTGACACAACTAGGGGCTCAAATGTAATTGTCCCTTGAAAAAATTTGAGTATGAAAACAATTGCTTGGCTGAAACTGGGGTTTTCCATGATATGAATATTTTGTGTGATGAATAGGGAGCATAGCCAGACTATATGATTTTGATGGGATAACTTTCTTTGGCCATATTATTTTGAGAAGACATGATTGCTTTGTTAGTATGCTTGAAGTATTATTATTCTTATGTCAATATGAACTTTTATCTTGAATCTTACGGATCTGAACATTCATTCCACAACAAAGAGAATTATATTGAGAATTATGTTAGTTAGCATTCCACATAAAAAATTCTGTTTTTATCATTTACCTACTCGAGGACGAGCAGGAATTAAGCTTGGGGATGCTTGATACGTCTGCAACGTATCTATAATTTTTTTATTGTTCCATGCTATTATATTATCCTTCTTGGATGTTTAACGGGCTTTATTATACACTATTATATGATTTTTGGGACTAACCTATTAACCCAGAGCCCAGTGCCAGTTTCTGTTTTTCTCCTGTTTTAGAGTATCGCAGAAAACGAATATCAAATAGAGCCCAATTGACCTGAAACTCAACGGAGGACGTTTTTGGACCAAAAGAAGACCAGAGAGTACCGGAGGAGGACCAGAAGGTCCACCGGCTGCCCACGAGGGTGGGGGCGCGCCCCCTCTCCCTAGGCGTGCCCATGCCTCGTGGACAGCCCGGAGACCCCCTTTACTTGCCCCCGACTCCAACACCTCCTATATATACCGAAACCTTCAGAAAATGACCTAGATCGGGAGTTCCGCCGCTGAAAGCCTCTGTTGCCACCGAAAACCAATCTAGACCCATTCTGGCACCCTGCTGAAGGGGGGAATCCCTCTCCGATGGCCATCTTCATCATCCCGGCGCTCTCCATGACGAGGGAGGAGTAGTTCACCCTCGGGGTTGAGGGTATTTACCAGTAGCTATGTGTTTGATCTCTCTCTCTCTCTCTCTCTCTCTCTCTCTCTCGTGTTCTTGAGAAGGCACAATCTTGATGCATCGCGAGCTTTGCTATTATAGTTGGATCTTATGATGTTTCTCCCCCTCTACTATCTTGTGATGAATTGAGTTTTCCCTTTGAAGTTATCTTATCGGATTGAGTCTTTAAGGATTTGAGAACACTTGATGTATGTCTTGCATGTGCTTATCTTTGGTGACAATGGGATATCACGTTATCTACTTGATATATGTTTTGGTGATCAACTTGCGGGTTCCGTGACCTTGGGAATCTATGCATAGGGGTTGGCACACGTTTTCGTCTTGACTCTCCGGTAGAAACTTTGGGGCACTCTTTGAAGTTCTTTGTGTTGGTTGAATAGATGAATCTGAGATTGTGTGATGCATAGCGTATAATCATGCCCACGGATACTTGAGGTGAAAATGGAGTATCTAGGTGACATTAGGGTTTTGGTTGATGTGTGTCTTAAGGTGTTATTCTAGTACGAACTCTATGATAGATTGAACGGAAAGAATAGCTTCGTGTTATTTTACTACAGACTCTTGAATAGATCGATCAGAAAGAATAACTTTGAGGTGGTTTTGTACCCTACCATAATCACTTCGTTTGTTC
>LR738713.1:571493324-571505512 GCA_902687465.1 Secale cereale | reverse complement strand
TGGTAATTACCTATTCTTAAGGCCTTGAACTTAGTTCTCTTGATTTGATTCGTAGGCGTAGCGCTGAAATTTCTCTTGACTACCTTAGGTGCCCCCGAGATGGTGTGCGGATATGATGGACTGTTGGGAGGCGTTGGTGGATGAGTGGTGCTCTCCCAAATGGCTAGTCGAACACCAAAGGGCCAAGGATAAGCGTGCCCAAATGGTTGGTGTGCCACACCATCAAGGGAGCTGCGACCTGTTTGAGTTCGGGGGTCACTGGGTATGTGGTTTGCTTCATGATTCATGCAATTTCATTCTACATGATAGCATTTTTCCTTGGATAGCTCAATAATGCTTACTTAGTTAAAAAATGGCATCACTACCTTGGATAGCTCAATAATGACCTAAACTTAGTTTAGCTCGTTCATTTATGACATAATTAGCTCTAAAATGACATAATATGCTTTAGTTAGCTAAAAAATTGCATAACTATCTTTGATATCTCAATAATGACCTAAAATAATTTTAGCTCGTTCATTTATGACATAATTAGCTCTAAAATGACATAATATGCTTTAGTTAGCTAAAAAAGGCATAACTACCTTGGATAGCTCAATAATGACATAATTAGCATAGTTTGGTCAAAATTGGCATAATAATCTTGGTTACCTCCAAAATGACCTAAACTTAGCTTTTTTTCCTCAAAAATGACATAATAACCTTACTTAGCTCCAAAATGACCTTATTTACATAGCAATTTCATTCTTCATGCTAGCTTGAGCCCTTGACTAATATTTTGTTCCTCTCTCTCAGTCGCACCACAACAAGAAGCCCGTGCCAGGTCTGTTCGACCTCTATGGCATGGCCCATAGTGCCCCGTACAAGAAGGCCAAGGCATTCTTGGAGTCTGACCTAGATCATCCAGAGACCTTCACCAACATCTCCTCCCACAACAAGCTCGTGAGGTACAGAGACGAGGGGAAGGCAAGGAAAGGGGAGGACTTTAACCCGAGCTAGGATCCTTTTGATACAGAGCTGGTTATGATATCTGGTGGCGGGAGGTCCCATGGCTCGACAGCCATTGGTGATGGACTGATACGTTGTCCTAAGACTCTCACGCAGATCAAGAAGCGCCAGAGTAGCTCTGATCCTGAGATAATGCCTCGTGCACGGCCATCGGAGCTCGCCATGGCGGTTAGTTATACGGACTCGGATACCTTTCCTATCCATTACATTGTGTGTGCGTCCGTCGATGATTACAATGCTAACGAGGAGTGGTGTGTTGCAGGCTGCTCTTGAGAAAGAGAGAGCAAACACGCAGACGCTTTTGGAGGCGGCAAGAAGGCAGGCGGAGGAGAGGGAGAGGGAGCTGGAGGAGAGGACGGCTAGGCTGTTGGAGGAGGAGAGGAACCAGAACGATGCTCAAAACCGGGCCCTATATGACATCTTGGTGGTATGTTTCTCCTGCATATTAGCCAAATCATGCACATAATGTTTGTTCCATTACTAACTAATATGACTAACTCGTGAGAACCAAATGTGTAGAGCATGTGTGAGAAAAGCGGTCAGACCCCTCCGCCGATGCCCCAGATTGCTCCGGCGACCACGGTGAGTTTGATTTGAATGGTCGTTAGTTACTAGTATTCACATTTATGTTGCATCATGCTAACGAGACATTGCAAATGATCTTTGGTGTAGAATGCTTCCCGACAAGCATCAACCGATCCTTCTCGGTCTGCCCTTGGTGGAACCCCGACCGGCCCTTCACCTCAGTCTGGCACTGGCGCAGCCTCGACCGGTCCTTCACCTCCGTGATAACGGTATTTTTCTTCTTATTTAGCCTAGTTAGTCCATTTATGACATAATTTAGCCTATTTAGTCCACAAATGACATAATAAGATGAAGAAAATCAAGGAATAGGAAGAAAAGAAGGAATAGGAAGAGAAGAAGAAGATGAAGAATAAGAAAAGAAGAAGAAGAAGAAGATCTTCTTCTTCTTCTTTTCCTCCTCTTATTTAGCCTTTTTAGTCCATTTATGACATAATTTAGCCTATTTAGTCCACAAATGACATAATAAGATGAAGAAAATCAAGGAATAGGAAGAAAAGAAGGAATAGGAAGAGAAGAAGAAGAAGAAGAAGAAGAAGAAGAAAAGAAGAAGAAGAATAAGAAAATCTTCTTCTTCTTTTCTTATTCTTCTTCTTCTTCTTCTTCTTCTTCTTTTCCTCCTCTTATTTAACCTATTTAGTCCATTTATGACATAATTTAGCCTATTTAGTCCACAAATGACATAATAAGATGAAGAAAATCAAGGAATAGGAAGAAAAGAAGGAATAGGAAGGGAAGAAAAAGAAGAAGAATAAGAATAAGAAGAAGAAGAAGAACTCTTCTTCTTCTTTTCTTATTCTTCTTCTTCTTCTTCTTCTTCTTCTTCTTCTTCTTTTCCTCCTCTTATTTAGCCTATTTAGTCCATTTATAACATAATTTAGCCTATTTAGTCCACAAATGACACAATAAGCTTAGTTATGTCAAAAATGGCCTAATTAGCCAGGTTAGCTCCAAAATGACCAAGTTTACCTATGTTAGCTCCAATATGATCCATTTAACCTACGTTAGCTCCAAAAAGACCAAGTTTACCTAAGTTAGCTACAATATGATCCATTTTACCCGCGTTAGCTCCAAAATGACCTATTTACCTAAGCTAGCTCTAAATTGACCTACACACTTAGCATTTTTACCTAGCTTAGCAAAAAATGACATTTTTACCTAGGTTAGCTAAAAAATGACCAAGTTTACCTAGGTTAGCTTCAATATGATCCATTTAACTTAGCTTAGCTCTAAAATGACCAAGTTTACCTAGGTTAGCTCCAATATGATACATTGAACTTATCTTATCTCCAAAATGACCTATTTACCTAGCTTAGCTCTAAATTGGCTTTTTTAACTACATTTGTTGGAAAAGAAGAAGATAAAGAAGAGGGGGAGGAGAGAAAGAAAGAGAAGATAAAATCTTCTTCTTATTTTCCTCTTCTTCTTCTTCTTCTTTTCCTCTTCTAGCTATTCTTCTTCTTCTAACTTTCATCTTTCCCAATTTGCAGATTTGCTTGAGATGAGGAAGCTTGCATTGATGGACTCATATATTCTCCTTGTGCTTCCTTTTTGTTTATGAAAACATGTTTGGGAACTTCTTATTGTTGGATATGTTGTTGGAAACTTCTTATGTCATATGGATATATGTTGGACTTGAGTAAATATATTGTTGGAAACTTCTTATGTCATATGGATATATGTTGGACTTGAGGAAATATATTGTTGGAAACTTCTTATGCCATATGGATATATGTTGGACTTGAGGAAATATATTGTTGGATATGTTGTTGGAAACTTCTTATGTCATATGGATATATGTTGGACTTGAGTAAATATATTGTTGGATATGCTTGTTGAGTATATATGTATTATCTGTGTATATCTATGAATTTCTGTCAAATTGAATGAATTCAATTAAAAACAGGGGTTATATAGGCTCTTTGCCGTCTGCCAGCAGTCAGCAAAGAGCTTTGCCGACTGCTAGCAGACGGCAAAGCTCTTTGCCGACAGCAAGCAGTCGGCAAAGAATGCCACGTGGCAGCTCCCTGTTCAACCTGGGAACACTGGTTGCCTATTTGGGCATTTTGCCGACTGCCGGCAGACGGCAAAGAGGCTCAGCTCTTTGCCGACTGCCGGCAGTCGGCAAAGAGGCTAAGGTCTTTGCCGACTGCCGGCAGTCGGCAAAGAGGCTAAGGTCTTTGCCGACGGCCAGCAGACGGCAAAAAAGGCCACGTGGCAGCTTCCCAGTGACTCCTATTTGGCCTCTTTGCCGTCTGCCAGCGGACGGCAAAGACCTTAGCCTCTTTGCCGTCTGCCGGCTGACGGCAAACCACGCCGTTAACCCCTAACGGCTCCCACCTCACCTCACTGCCGTCTACGCTCTTTGCCGTCTGCTGGCCGCAAACGGCTGACGGCAAAGAGCTTTGCCGACTGCTTCTATGAAGCAGACGGCAAAGAAGGCCTTTACCGGCGTTAATTCAGCCGGATTGTTTGCCGACTGCTAGCAGTCGGCAAAGAGCTTTGCCGACTGCCATTCATGCCTTTGCCGACTGCCATGGCAGTCGGCAAAGAAGCTGATTCCTGTAGTGATGAATACTAAGAGCTGAGCACGATAGTAGCTATTAAAAGACAAAGAACACACACAGCAAAGATAGACATGAAAATTCTATGTTATGTTCTAGGTAGAAGTGGAGCGTGTTTCTCTCCCACATAAAGAAAGCTGAGTTCCGACTCGTTGTGAAAAGCTAAAGAAAACTAAAAAGGAAAACTAAAAGCAAGACGCTCCAAGCATAGCACATAACACATGAAGTGATAAAAATATAGTGGAACGAAAGACGAACTGATAATGTTGATGGAGAAGGGGATGCACGGGGGCATCCCCAAGCTTAGACGCTTGAGTCTCCTTGAATATTTCTTGGGGGTGCACGGGGGCATCCCCAAGCTTGAGCGCTTGACACTCCTGAATCTTTTTATCATCTTCCCTCGCACACTTGAAAACTCCCTTCATACATAACTCATCATAATCTGATTAGCGAGGTTAGTACCCATAGTAAAATAATTGTTCCTTGCTGGAAATAAAGATATTCTTGAAGTTCAACTGTTTCTCAAGATTGCCAAAAGGTTTTTGCAAAGAAAAAACAAGCTCTTGGTTTGCAAAATGAAAGAAAGGCAAAACAGGACAGAATCTGTGAAAAACAGAACAGCAGGTAGTAAATGATTTGTTCGGGGAACTTCTGCAACTCTAATCAAAAAACTCAGAACAGACGCACGAAAGATAATTGTATAGAGCACGCTGTCGAAAAAATTCAGACCAAAAAGATGTTCTGGTGATTTTATACGAATTTTTCTATCCAAGGACCAAATCTGTTTCCTGGACAGCACGTCACAACTTTTGGACTTTCTTGCAATCAGAGGCTACACTTGGCACAAAGTTAAAAAGTAAAGATACAATGATGATGCTACTGTAGTAACAACATCAAGACACAACAAAAAGCAAAATAAAATTTTATTCATTGTGGGCTGCCTCCCAAAAGCGCTTTCTTTTATGCCTTTAAGCTAGGCATAGGACTTTAATGATGCTCTCGTAAGAATAAGAGCTGAAGAACAAAAGAGGGCATCAAGAAGCAAATGCCAAATACATTTAAGCCTAACATGCTTCCTATGCATAGGAATATTGCAATAGAATAATTCATTGAAGCATGAAGCAACTAGCATAGGAAGGCAAGACAAGCATAACTTCAAAATATTCATCATAAAGAGAGGAAACTTCTTATTATTAAGATATTTAGAACCAAGCCTCCCTCTCTCATTATAAATTTCAGTGGCATCATGGATGAACTCAACAATATAAGCATCACATAAAGCATTGTTACCATGATCCACATGCAAAGAGGTACTCTCACTCCCCACATAAGCATAATTTTTTCTCATTGGTAATAGTGGGAGTAGGACTATCTTAAACAACTTGAACACTATAGATTAGTTGTATATTAGGAGGGTGGTGTTCAACAAGGGAGTAATTCCCTTCATGATTATGACAAGTTTCATAAGGATAATTTCTCCTTATGTCATAGGTACCTTTATAATCACTATAGATTGGAGTTATAACATCATCATGGTAGAGAAGAGCATTATCATTGCTAGCAACTATATTTGTAAACATGTTGTCTTTATTCTTACTAGCAAGAGAATTATCAATTATCACATCACTAGTGGGGATAGGATTTGCAATCCTATCATCCCCAAGCTTAGAGCTTCCCATATCTTCACTTTCAGAGTTGGTACCAAAAAGATTTTCAAGATCATAAGCAGCATTATCATCATTTTCCCAATCACAATAAGTAACATGCATATCATAATCAAAATCATCTTCAATAGTACCTACGGACGTATCATCAAGATGATAATTAAGGCAATAAACTTCACCTTCTTCTTTAAACTTACAACCGTTAGGATAAAAGTTGATGGGAGGAATATGCTCAGGCCAGGTTGATACCCATTCTTCTTCCTTCTTGCTCCTCCTCCTCCTCCTCTTCTTTTTATTATTCTTCACCTTAGGAGGGGGTGGTTGGAGATGAAGCTTCTCCACATATCCTGGTTTATCATTAGAAACAATAGGGGAAACTTGGGAGAAACTCTCCTTTTTATTAGCAGAAATATAAGAGACAATTTTATACTTTGGTAAAGTTCCCTCCTTTCTAATCTTACTTATGTAATCATTTTCATGGCAATTAACAACACAATAGAGATGGCAATTTTGCAAAGTGTTTTTTATTCCTATGGCATTATCATCCAGCCAAGAAGTCTTTTCTGATAACTCTCCACACATCAAAAATAACATAAGCTCATCATAAAGATCATAGGTGATCATGTTATCACACAACCGGTTAACAGTTATGTTTTGAAAGTTCATGCATTGAAAATTAAAGTGACCCTCTATACGGCAAAGTTCACAAGTAAAAGGATAAAGGTCACACAATTCTCTAGCAATTTCATTTAAATCTCTGACCCAAGTGATTGTTCTTTCATGCTTATGCTGCTTACAATACTTCTCTTCTTCAATCATAGGCCTTTCACAAGGTCTATCCACTCCACAAAAATTAACATGCTTATATAAAACTTCATTTTTAGGAATTGGATCATGCATGTTGCAATCATCATGAACAATTTAATTTTCTTTGCAAGTCTCTTTAAAAGGTTTATGATGCTTGATCCAATCCTCCTTAGGCATATTAAGATGTGAAGCAAAAGATTTGAGGAAATCAACAAGGAGTTGAGAATCAAGCCCAAATTTAGCACTAAACTTATTAAAACTTGTAGTTTCAACAAAGGACTTAATGCAATCATACTCATAAATTATACCTGACTCTTTACCTTTGTCGATCTCCCAATCTTCAGTGTTGCGTTGAATTCTTTCAAGGAGTTCCCATTTAGCATCAATCTTTTCGTTTGTGAAAGAACCCATAGAGGAAGCATCGAGCAAATCTTTATCCTGTCGAGAGAGCCTCACATAGAAGTTAGTAATAATAATATCTTTGGGGAGCCCATGGTTAGGACATTTTAGCATTAACGTTTTCAGTCTCCCCCAAGCTTGAGCTATGCTCTCTCCGTCATGAGGATAAAAATTATAAACATAATTCCTGTTCTTATGGACTTCATGAAGAGGATAAAATTTGGAGCAAAAGAGAGACTGGATCTCTTCCCACTCCAGCAGGTGAGAGTCATTTAGTAGCCTATACCATTCCAATGCTTTTCCTTTCAGTGACAAGGCAAATAATTTCCTCATGACAAACTCCCTCGATACACCTGCAAGCTTAAATAATGAACATAGTTGTGACAGATATAGCAAGTGTTCACCGGGATGTCTTTCTCCTGCATAACGATTAGCCAAAACATAATCGATAATACCAGCCGGTATTTTATAGGGCATAATTTCAGTAGGAGGAGGAGCAACCACCACAGGTGTGGGGCGTCCTCCCGCAAGCAACGATCCAATAGCAAGGTTTTCCATAAACAAAACTAGTGAAATAAAAACAAGAAACAAAAAGATTTAATTGCAAGATCTAAAGATATACCTTCAAGCGCTCACCACCCCGGCAATGGCGCCAGAAATAGCTTGATGTCTACACACGCTTCTACTCTTGTAGACTATGTTGGGCCTCCAAGCGCAGAGGTTTGTAGGACAGTAGCAATTTCCCTCAAGTGGATGACCTAAGGTTTATCGAACTCAGGGAAGTAGAGGTTGAAGATGGTCTCTCTCAAGCAACCCTGCAACTAAGATACAAGAAGTCTCTTGTGTCCCCAACACACCTAATACACTTGTCAGATGTATAGGTGCACTAGTTTGGCGAAGAGATGTTAAATGGCAAGTAATATGGATGGCAAAACAAAGTAATATAATTCTGTAATAAAAAGTGCAGCAAGCAAACAAGTGGTAAACGTGAGCACAAATGGTATTGCAATGGTGGAAACAAGGCCTAGGGTTCATACTTTCACTAGTGGCAACTCCCAACAACATTAACATAATCGAATCACATGATATTTCCCATAAAACATGCAAAGGGGACACACTCGGAGGTCATTCCTTCGTGGTCAAGAGAGGACGAGAATTATGTAGGGCTACAAAAGCACACCTCAAAGTTCGTACTTCTCAATCAAAGGATTTCCCAATGTCACCGCGGCCATCCAAAGAGAGTGCCACAATCACTACAACATATCTAAAGGATAGTCAAAGACAAGCACCAAGAGACTCTCAATCTTCAATCAACACACAAGAGAGGAAATCACTCATGAAAATACTTTTCTAATCCATGTCCAATAGACCGCTGTCACCTTGGTCTCGAGGATTATACTAGATAAAGACAAGTGAGTACATCAATCCAATACATAGAGGAAGGGGAAATATCATGGGATCACCCTAGATTAACATAGCCTATGATCACAATGAAGATCACATCATGGGAGAGAGAATTGACCACATAGCTACTGGTAAGAACCTCAGCCCCGAGGAGGAACTACTCCCGCATCATGGAGGGAGGAAGCAACGTCGATGGAGATGAATCCGGGGGCACTTCCCCATCCCGGCAGGGTGCCGGCGCAGGAATTCTGGTCCCCCGAAGCTTGATGGCGATGGCGGCGGAGATCGGAATCGCGTCTGGAGAAAAGGGGTCTGGAATCAGGGTTTTCTCGACGGACCTTAAATATATGCCAAAGGGGGTCACCAGGGGAGTCCTGGGGGGGCCCAGGCGCCCCCCCGGCGCGGCCTTGGGGTGGGCTGCCTGGGCAGGCCGCCTGGAGCCCCTGTGGGTCCCCCCCGGCTGTACTTTGGCCGCACGGTAGCTCCTGGAACGCTGATTTTTTATATATTTTTTCTGGATTTTTCCTGGCAGTTCTCGTCATGTGAAAACCTGAAATACAAAAACAGCCGAAAACAGAAACTCGCACTGGGTGTACTGAGTTAATAGGTTAGTCCAAATATGATCAAAAGTGTATGGAAGTGTATAAATATCATAGCAATATCACCCAAAAGAGGCATGGAGCAAGCAGAAATTATAGATATGTTTTGGACGTATCAAGAGACCATCTTCATCCTACGCCTCCCATGGATTGATAAACCTTAGGTCATCCACTTGAGGGAAATTTGCTACTGTCCTACAAACCTCTGCACTTGGAGGCCCAACAATGTCTACAAGAAGAAGGTTGCGTAGTAGATATCATGGACTTGCCTAAAGGCTCCGATATGTGACCCTTCCTGAAAAGATGATGAATTGTAGTTGCGAAGTTGACTGCGAACATAGTTTGTTGGTTTCTAATAGTGTTTATGCTTTATACTTCGTTTGTGTGATGATCTGTCACTTGTTTATGAGAAGTCTATGATAAAAGTCCTTTGATAAAATTCATATGTTTAAATTTATTGATGTTATAATAATATACATGATGCTTCTATGTCCATATTTTGTTTTTATCGATACCTCTCTCTCAAAGAATGTGGACATGTTTTTCTATTTCGGTTTTCGCTTGAGGACAAGCGAGGTCTAAGCTTGGGGGGAGTTGTTATGTCCATTTTGCATCATGTGTTTTTACTGTTATTCATGTTGTTTTTATGCATAATAATCCTTTTTGGAGTAATTCTAATGCCTTTTCTCTCATAATTTGCAAGGTATGCACCAAGAGGGAGAATTCAGGCATTTGGAAATCTGGACCTGGAAAAGCTACGTCGGGCCACCTATTCTGCACAACTCCTAACAAGCTGAAACTTCATGGAGAATTTTTATGAAATATTTAAAGAATATTGGAGCAAAGAAGTACTAGAGGGGGCCCACCAGGTGGGCACAACCCACCTGGGCGCGCCCTGGTGGGTTGTGCTCACCCAGGCTCACCTTCGGTGCCGATCTTCTGGTATATAAGCCATACTGACCTATAAAACATAAGGAGAACACTCTCGGAATGGAGCGCCGCCCTCTTGAGGCAGAACTTGGGCAGGAGCACTTTTGCCCTTCGGCGGAGCGATTCCGCCGGGGGAACTTCCCTCCCGGAGGGGGAAATCATCGCCATCATCATCACCAACAACTCTCCCATCTTGGGGAGGGCTATCTCCATCAACATATTCAACAACACCATCTCATCTCAAACCCTAGTTCATCTCTTGTGTTCAATCTTGTTACCAAAACTATAGATTGGTGCGTGTGGGTGACTAGTAGTGTTGATTACATCTTGTAGTTGATTACTATATCGTTTATTTGGTGGAAGATTATATGTTAAGATCCAATATACTATTCAATACCCCTCTGATCTTGAGAATGCTTATCATTTGTGAGTAGTTACCTTTGTTCTTGAGGTCACGGGAGAAATCATGTTGCAAGTAATCATGTGAATTTGATATGTGTTCGATATATTGATAGTATGTATGTTGTGATTCCCTTAGTGGTGTCATGTGAACATCGACTACATGACATTTCACCATATTTGGGCCTAAGGGAATGCATTGTGGAGTAGTACTTGGATGATGGGCTGCGAGAGTGATAGAAGCTTAAACCCCAGTTTATGCGCTATTCCGTAAGGGACCGATTGGATCCAAAAGTTTAATGCTATGGTTAAAATTTATTCTTAATACTTTTCCCGTAGTTGCGGATGCTTGTGGGAGGGTTAATCATAAGTAGGAGGTTTGTTCAAATAAAAAACAACACCAAAGCACCGATCCACCCACATACCAAATTATCAAAGTAGCGAACACGAACCGAACCAACATGATGAAAGTTACTAGATGAAATTCCCGTGTGCCCTCAAGAACACTTTTCTTATTATAGGAGACCGTCTTGGCCTGTCCTTTGCCTCAAAAGGATTGGGCTCCGTTGCTGCACTTTCGCTACTACTATCGTTACTTGCTCGTTACAAAAATATCTTGCTATCAAACTTCTATGTTACTTACAATTTCAGCACTTGCAGACATTACCTTGCTGAAAACCACTTGTCATTTCCTTCTGCTCCTTGTTGGGTTCGACACTCTTACTTATCAAAAAGAGCTACAATTGATCCCCTATACTTGTGGGTCATCAACCACCTTTCACTCCAAGCCCAGCATCAGCCACCGGGTTCGGGTTGCCACCTCGAAAGTAGGAGGTGCCCACGCGTGTGTCCCCAGCCGGTCCTGGTGGACACTGGGAGATACAACCCAGTGACTACCGACGGCCACCGCCAAGCACGCTCGAATGTCGCCATGTTTGTAGTCATTGGTGCCGATCCGTACGACAACACGTCAATGCCCAAAGAGCCACCCTCTCGGACCGAGGGGACACATGCACCAAGCAAGAAGGGCACAACGTGAAGGCAACCAACGGGGACCAAGTCAACCCCCCTTACCCGTGCACCACTGGACATTGTCCACCACCACGATCCAGATCTGCGCCGCCCGCTAAAGACGCCAGCAAGGCACATCACACCGTCGCCATCCAAAGTAGTCGTGATGCACCATCACTGCCCACGAGCACCACCCAGACCATACCTGACCTCACCTACCCTGAGAACCAACTCCGATCTGCTTCAGGCCCAGATCTGATCCACACAAGCAAAAACCCTAGGCAAAGACCATCCCGACGAGCGAAATCACGCGCCGCCGGGCCGCACCCAGGAGAAGGGAGGACACCACCACTGCCAGACGCCAACCGTCGTGTTGCGCCCGCGCCGACCACTATGGAGACTGCATACATGGTTTGATCTTTTTTGTTACCGACTCGTAGCGCAGCGGGAAGTAGAGTCGATGACGATCAGCGGTGCAGATCCCCGCAGCTAGGATTTACAACCTCCCAACTGCGAGGATGTATACCCTCATCTGCCCCACGGACAGCCCTCCGGGAGGTGGTCGGACAGTCCCCCGGACGGTGTCGCGGACAGCCCTTCGGGAGGACCTTCGAAACTCGGACGGTCACTCGGACAGCCCTTCGGGAGGACCTTGTAAACTTGGACGGTCACACGGACAGGCCTTCGGGAGGCACTCTTGAACTAAGACCGAAACTATGATCTCTCTACACAGTTGCACACATACGGTGTCATCTATCCGGCAGGGCTTCGCCGTCCAGAACTAGTTCCCACCGAAACCTAGACAACCTTTCGGCTCTACG